>JAQPPZ010011938.1:0-52992 GCA_028583015.1 Wollemia nobilis
ACAAGATTTGACCAATCTCATTCACTTGGGTGGCTATCTACAATAGTCTTGAACTCAAAAGTGGTTTGATATGCCATTTCTGATTCAAAATTTATATTATTGTTCCATTGGGTGAAACATGGGTTTGATACCACCTATTCATATGGAGTTGAATAGTGAAAATATCTAACCATATGGACTTGGTTAAATATGAAATCACAATCATAATTGCTATGAATATGAAAGCACTTATTAGACTTAAACATAAAAAAATTACCTTGGAATTTGCATGGATTTTTTTGAGATACAACCAGGTGAGTAGACTTGAGTCGTTACATATGGTATTAAAGCAGAAGAAATATTGAGTTGTAGGACTCTGATCAAAACTTTTTTGTTGAACAAATTTAAATTTGGAAAAATGTCTTATGACACATATGTTGCAAGGTGAGAAAGAAAAAACCATTTTAAGTCAAAATTTAAAAGGACCATGAATAGGAAATCAAAGAGAAGGTCCTTAAGGTAAAATAAATATGACACAAGGGAACACACCTCCTTTAAATGATCTTGGTAAAAAGAAAGAAATTTAGCATGGGTAGTGCAATTGTTACAAACTCTTTTGAAGCATCTAAATTAGGGAATGACCTAACAGAAAAACTCACATGGCCCAAAAAAAATATTTATAGTCCAACAATGGAAAGTAATGGGGGACTTATACATAGAAATAGAAACTGAAGCGGGATATAGGGGATGCCTAATGAATCCTGCATGAATTAGTTCTAGAAGGGCTAGAGTGAGTGAGGAGTTGTCCAAGGACCTAAATAAGGTTGTGATTCCCAGGTTTAAAGGTATAAGTAATGACAATGCATTAGGAAAATTTGGAAATTCACTATTTTTCAATAAGGATTAATGATAGTCTGAGCCTATTTTTAGAAATTTACCCATTATTAAAGTATGTGCTAGACCATGAGGGCAAAAAATCCATGATGATACAATAATTTATATTACAATTATATCCTAAGAATTAAGAATGCGGTGAATATGCTTAATCCCAAACACCTCGTTAAAACATTCAATTTGGCTTAGCAAGTAGAAGCTTATCAAAAGGCTAAAAAGGATTATTTCAAGTATCATAAATGACTAAAAAAAAGATAAAATAAAAAATAAAAAAATGAGATGATATTAAGAAGCATAAAAGTGTGAAAATTATGAAGTGGGTTATGGAGCAAAGTAAAATATCTAAAGGAGGAGATCAATATTGAGCTAAATGGAAAAAGTAGAATTAAATTCTAGAGCAATAAGAATAGGAGGATGTCAAAGAATACCCTAGAATAAATGACCAGAGACCTGTAGAATTAGAAAAGAGCTAGGGAAATTGCACCTCAAAGTAGGAATGAGGATAATAATAGGGGTAGTAGAACTCCTACAATGGTTGCTATGTATGCAAGAGGGTTCCATTTTTCTTGCAAGTTCCCCCAAATATTTTATATCCAACGAAAATCTCTAGAAAAAGCCACCCATAATATCTTTGTTGTGAAGGTAGTTTCTGTACTTGAGGGACACATTCCCATTTACCTTTTTTAAATGGTAAAATCTATCATATAGATGCACATATTTTGATAAATAGTGAATCTTCTAATGGTTTATTTCCACTTGTTAGTGAGGGGCATGTTTGAAAAACTTAGGGTTTTAGCTTATGGTTGGAAGGTAGAGTTTAGGTAAGGGCATACCTACCAAGTTAACCAATGTTTAATTGCTTCTCACATTTTGTAGCTTAAGGAAAGAAATCTAACTAGTAATTACGTGTAAAACATGTTAGATTTTGGAGCCTTAAACATAAAGGAAATGCATTCAAAAGTATAGAAATAAACATGCAATGATACAACTATGATAATAGCAAAAAACCATGCATGAAAATATGATAGAAGACTTGATACAATGCTCCAGAAATGCTTATATCAAAATCTCATGATAATTACAATGCTCCTCTCATGGATTTTGCAACTCCTCTATGATAGAAAAATGGAGCTACATTGTGCCTACTACTACTCACACCTTTGCACTACTTTAACTCTCACAATCACTCACAATGAGGCTATTATATAGAAATATAGGTTACTTACCTCTCACTCAACCCTAAGACTCATGTACATGTGGACTACATGCACATTTACATAATTGTACATTCTAATACTTGTGCATTTATTCTATTAAACTAATAAAGCAAAAACTCCTAATATAATCCTAAAATAAATATGCACCCATGAGGATAGATTAGAAAATTACCAAATGATGTAATAGCCATATTTTCCAACACACCCCTGTATTACATTATTTGGTTTTGAAGACATTAGTCTTCAATATGGATCTTTCTCTTTTGCATGTATTTATGTATGAGTGAAGTTTTCTTGAAATATATTTAATTTACTCTGCATTGTATTCCTCCTTGACTTGCCTCTTCATCTTCTTCCCTTGTATTGGAGTTGGTACTTTCATAGGTGGATGTACTTTCACCTAATTCCTACAAGAGTAATTTTCCTTTGCTTTTGGCTTTGTCATATTTCTTTGTGTCCTAAAAGGAATATTTTGAACATACAATTAAAGCATCAAGATAAGATTTTGAGTTAGTAGAACTTGTAGAACTAATACTGCATGAGGATTGAAATATCTTAGAAAGGGTTGATTCATCCATTTTTATTTTTAGCTTAAGAAGTTCAATCAATCCCTTCTCTTCTACATTTTCATCCTTATAGCATTTGAATGTAAGTAGTGCCATGTATAGTATACTTCAATATTCTAAAGAAATTTGAATGTCACTTTTTCCATTATCAATTACTTTGGTGAATTGCGCATGTAGATAATCTTCCATTGTTTCAAACATATCTGTTAGAGCTTCACTATGTATCCTTTTTGAAGTAGGATCTAGATTTCCTTTTGATTTTATGAGTGAATTCTTAATTCCACTTTTTATGACACTTACTATTTTCTTTCTAATAGTGTTTTTTCATGTCTTTGTTTACTGAATTACTTGAGGTAGATATTTCACTTAGTTTTAGCCTTTTTTTTTAGATTTAGAAGTACTTTGATAGATTATTTGTAGTAGAATTCCTTATATCTCCCTAGTATTAATACATGCAATAAATATGATTCACCTCTATCACTTGCAATCAATTATTTAGACATCTATTAGAAATGCAATCTTCAATAATATGAATTCAATATTTAGTTGGATATGTCCTTCATAAATCAATCTTCCAACTAGAAACTTGATGCAATGATAGGTTCTAAACTCCTAAAAAATTAATTTGAAGTAAGATTCCTTATATCTTCCTAATTAGAAGGTTTAGAAATATTAAATGTTTGTAAACTGATTTTTGTTTACTACTCCTTATATCTCCCTATGTTAAGAGTTTGCAACTATTCTTTAGAAATAATGAAAATGATATAAATGCTTCTAGTTTTACTCTACATATTCTATATAATAAATATTCTATTCTAGAGATATTTTAATCACCTTATTACTCCTACTAAAATCTCTAGAATATGCAATAAGCTTTGCTATAAAAATTACAATAAAATAAATATTTCTCACATTTTTTTTATTATGATTTGTAAATTGTTTGAATGTGTTTGCAAGGGCTGATTTCCCTATTTCTCTTCACCTTGTTTGTCAACATTATCCTCCTTGGGGATGAACTAATTTTCCTTTTCTCTCTTCAATTTAATGTTGGATGGATACATGCTCTACTCTTTACACTTCAACTTGGCTAATATGTGCACTATTTCGGGCTTGAACTCTCTCTTAAAAAATGATCTTCTGCTGGTATGTAGCCATATATCACTTTCTGGTTTCTACGTATGATTAAAACAACAACCTTTCACCTATTTAATGTATTTTATACATCCTTGGGCTCTCCTATTTTTTTTACGTATGTGGGAGCCTTATTTACTTGGTTCAATTTGATATGGGAGTGTCAAATGACACTTATCCTCTTAACCTTCTTGAAAACATTTATACTTGCATCTCATTGTAGTTCTTATGACATGTGGTGCTTGTCCTTTGAAAATATTTTTTCAACTCCTCCTTTCAATTCTTGTGATAAGTGGTGCTCGTCTTCTTACTTCTTGGTGGTTGATGGATGTTACAGTTTCTCTTACCTTCTATTTCCATGTTGGGTGTTCCTTTGTCTTATCTTGGCTTGGAGGAGTGTTACTTTATGATGCTTAGCACTCCTTTGTATTATCCTTGCTTGGTAGACATTAGACTATAATGTTGAGCACTCCAAACTCCTTTTGCAATGTGGCACTCTTCTCCTTGAGTGCTTATAACAACTCCTCTATGTGGACAACAATTCCTACATTTCTTTGGATTTTCTAGCACTCTCCAACGCTCTATTCCGACAAATTTTCTTACTATAAATATTTTCTCTTTGGCAAAATATTTTTGCTATCTTCAATGGTGATCTTGGATGTGGAATACCTATTGTTTTAATCTTTCTTCAATGATGATGGTGCCTCCTTTGTTGGTGATAAATTATCTACAATATGACCTTAATATTCACACTTGTATTTCCACTTGTTTTATCTCTTTATTTGCAAGTCCATTTTTGCACTTTATATGGACGATAATTTCAATGGCTACAAAACTTCTTTAGGTGTCTTTTGATACATTAGATAATCTAGAATTTCAACCTCTTGAATGCACCTTCTAATGCTTTTCGAAGGCTCTTTTCGTAAGGTTTTGTAGAGTGCCATTTTTGAGGAGTTCTTAACACTTCATTTTCCTTTGTAAAACCTACCCTTTATCTACACTCATGGAGTCCTTTGGATGACTCACAAATGTATACTATGACTGCCCCCCTATGCTTGAAAATTTATCCTTTACCTTGCTTAGAATGTGGGCTTCAATGGGTTGTATTGGCTCTTTGTTTTTCTGTCCAAGAGTGTCTTCAAAAACTATTTTTCTCTTCTACAAATTTTCCCGTAAAACCTCTTGGAATTACTTCTTCCTTTTGAGCTCTTTTCTTGCTGCAATATGTTGATTTGCTTCTCCAATTTTGGAGGTAATATCACTCCTTCTGGTGGCTATTCCTTGCCACTAAATTCTTCCTTCAATTCCTCCAACCAAGATCTAAAAAAATATGCCTTGTCTCTTGTAGAATGCTCTTGTAAAATCTACCTTTGATGATTGGTTTGGCTGAACTAGAATATTGCCTTTAACTCTTGACAATATTTTTTTCTTGGCTATTGTTTTAGTTATTAACCCAAGCTAGTCAATGTAATATTTTGCATTCTTTATTATGCAAATATAGTCTTCCTAACTTCTATCTTTTCTATGTGCAGGTTTTCTCCTTGTAAACTATAACTTCTACACTATTTTGTAGATTTGGAATGAAAACTATTCTATGCAACTTTTATTCCTTTGAAAAAATGATACTTAATAAACCTTAATATAAAACCAAATATGAAAGCTCAACTCATGAATTTTTTTGCATCTTATTTTTGCATACCTTTTTCTTGCATAGATGATGGAGATAGTGGTGATTCAAGTCACCTCAATGGCTATCGTTTATGGATGATTTTACAGATCTTCTATTCTATCCAAAAATAGCTCTTTGCTCACATTTCTGCAGCTTCAATACATTATCAACTTTATGCTCTAAACTATGATTTTGTGGCTTCAAAACATCTTCAAAATGTGCTTCTAGAATCTAATTTTTAGCAGTCACTAACGATGCCCATAATTTCTAAAATTTTCATCACTAAGCAATCTTCACTATTGCTTTTAATTTCTTTGATTTGCTACATTTTTGGCTCTCCATGAACTCTGTATTTTGTAGCTCTAAATTTTGTTAACATGTTGCCATTTTATTTGTCTTCAAATTTGAAACTTTTCCATATTGTAAGGCAGTCAATACAGTCACTGAAATGCTATCCTTGAATCCTAAAAAATTGGTAGGATTCTCCCTAAATCGTAGCTGAGATGTTGATCAAGAACCCCCTTCAATGATGACCCCTAAATCTTGCAGATTTTGTGGTTCTTCTCTATTTTCAGTTGCCAAATTTTGACTTCAAAGAAGATCTCCTCCTCAAAAAATCTATCAATATTGAGATATATTCAATACTACCTTTTTGATTTGATAATATTCTTGCCAAAATTTCTCCTTTGGGCTTGTCGTCGGATGGTGATGATTGTCCCAATTCCTTAGTTTCTTCTTTGTAGTAATTTCTTCAATGAGTCCTTCTATGAAATACTTCAATGAGGATCACTAAACCTTCGTCTTGAGACCTATCCAAGGTTCTTAATATTGCAGCTTCTAAATATCCAATAAGACCTTCCTTGGCCTCTTCAATCTTCAAATATGGAAATCAGATCTTCTTATAGGATCTCCTGAATATGCTACTACTAAAATATCTTCTTTAGTAGGGGCTTCAATGGACCTCTTATTTAATAGAGTATTCATTGAATCTCTTCTTCAATAGGGCCTTCAATAACCTATTCTTCAATAGGGCCTTCAATGAACATCTTATTCAATAGGGCCTTCAATGGACCTCTTCTTCAATCAAAAGTTTTTTGTCTTCAATGGAGATCATCAATATCCAATATTTATCTAGGACTCTACCTCTTGAGTCTCCTTTATATTTAATGGGATCTTCTTTCTAGGACCTCCTTCCTAGATTTTGTAATCTTCAATATGGCTTCTTTGGCCACTAGCTCTCTTCCAGATATTTCAACTAGAAGCCTTAAATATGCAAATATTTCAATGGGACCTTTCTCCTTAGGCCTTCAAATTATAAATCCTCATTTTTCTACAACAAAGAATCAATCCCTAAAAAGTAAAGTAACCTTGAATTTCAAACAAGGAAGTTGAAGTTATTATCTATCTATTATAGGAATCTTCCCACCTTATGAGAGTTAATTTTCTACAACAAGAAAAATATAGACGATAGAAACCAAATGGTTCTCTTGAAAACTTCTTTCTCTCTTGCAATAAAATATTAGAGATAATAATTTTTTTTTATGATTCTATGAGAAATAAACTTCACCAGTTGGATTGCCAATCTAGTGGATACAATGCCGAGTTCTAGTATTCACAAGCATTACAACTCTTATGGAAAAACTCTAGCTAAATCTATCATGTGGATTTTTCTATTTTCTATCAAAAAATCTATTGTGATGGTATTTGCATGCAACAGTGCACTATGCTTCATTCGGTTTACAAATACTCAACAATAGTACTTTGTGGCTTTCCTCTGATCCACCATGACTCTAATACCACTATTAGCTTTTTGATCCTTTAACATAAAGAAAATGCTTTCACAAGTATAGAAATAAATATGCAATGATACAACTATGATAATAGCAAAAACCATTCTTGAAAATATGATAGAAGACTTAATACAATACTTTAGAAATACTCATATAGAAAGCTCACAAAAATTACAATGCTCCTCTCAAGGAGTTTGTAATTCCTCCATGATAGAAAAATGGAGCTACATTGTACCTAATACTAATCACACATTTGCACTACTTTGACTCTCATACAATCACTCACAATGAGGCCTTTATATAGAAATATAGGTTACTTGCCTCTCACTCAACCCTAAGACTCATGTACATGTGGACTACATGAACATTTACATCATTGCATATTCTAACACTTGTGCATTTATTCTATTACACTAATAAAGCAATAACTCCTAATATAATCCTAAACTAAATATACACCCATGAAGGCATATTAGGAAATAACCAAAAGATGTAATAGCCATATTTTCCAATAAAATACTTATTTTATCTTTTATAGAAACCTAAAAAAAATATTAATAAAACTCTTTTGTGGTCAGAGGGAGATGGAGGACCTTGCAACCACAATCAAATTATTTCAAGGGTAGTTGGAACAATCCATATCCATGATGAAATTATTAATGGAAAAGGTGGAATATCAATAGTAGACAATTGAAATTTTTGTTGAACAAGATTTTGAAATTAAAAAGAAAGGAAAGAGATCCAAGATAAAGAAAAGAATTAATAAAACCAATCCTAGAATCAAACCTAAGGATTTGGTTGAGAATAAGAACTCCAAAACTAATTTAAAGAATGTAGGTTTTTAATAAGTCAAGAAATAGAAATGTCGATCACCTCAGATAGGTTGCTATGTTTGTGGAGAGGCATATTATGCTAATGAATATCATCAAATTTTCAATCGCAAGGAAGCACCTAGTGAGCGGTATCTTACAACTAGTGCAAAACCTGGAGCTACAAACTAGGTATAATAGGCCATGTCACAGCCTTGAGAGGTGTTAAGTTTCTTTCACATTGAGGATGCCAAGGTTCAGGGCTAAAAATATAAGAAGTTCAAAGAAAATAGTTTCCTATCCTTTTTGAACACACATGAACCATTTTGGTTATTGTATGGATTTATGAATGTATATGTGTGTGTGTGTGTGTTATATATATATATATATATATATATATATATATATATATGGTTATATGATTGGAAATTGAGAAAAAACATCTTTGTGTATGTTTGAGTTACTAAGTAGAGTAGCTTGCTTTTATGATTATATATGTTTTTGGTTGATGTATGTATATGTGATTAATACAATATGAAGCATCATGTGATTGAACTGTGTAAGTGAAGATTGTAAATGAATATGTATACATGATGTATGAGATGTAAATGAATAGTTTTGGTGATGATATAATTACATATAATGTACTTTATTTTTCTTTACCCTACATAAAACATAGGGACTATGTTTTTTCTAAGTGGAGAAGGATGTAACGACCCTCCCCACATAACCATTAGATATGGTATTGATTATGGATTGATTAATGAATTGAACTTACCTTTATATTTTAGAGCATGGTACTATTGATATCCTTTGTATGTGCAAGATGAGGTATGTGCATTGGATGAATAAGTTGCTCAGTGGAAAAGGGTGAGAAGGGAAATAATGATTTGGCTCAGGGGTACATGAAAGCTCCATATTTGCACTTCATGTAGGATTGCATCAATGATTTATATGTTGTATACTTATGTTTGTTTTGTTTTGGAAATATGGTTGTTGGTTGATGAATGGTGAAATATTTAGAAATTTGGGTGGCAATGAAGTACCAAGTGCATGAAGCCTACCTTTAGCAAGTAATTGAAAGTGAAGATTGTTTGTATGCTTGATTATTAAAATTGAAAGCAAATGAAACTTACATGCATAAATATAGCAAAAGAGACTTGCATGAAATGTTGTTGTTAATATAAATATATTTTTGAGATATTGAATGCTAGTAACATTAGCATATTTTGATAGATATAATGATAGGAAGGTCTTTGAAATGTTAAATGTTAAGCTCCTCGTCACCCATAAACTAACGGATCATGTGGAGAGGTGGTGGAAGAGTAATGTGTGGAGTAGTTAATAATTGTAATGATGATGCTTTGATTCTTTCATGTTCTTATGGATATTAAGGAGGAAAGTAGGAAAAAAAGAAATAACTTTGCATGGCTTTAGAGAATGGAGAGAGCATATTATGGAAGACTATTATTTTTGTGAGATTCTATTCTTGGAGGGTTCTTATATATAAGATAGGAAGTTGAAAATAGGGAGTATAGTTTAATATAATTAGTTGTGTGTGACATATAAAAAAAAAAGAGAAAAAAGGAGAGCGACTAATCTGTGCGAGTTTTTGAAAAATACTATAGCACAAGGTGAAGTACACCATTGATGAGCGGGTTTATGTCAGCATGGAAAAACTCACAAGTTGGTGTGATTTCATTTGACATGAAACACTGAAAGATTAATATATGAACTATTTACTAAAATTGATCTTACTTATTGAATGGAAAAGAATAAATATATATTTTTAATTATATTTATATGTTTTCTTGGTTGGATTTGAATTATATGAAAATGAACTGGATGGCTGAATTTATTTAGTACCTTTGAAACTATTGTGTTGTATGAAAATGATACAATTATTATTTTCTTTTAGAAAATAAAAGTATAATCCAACCATAGTGGAAAGATCATATATATTTTTAGAAAGAGAATGGTAGGAAATGAATACCATATTCAGGCAAGAATTTATTTATGGGAGTGCATACTTTTTTTGTATTGTTATGTTGAGATTTTCTAAAAAGCCTTATTGGGTTATGGTAGAGAAATAGAAACTTCAAACATAGAGATAAGCTTGTCTAGAAAGGAAATGTTTGAAGTTGGGATTACATGTTTAATTGGGTAAAGAAATAGCAAATGATATTTTAGCAAAATAAATCTGGTATGCTTAATAATATGCATATCATAAAAATGAGTCGTATCTAATCTCCATACTATCACCCAAGCACCCAGGTGGTGAACGTGAAAATGGGAGAATGATAAAACTTTGACCCCAAATTTTTCATCGAGGAGGATGAAAGAGATTTTATGACAAGCTCAAAACATTGGATTTAAGAAAATGAAGTATAGCTAACCTTAGTGTTATTGGAATAAGGTGTCTAGGAAATTTCAATCCCATAAATCTAGAAAGATGTATCTTGAGAACCAAGTTAAAGATAAAAGTAATCCTTACAAATAAGGACTTGGTAGTAGTATAAAGCCCAACTTGGAAATTAGGTTATAATAAAATGAATTGTGTGAATACTTTTATAGGATCCCATTTAGTGTCTTTGGAGACAAATGCTAGCTATAATTGTAGCTAAATTCTTGGTCTAATTCATCGGGAAGGATGAGCAAACTACTTGAAGTGTGGATGTGCACACAACTAGTCTTAAATTTAAATGGTAAACTTGACCTTACTATGGTAAGAATACTAACCTTATTCATCAGGAAATATGGGTAAGATATTGATATACCCAATGCTACTAAGATGTGGATATTGCATAGAGAAATTTTCAAAGCAACTGTAGTATGATAGAATTGGTTTGGTCAACACTCTATAAAAATTTGTAATAAGAGGTAGTATGGGATGCCACCTCTAGGTTTCTATCCGGGTAGTACTATGATAAGTCCCATGTTCATTTGACTTAGCTAATTTAGCCATGATATTTGATATGGGATAAACGATTATGACTCATAATGGGTATGAGTGATAAAGTCCAAGGTCAAGGGTATTGACACGGCTCTAAATGACTCGTAGTAGGGGATAATCAACTAGACATGAGATATATGTATGATGATCCCTTGCATAACTAAATTTTTAAATAAGCCAATAAATTAGATCATGAATTCACAAATATTGAACAAGTTGACTAGATAGGCTGTGGGTTCACAAATGCTAAGGAATGAATAAAGAAAGTGTCTTCTTATAGGTGTTATGGGCCCTAGAGGATAAACCCAATCGTGGATCGACCCATATGCTAGAACTAGATGCTGATAGAAAAGATAAGTCGATTCAACAAAATGGTACCTTTACAAAATTTGGTCAATCTCATCCACTTGGATGGTTATCTATAGTAGTATTCAACCCAAAAGTGGTCTGATATGCATTACTAAAACAATGTTTATATTATTGGTTCATTGGATAGTGAGAAGATAAACCTAGCTGGACTTGGGTATAAATGAAAGCAAAATCATAATTGTTATGAATGTGAAAGAACTTCTTAGATTTAAATAAAAAAAATGACCTTGGAAATTGCATGGCTTTTTTTGAGGTAAAACCAGGTGAGCAGACTTGGGTTGTTACTAAAATATGCAAAACGCAACACACAAACAATGCTTTGAACAAAATAAAATGCAAGGTAACACAAGATTGCACAATAGAATAATTTTCATTGATGGGGGGAGCCTAGAAACTCCATTGTTTACAAGCTTGGATCCTTGAATCCTTTTGATACAATATTACAACAATTTAGGGTTCTCCAAAACCCTAAGAAGCAAGGTCATGGTGTCTTCAAGCGCATCTTGATCCCAACAAGGTTGAGTGGGCTTTTCGGTATCCAAGGCTGGGCCACTCCAGATGCTGATGTAATGCTCCAGATCTGCACACAAAGACACAAAAAATAGTTAGTAGTATATGCGAGGGCTCCACAGTGTGAGGCCCTCTATATGCAATAATAAAACCCTAACTAGATGCTACAAGTATAATGAACAAAAGTTGGAACACATATATAAAATAAAAAAATATAGGGTAGATCTATCTTACTTACGTACTATGTTCTGATGTGGAAAAACTGATGCAGATGACTGGTACGATGATGCCCTAGCATCGCTCGAAGGCTAGAGGGACTTCAGGAATGGGAGCATAAAATACCCGCAAGCACCTGTCGACTACAAAAAATGCCCGTGGGAACTTGGAACTAGTAGGGAGGCACCCAGAGGCACTTGGTGTTGATAGGAAGTGCCTGGAGGCACCTAACAGCTGATGGGAAATTTTGTAGAAGCAGATTAGGCGAGAGCAAGGGATGTGGCGGTAGTGATGGTGAGCAAGGGGTGTGGAATATGATGGATGGAATAGGGCTAGGGCACAAAGAGCTTATTACAAGGCTTTTGGCACTCAAGGAATTAGGATACTCAAAACTTAGGGAACTCAGGGGTTGAGCCATCAAAATGGCTCTTATTTATAATCTAACCTAGGGCATGCTAGGGTTTCAATGACACTAATCGTGTGGCTGAGATTAAAGCACATCCAAGGGTAGATAATAAATCTAGGGTGTGGCATGGATTGATGTAAATGAGTGGATGAGATTAAATGAAATTGGATGGTTAGGATTAATTCACTTAAATAAATACATATTTATTAAATATATATTAAAATATAATATAAAATATTATATTTAAATATATATAAAATAAATATATATAAATAAATGTGAATAATGATCAAAAATGGTGGGAAAATAGGAATGGTGGAAAAATTGGCTATGCTTTGGTGGTGGAAATGGTGGAAATGCTAGGATGGAAGGCAAATGGCTAGAATTTGGTGTCTACAGATACCCCTTTTGTATTGCATTGCGTGAAACACAATGCAGTGCAAAAATATGAGACACCTATTTTGGCCAGGTGTAGAAGCAACTTCTCTTGGGATGTGGAGCATGAGCTTGAAGATAAAAGAATAAAAGAATTTGGAGTTTTGCATAGCTTACCCCCTCAATTGGTGAATGAGGTTACGGATGAATCTCACGAGCCAATTGAAAAATCTATGCAAATGAATGATGGATGATGTGATACCATTTTTACCCCAATGGTGGGAAGGGGGTTGGTGAGAAATGTGATATGATGTGTCTATTTTTCCC
Source organism: Wollemia nobilis (assembly GCA_028583015.1). NCBI lineage: Eukaryota > Viridiplantae > Streptophyta > Pinopsida > Araucariales > Araucariaceae > Wollemia > Wollemia nobilis. The sequence goes on from JAQPPZ010011938.1 coordinate 13,212, forward strand.
CAATAGATGAAGGGTTTTGTGCAAATGTGAGGTGATGAGGATGATATGAATGATGTAAAATGTGATACCATTTTTGCCCCAATGGTGGGAAGGGGTTAGTCATTTTGTTTTTGCCAAGTGTAGATGCCATGATCATGTAAGATGTATCCCATTGTAGGAAAGTTAAAACCAAAAGTGGTTGTCCCAAATTTGGGGTGATTCGATGTTGTTGAAACACTTTGCCTTTTTGGCATCATTGATATGCAAAATGATGATGCAAAAGAAAAAGAATCAACCTTGGATGGCCTGCTAGTGACTATGGAAAACTCTTCACATAATTCCACAATGGAACCAATCATCCTAGCTAGTGCCTATCTCTAAGGTGTTAAGGAGATTTTGAATGATGAAATTTGAGTTTTGTCCATGTTTTAAGCCCCACGAACTAGGCCATCAATGACAGTGGTTGTGCAAATTGTTCTTGGCAATGTTTCACTCTAAAGATGAGGAAATACCAAATATGATTGTGATTTCGAGCAAGGAGATAAGTGATGATGATCATGGTCAAGTGTCCTTATGGTAAGCTATTCATCTTACCGAATTGCATGGATGCAAATCGTTGCAATCACCAAGTGTGTAGAATAACCCACTAGATACAAGATTCACTTGCATGTTATGTGAACTTGGAAAATATGTAAATGATGATGTGAAATGAAGTGGAGATGATGTATGAATGATGAAAATGGTGATGGTCATCATTTTGTGAAGATTTGGACCATTTTGAGGTGCTTTTGGAATCTGTTTGGTGAATTTTGGTCAATGTGGTCGCAAATGAGATTTATGCATCCAAATCAATTGGAATCTTCACAAAACCTGATAAAATGATGGAATGCATTGATGAGTGAAATTTGGAGTGATTTGGTTGGGGGTAGCTACTATTTTGTGCTGATTTAGCTTTTGTCAATGCTGATGCAAAATGCATGGGCGCTTGTGGTCTGTAGAAATACCCGTAAGTGCTTCAATGTGTCAAGAAATGCCCATGGGCACTCCAAAGTGCTTGAAGTAGCTATAAATAGCTTGTTGGGTGAGATTGAAGCTCATTTGTGCATCTGAGGAGTTTGAGAAGCTACATCTAAGGAGTGAAGGGTGAGTGAGGAGGAAAGTGAGGTGAGGCATTTGGAGCACAGAAGCTATGGCGATAGAGGGAGTGGGTGGGGGTCGAGGCTACGGATGGAGCACGAGTGGCTGAGGTAACCCATTGTTTATTGTGCAAATTTTTTTTTTTTTTTTGAACTTATTAACAAATATTTTGTGTTGTGCTGCAACTTAGAGTTTTGGAGGCTCGACACTGGTTTTTACCTTATATCCTTAGGATGAGGAAGGCGATTATGAGGGATGAGTGGGAGCTACTTAGAGAGGTGGGACTAGTGGAGGTAGCTCAAATGGATGTGGTGAGGGTGGATGAGGGGTACCTCTCTACCTTGGAGAGAGGTGGGATGTAGACAGGGGGACATTTTAGCTCCCCATAAGTGAGGTGACAATTACCTTGGAGGATGTATATCACATCCTCAAGGTACCGATGGAGGGGATCCAGGTTGAGGTTGGGCTCAACTAGAATATGGAGATGAGGTAGATGTTTGGGGATGCATGGGAGGGGTGAAGGTGGAGAGTAGAGGCATACCTTATTTGTCCATGTATGTGGACAAGGAGTTAGACCCACTTCGAGCATTGGTGATGTTCATGTTGGCCAACATTATGGCCCCAAATAGTATCAGGTGTAGGTTCCCTTGGAACCTGATAGGGGTGGTGAGTGATATGCTCATGATGAGGTAGGTGTATGCATGGGCTCCCACCTTACTAGTATAGGTGTACTAGGAGCTTTATGATATGATGAGGCAAGGGTGAAAGGGATTGGGGTGCAACTTACTACTACAATGTTGGGGATGGGAGCACTTTAGAGTTGCTCAACTAGAGGGCTTACCTATGGAGGATTTTTAGAGGGAGCAGCCCTATGCTAGGTGATGGGTATTGGTGGAGGAGGTGTAATCGAGTCATCCAATGAGGATGAGTTAGTGGTACAGGGATCTATGGGTTAGATTGATATCCACCCAAGTGGTATGGAGGCCATGGTTTGGTGCTCAATGGACTGGGGATGGAGAGCATCTACGATGGGTGTGATAGGGTAGATGGGTGATTGGGAGGCATAGGAGTGAGGTGGAGTACTTCTAGTTCTCATAAGTGCTCCACCAATTTGGGCTGTGATAGGATGTCCCTAATGAGCTAGTGTGGTATAGGAGACATCAAGAGGAGATGGGCTACCATGCATGGAGCCATGGAGGGTAGCCTTGGAGGATGATGAGGAGTATAGATATCCTAGATGTGGAGGATGCAAGGATGACCATGGAGTATGATGCATGGTTCATAACTCAACCACCATGGATACCACCTACAAGAGAGCTAATAGTGATGGAGATCAAGAGGCTAGGGATGAGGGTACCCAAGAGACCCAGGATGAGGGTGCCCAAGAGACTCAGGGTGAGGGGACCTAGGATGCTCAAGAGATAGTGGTGCCTTCGATCTGATAGTTTAATACGAAAGGTGAAGGGTGTAGCTCAGTAGACACCCAAGGATGGTGGAGATGGAGAGGAGATGGAGGAGGTTCTAGATGTACCCCAAGGTAGAGTGAGGAGGAGTGGGCACAACTAGAGTAGTAGGTGGTGAAGCAGGATGCGAGGATTGCAGTTCTCTAGGTAGAGCTAGCAGAGAGGGAGCATCGACATGAGGTCGACATACGATGCCTTCGATCTTAACATAGATATATCGAGGCATTGGAGGATAGGTTGATGGAACATCATATTCCACTTCTTGATCCTCCAACCTCATCTATATCCAAGGGTGCTAGGCATAGTCAATCTAGGCATAGCTCTAGGTCTAGGACTCCTGCTAGGTCACAGGGGTCTTCTTGGAGGATGTAGCTAGTGCTTAGATGCACTTTTTGTATATGAGCCTTGGTGCTCCATTGTATGTAGCCATTTGGCACTCATTGTACATGTGATATTATATATATATATATACATGGATTTTACTTTTGTGTTATATTTTTGTGTGAATGCTTTTTGTGGAATGCATGTTTATGTTTATGACTAATGCATATGATATGTTATGGATGATTAATGCAAGATGGAATATATGGATGATTAATGCAAGATGGTATGTGCTAATGATCATTTATAGTTTAGATATTTGCTTGACCATTTTCTAGCATTATTGTTTAATCAGGGGCACCAAACTTGGTGGCATATGGGATGAATGACTTATGAAGTGACATGGATGTTGATATGGAAGAAGATATGGATGTTGATATGGAAGATATGCTTTTTTGTAGAGACTCAAACATCCTAGTGGCATCAAAAAAACCCACTAAAACTACCTAATCCTTCTAGGACCAAATGTGTGTGTAGTGAATTCATTTACCAAATCAAGAGCAAGGTAATGACCCGAGACAATCAAGAACCAATGTGTGTGCAAGTGAGTTCATTAACTCATCTTGAGTAAATTGGGTAAACCTATTATGGTTGAAACCAAGAGGCTAGCTTATCCGTATGAGTGGTCAGAGGTCTCTTTTAAAAGAGACATGTCACCATGCATGAGCGTACTCCACTGCCAGTCAAGCGTCTATAGCTCTAGTGGAGGCTAACTCCATAGTCCATGATTTTATTTTTGATTTCTTGAATTTTGGGGATGACTACCTAACCGTCTGACTGGAAAGGTAGTATGATCCTTACAACCCAATGATCAGTGGTGTGTGATGTAAAAGGTTTAGAGCTTTGGGGAATCAGATTCTCAACCTAAGTGTGATGAGAATTGTACCCTATCCTTACTACTCTATATTTTGAATTTGAAGCAACTGTGATAGTGGTGCAAACCACTATTCTTATGGACTATGTTGCATGATGGGACTAGCAAGGATGACCCTTTTCACTTCAAGGTTCATACCAAGTATGGTGTTATCCCTCTTTGACACAAGATGTTTTTAAGATGTGAAAATTGTGCTTGGTTCAAGAATATTTTTGGAATCAATTCCCAAACTCAAGATTTTCTTAGTGTAAGATGTGCAATGGTCCTAAAAGAACTCGACATGTATTTTGGAGGTTTCTTAAAACACTAGGAGTGGCTGAGTGACCAAAAACACCTAGGACTTTGTGAATGTGGCTTGTGTGCATGGCAATTTGACTTTGTGGAATTGTGTGGATGACATTGTGAAGGTGCCCCTGATTAAGGCAACATGACTTTTGTTGGACCAATTAAGACCTTGAATAAATGATCCCTATATGAAATGTGGAATGTGGATGTGAATGCAATGTATGAAATGCAATTTTGTGAAATGTGGAATGCAATATGAAATGTAGGTGAATGCAATGTTATGAATGAAATGTATGCAAATGTTTTTGTGTATTAGCCATGTATACATATATATATATAATCAAATCATGCATAGAATACTTTCAAGTGTATAACATTAAGTGGTTCAGATTCTTCCTCTCCCTCTAGACTAGCAAGTCTATAAGTACCATTACCCACTCTTTGTGTAACTATGTATGGACCTAACCAATTAGCCATGAATTTGTCATGAAGATGTGGCAATGCATTGGTGTTTTGTTGATTCTCTTTAAGGACAAGATCTCCTACTTGGAATTCACATAGATGAACTTTGGCATTGTAAGCACATTTGAGGTGGTCTTGGTAAACTCGTAAATGCTCTAAAGCATTGACTCACCTCTCATCAAGAAGTGTGAGTTGGTCAAGATGTGCTTGTCTAGAAGTGTCATCATCTATGAATTCTTGCAAAGAAATTTGCAAGGAAGGGATCTCAAGCTCAAGAGGCATGATTGCTTCGGCTCCATAGACCAATGAAAATGGTGTTGCCCTTGTAGGCATGCGGATGCTTGTTCGATAAGCCCATAATGCCAAGGGAATTTGTGTATGCCAATATTTATGATTTTCTTTGACAAGTTTCTTGAGAATAGCAATTAAGGTCTTGTTGGAAGCTTCAACTTGTCCATTTGCTTATGGGTAATAAGGAGTCGAGAAACTATGTTGAATATTATATTTCTTGCAAAGTGCTCGAACATCCTTGTTCTTGAAAGACTTGCCATTGTCTGAAATGATTTTTGAGGGGATACCAAAATGACAAATGATGTGATGGAGTATAAACTCCACAATTCTAGGTCCTATCATGCTGGTTAGAGGAATTGCCTCAACCCACTTTGTGAAGTATTCAGTGGCTGTGATGATGAAAGTATGTTGTCCCGAGGAAGGAGGTGAAATTTTTCCAATTAGATCTAGGCCCCATTGTGAAAAGGGCCAAAGGCTTTGAATAGGTTGTAAAGCTTGTGATGGTACATGAGTTAGATTAGCATGTTCTTGACACTTTTTGCAATGTTTAACATAGGTGCAACAATCACGTTCCATTGTGGGCCAATAATAACCCATGCATAGAATACACTTTGCAATGGCCATTCCACTAAAATGACCACCACAAGTACCATCATGGGCTTCAACTATGGCTCTTTGAGCTTCACTAGCCTCGAGACAATGAAGGAGGATTCCATCATAACCATGTTTATACAACATGTCCCCCAAAAGAACGAAATAGGCTACCTTTTGCTTGAAAGTGTATTTGGTAGTTTGAGACATATCAGATGGGAGTGTTCCAAACTTGAGAAAGGCTACTATTTGGCTTGACCAAGGCTCATATGAATCTGATTGGATAAAGCAAACATCCTTTTCATATTTTGACTCAGCATGGGAAATTGTAGATTTAGAGACCGTTGAAATGATAAGGGGTTGTACCTCTCCAAATGAATCTTTTGGAATCAAGGATCCAAGGGAGGCCATCGCATCTACAAATATATTAGTCGAACATGGCAAACTATTGATTTCATACCAATCAAACTTAGAGAGCAACTTCATTGCTACTTCATGATAAAGCTTAATGGTAGGTTCTTTGCATTGGTATTCTCCATTGATTTGCTTTACAACAAGTTGAGAATCACAAAATATCCTAATACGCTTAATGCTCATAGCTATAGCTGATTGAAGACCTAAGATTAAGGCTTCATACTCTGTAGTGTTGTTTGTGCATTGGAAGTCTAGTTTAAATGACAAGGGGATAGGTACCCCCTGTGGTGTGTGAAATACGACTCTAGCACCTTGACCTTTTGCACACTTAGAGCCATCAAAGAATAGTGTGATATCGATGTCTTCCTCTAGAATGACATCTTCTTCTTGTTCAGTGACAACAAATACCGAATCATCTGGGAGCTCAATAATCAAAGGATGATCACTAGGTAGTGGAGCTTCTACAAGTTGATCAGCTATTACCTGACCTTTAATGGATTTTTGGCTAATGAATTCTAGGTCAAATTCAGTAAGGAGCATTATCCATTTAGCGGTGTGGGTATTATTGTAAGTGTGGGACATCATGTAACGCAGAGGATTTTCTCTAGCTATGACATAAGTTGTGTGGCTAAGCATATAATATCAAAGTTTCTTAGTGGTAAAAACCACTACTAAGCACAATTTTTCTACATAAGCATATTTAGTTTCATAGCTTACCAATGTTCGACTAATGTAGTAGACAACTTGCTCTCGATTTTGTTCATTCTTTTGTGCAAGCATTGTCCCTAATGCAAAGTCCATTGCTGAGATATAAAGATAAAATGGGACCCCTGGATGAGGAGGAGCTAAGACTGGTGGAGAAGCTAGGTATTGCTTAATGTCATCGAAGGCTTTTTGACATTCATCTATCCAAGAGAATGGCACCCCCTTTTGTAGTAGGTGATTGAATGGCCTACATTTATCAGAAAGTTATGTAATAAAATGATGGATTGATTGGATATTTCCTTGTAAACTATGCAATTCCTTTAAGTTAGTTGGGGGAGGCATCTCTAGGATAGCCTTGACCTTATTAGGGTCCACCTCAATGCCTCTTTTGGAGATAATGAATCCTAGAAGTTTTCTCGAGGTAACACCAAAGACACATTTCTTGGGATTCAACCTTACATTATGCTCTAGGAGTCGGTCAAAAACTTTCTCCAATACACCAATATGTTCTTGTCGAGTTTTGGATTTAGCCAAGAGATCATCCACATAGTCTTCGATAATATTATGCATGTAGTCATGGAAAATGTATGTCATGGCACGTTGATAAGTGGCACCTACATTTTTGAGGCCAAAGGGCATCACCTTGTAACAAAAAGTTCCCCAAGGTGTAGTGAATGTTGTTTTGTGTTGGTCATCAAGATTTATTCGAATCTGGTTGTATCCTAAAAAACCATCCATGAGTGAAAGCATTTCATGGCCAGCATAGGTATCGACAAGAGTATCGATGTTTGGGAGAGGGAAGTCATCCTTAGGACACACTTTGTTAAGATCTCGAAAGTCAGTGCATACGTGTATCACCCCATTAGGCTTACGAATGGGTACCATGTTTGAGAGCCACTCAGGATAATCGATAGGAACTATGAAGTTCACGTCTAAGAGTTTTTGAAGCTCTATTTTTACCAAGAGGGCCATGGTAGGATGCATTCTCCTAAGATTTTGTTTGACCAGCTTAGCATCAGGTTGTAAGGTGAGATTGTGGACCACTAGACTAGGGTCAAGACCAGGCATGTCCTTATAGGACCATGCAAATATACCCTTCTTCCTCTTGAGGAGAGCAATGAATTGCTCTTGTTCATCGGGTGATAAGATTTTGCCAAGCTTGACAATTTGGGGATTGTCTTTGTCTGAACTAAGGTCCACATCGATGGTATCTTCAATAGACATGTGGGAACCTTCCTCAAGCTGATGGGGTGTAGGGATCAGATGAATATCATCTAAGATGTCATCAAACTCTTATGGCTTATCCTCATCTATATCTACCTAGAAAACCTTAGGATCCGAAGGTGAAGGTGAAGGTGAAGGTGGAGGGGATGGAGGAATGTAGTTGGAGGAAGCCCTTAACAATTCCTCAGATAAGACAAACTTGGCAAAGGTTGGAGGTGAGGAAATCTGGTCCATATCAATAAGGCTTATGTCAATTGGAATTGGCTTAGCCGGATCATATGGATTGCGGAGTGGGGTGAATAAATCAACAGGATTCATGTTGACTTATGGGCAAGGTGGACAAGGTTGGATGGAATGGATGGAACCTAGGAACTGGTGCTAGGAGCTTGGTTAACCTGAATAGCAACAAGCAACACAAAACATATTTTATTAAATGATGTATTTACATATGTAATGCAAAGAAAGCAAACATGTTTTTGATTTTTGATTGATTTTTATTTTTTTGGTAGTGGTGATAACCACTATTTTGAATTATGTACATATGTTACAAGTTGGCTTATGGAATGGCTTAATGGAATGGAGGTGGTGGTTCACCGGTAGGGGCGGCTCGCTCTTGTGGAAGAAGCAAGTGAAATATGGGCTCATGGATGGGGAACATGTTGAGATAAAACTCATCTTGTTCGGAATGGGGAATGATGGGCTCCGATTCTTCTTTAGATTCATCTAAAATTATCGACATAAGCTCGAATTCTTCATAGATGTCATCATCAAAATTATCGAGATGGAGGGCTTCTTCTCCTGAATTGAGGTTAAGCCTTTGGAAGGCTTGTTCAAAAGAAGAGGTGGTAGGAAGTGGGTGGAAACCTAGACCTGAATGGTCATGCACCTCTTGATATGGAACATCGATAGGTTGATGCACGCCCTGTTCATGCAATCCTAGGCCATGGCCTTGCCAATTGACAATGTGGAAATATCGAGATGGAAATCCTGACATGTTTGAAATATTGGCAAGTTTTGGTTCTTTGGGCTCTTCTATGGGTGTTGGGCTTGATGAAGATTCAATACCCCCATATACAAAATTAATGCTATTTGGAGCTGAACCCATATTGTAAACTACTCCTATTGCTAAAGGTTGGTCACGTGGGTGACCAAAATCCTTAGCACTAGGGATGGTGAGGGGTGTGATGGTGATGTCATCGACCATGTATTCACCAATACCAAGATTAGTGAGATGGACTTCGACTTGGGATGATATGGGAGGATCATGGTCAGGTGATGGATCGAGAAATGGTGGAAATGGAGGTATCTCACAATCCATCAATTCGACTTGTGAGACATTAGGTGAAGGAGATGGATTGGATTGGGAAGGTTGTAGAATGGATGATGATGATGAAGTGGATGGCAATGATGTTGATGATGTGGATTGACTATGACCACATGTGCATGTAGTCAATGATGATGATGATGAGGGTATGGAGGTTTGATGAGGGTTGGTGATGGGGAGCTCTTCAGGAATGGGATCCTTTGATGAAGAGATTGGTGAAGTGGTGGATGGATTGGATGATGGTGATAGGAAAATATGAGTGGAAGGGAGCATGGACTCATAAGGATTTGAGATGAGATTGCAATACTTAAATGGCTCGACATTCATTGGTATGCAATGTACCTATCCCTCATGAACATATTTCAAGCATTGATGTAAAATGGAAGGGACACATCTCATTTCCCTCATCCAAGGTCTTCCAAGGAGTACATTATACGCCATGGATCCTTCCAAGATGTGGAACATTGTGTGCAACATTTTAACCCCTACTTCGATGGGAAAAATAATAGTGCCAACTATGGAACACAAAGCATCATTGAATGCTTTGAGGGTGAAGGATGATTTGGTGATGTGAGATGGAGGAAGGTTCAAATGATGGAGAGTGGATGTGGTGATAATATTGATAGAGGAACCGGTATCAATGAGGACTCTCTTGAAAGGTTTCTTGTCAATTAGAGCCATGATATGCAATGGAGGGTCTACTGATCTCGATGAGATTGGATTAATATCAAAGTCATAAAATGTTATGGAAGGCTCCATGCATGTTTGAATGCTCCCCATAAAGTTGTTGAAGGCATTAGGATCTTGTGATTGTAATTTGATGGATTTCAGAATTTCCATTAATGCCTCCCGATGTGGGGGAGATTGTTGGATTAGCTCATATATTGACAATTTGGTGGATGCCATTTTCAAACTTGTGGTTAACTGGCTACTCAATGAGATGACTGGTCGGGGTGGATGATTGATGGGTGGATTTGATGGATTCGATTGACTAGGTATATGAATGGGTGATGATGGAATGGGGGAAACTTGGATGGGTGGCAATGTAGATGGTTGTGAGACACTTGCTTGAGGTTGTTGCCTTTGTTGATTATTTCGTTGACCTCTAGTGACCACATGAATGGCCCCTACAAACCCTTGGTATTGTTGAATATGGTTGACTTGGTTAGGGGGAGTTTTAGTGTTAGCTCCCTCTACATTTGGTTGCACCTCCTCATGATGAGGAAGTGGTGTCTGAAATATACCAAGGTCTTGGTTTTGTTGAGCGAGGGGATTATTAACTTTGATTGCCCCCAAGTCAATAAGGTCTTGGACTACATTTTTAAACACATGGCAATTGTTGATGTCATGCCCATTTTGCCTATGATAGGGGTAAAATAAGTATTCTCGATAATTTTTACTACATTTGGTAGGATCATCCGGTCTAATGTCGGGTAGAGCAAGTTTATTTGTCTCATATAACCTTCTAAAAAGAGAGGCATATGACTCATCTAATGGGGTATATTGGTGATTTTGTCGGATAGACTATCATCGAGGATGGTTTTCCATAGTTGGCACTATGTTTTGAACTATTGGAGCTTGTGTTGTTGAGGGGACCGCATGATAGGAAATTTGTTGTGGTACTTGTTGCATAGGTTGTTGTTGTTGAGCCATTACCGGTTGGCTCATGACCACTTGATTGACTTGATTGGATTGGGTGGTTGGGGTAGCCTATGATGATTTTTGTTGGCCTGAATAATTGCTTTTGTATTGGCCCTTGTTTTGCCATTCTTTCTTCTTAGGCTTAATGATGCCTTCTTGGATTTTGATATCCTCAATGACACTAGCCTGAGCTAAAGCTTCTTCAAAGGATTGATAAGTTCTTAGTTGGAGCATCCAAGAGATGGGTTTTAAGCAACTCTTGGTGAATAGCTTAATTAGCTCATCCATTGGTAGGGTGAATGGCAATTTTGTGATGATAACCCTCCAACGGTTTCCAAAATCATAGATAGATTCATCATCTTGTTGTCTTAAGGCATAGACATCAGATAATGAGATCTTATTTTTGACATTTAGGATGAAGTGATCAAATAATTGATCAATCAATTGGTCAAAAGTATAAATACTATGGGTTGGCAATTGATTGTACCATTCTATGGCATCTCCTCCTAATGTTTGAGGAAAATTTCGAAGCATGAGAGCATTATCATCTTGAATTCTGAAGCATGCATGAACAAAGGTGCTCACATGTTCTTTGGGATCCTTAGTTCCCTTAAATTTGTCAAACTTGGGTACCATAAAATCTATCGGATATGGTGGGGTTGGTACCGAAGGATGAATTGGTTGTTTGATCAATTGGCGTAAAGTTGGTTTCTAATTTGAAAATCTAGGAGTGAATTGCATCAATTGATCTATTTATTTTTGCATGGCCTTAATTCTAGGGTCTTCCTCAGGAATGTGAAAGCCCTGAATTACCTGATGAGTTTGTGGGGGTGTGGAGAGATGTTGTGGAGTGACTAAATGATGAGGAGATTGATATTGATGATTAGGTGAATTGGATGGAATATGATGAATGGGGGATTGTTGATGAAAGGATGGGGAATTATGGAATGATGTTGATGGATGAAGGTTATGGCTAGGCTAGCCAATGGGAATAGGATGGGTAATGGTATGGCTTGATGGGGGAATCAGGATAGAGACCACTGAAGACTGAGGTGCCCATGATGGACCCTGGTTGATAAGGGGAGTCTGAGTAGAGGTATGTAAAGGTTTAGGGTTAACTTGTACTTGTTGTTGAGCATCTTGATGTTATCTAAGCAATTTTTTAGATAATCCCATACTTCACTAATATCTCTATCAGAGGCTAAGGGTATGGAGGTAGATGGTATGGAAGATGTGGTTGGGATACAAGTTACACTAGGTATGGTAACTTGTGAGGTTGGGACTTGTGAAGCAGCATTCACATGTGCTTCATACAAGGGGTTGGTGTAAGTGGAGGTATATGAAGTGCTAGGAGCACATGAAGGTTGAGGAATGGATGTATGGGATGAAGGTGCAACTGATGCCTCAAAGAGAGGGTTAGTATACACCTAGGTAAAGGTAGATGGGGGTTGGGAATAGATAGGCTCTTGCTGTAAAGTAGAATCCTATCTAGGTGAGTTGGGGATAGACTCTAAGGCATAATTAGAAGACTTCATGAAGGCTTCTACTCTTGCCATGTCTATATGGGTGATATGGTGGTGGATAGTGGGAGAGGTTGACTCCTCTTGGGGCATGGCCATATGGAAGGTTGTGGATGGAAAGGAATGTGAGGGACCTATAGATAAATCTACCTATGTCACATTTAGGGTATCTACCACTAAAGTGGTGGGGAATGTGGATGAAGGTTCCATTAAATTTTCTTGAATTATTGCTTTCTTTTGATTTCGAGTTAATACCATAAGAAAAATAAATCAAGATGTAGATTAAAATACCAAATGTAACACAAAAACTAGAATTCTTAAGGAAATAAACAAACAATGCTAAGTCTCAATCAATGTGGCTTACCTCATTCATTAATTATCTCCTTTTAATGTATGTTCATTTTTATGTGCTAGTTTTGTGTGTTTTGATTTTCTAATCTTTCTTAATGAAACAAAGGTGAAAAACTATGGCTAAGATAGGGCAACGAGATTCTTGTTGGTGATGAAATCCAACAAGTTTTCTCGGGGGTATTCCTAAGGTGTCTAAGGGTAGATATTGGTGGATGGAGATGAATGCCACCATCACCAAATCTCAAGCAATGGTTGGTGATGAAATCCAACCACTACTATTTTGCATGAATCGTGATGTGTGTGAATTATTTTTAAGGTTTATGTTTTCTATTGTATACAAACAATGTTAAAAATAATTAATTTCATAAACCTAAATCAGAAGCCAACAAAATATTGCCAAGTTCTCCAAAGGGCGTGAAGTACACCGCTTAAGACCCCCTGTCTAAATAACAACCAGAGGGTTCATCCACCCCTCTACCTAGAATCACCCAACTAGCAGGGATACTTTTGGCAATCTAATATTGTTCCAACTTAGATAGACAAAATAAAATGTCTTTAACCCTAAGATGCAACACTAGATTATGCAAGTTTTAGTTCAAATGCACACAAAATGCAGTAGTTTACACCCAGAAAACAAAAACCCTAATCTGAATATGTGAATGAAATGCAGATCTAAAAATGCAAACTAATATGCATTCATTTCTAGATTTCTTAATGATGATTCATTTTATTATTCAAAATCTAAAAAATACAGAAGATACTCAAAATACGTAAAGTAGAAAACTAGGGTTTTTAAATAGTAGACTTACTAGAAAGCCTATATTTTTGCTCCTAACTCTTCATAAATACCTTTGGGCACTTCTAAATACTATTGAGATACCCATGGGTGCTTTTGGATGGCTTTAAATACCTCTAGGTATTTTTGGATTACCTTCGGACATCATTGGGTGCTTCATGCACCTTATGCAAACTTCTACAGACTTCAAAAACCCTAGATCCAACAAAAACTATAAAATCTATGCTTCTAAAAAACCTACAAGATGATAGAAAATAACAAGCAAATTAGTAAAATAGATCATAAATAGAAACCCTTAGGGGGTCCCACCATGATCGCCATTTGAAAGATGCAAAATGCAACACACAGACAATGCTTTGAACAAAATAAAATGCAAGGTAACACAAGATTGCACAATAGAATAAATTCTTTATTGATGGGGGAGCCTAGAAACTCCATTGTTTACAAGCTTGGATCCTTGAATCCTTTTGATACAATATTACAACAATTTAGGGTTCTCCAAAACCCTAAGAAGCAAGGTCATGGTGTCTTCAAGTGCATCTTGATCCCAACAAGGTTGAGTGGGCTTTTCGTTATCCAAGGTTGGGCCACTCTAGATGTTGATGTAATGCTCTAGATCTACACACAATGACACAAAAAATAGTTAGTAGTATATGAGAGGGCTCCATAATGTGAGGCCCTCTATATGCAATAATAAAACCTAACTATATGCTACCAATAAAATGAATAGAAGCTGGAACACATATATAAAATAAATAAATACAAGGTAGATCTATCTTACATACTATATTATGATGTAGAAACCTGATGGAGATGACTGATATGATGATGCCCTAGCATCACTCGAAGGCTAGGGGGACTTCAGGAATGGGAGCGTAAAATACCTCGGGCACCTACGACTATAGAAAATACTCGTGGGTACTTGGCACTGGTAAGGAGGCACCAAAGGTCCTGGTGTTGATAAAAGTGCCCAAGTGCACTGATTGATGGGAAATTCTACAAAAGCAGATCGAGTGAGAGTGAGGGATGTGGTGGTAATATGGTGAGTGATGGGTGTGGAATGCGATAGATGGAATAGGGCTAGGGCACAAAGAGCTTATTACAAGGCTTTTGGCACTCAAGGAATCAGGATACTCAAAAACTTAGGAACTCAAGGGTTGAGCCATCAAAATGGCTCTTATTTATAATCTAACCTAGGGCATGCTAGGGTTTCAATGACACTAATCGTGTGGTTGATATTAAAGCACATCCAAGGGTAGATAATAAATCTAGGGTGTGGCATGGATTGATGTAAATGGATGGTTGAGATTAAATGAAATTGGATGGCTAGGATTAATTCACTTAAATAAATATATATTTATTAAATATATATTAAAATATAATATAAAATATTATATTTAAATATATATAAAATAAATATACATAAATAAATGTGAATAATGATCGAAAATGGTGGGAAAATAGGAATGGTGGGCAAATTGGCTATGCTTTGGTGGTGGAAATGGTGGGAAAGCCAGTATGGAAGGCAAATGGCTAGGATTTGGTGTCTACAATTACATATGGTATTAGAGTAGAAGATATCTTAAGTTGTAGGACTTTGATCAAAACTTTTTGTTGAACAAATTTAAATTTGGAAAAGGTCTTATGGCACATATGTTGCAAGGTGGAACTTCCAAGGATTCTATGAGGGGTGGGAAAGAGGAAGCCATTTTAAGACAAAATTTAAAAGGACCACGAATAGAAAATTGAAAAAAAGGTCCTCAAGGGAAAAGAAAGATGATGCAAGTGAAGGAACCTCCTTAAAATGAGCTTGGTAAAAAGGAAAAAAATGTAGCATGGGTAGTGCAATTATTACAAACTCTTTTGGAGCAGTTAAAAGAGGGAATGACCCAATAAAAAAACTCACATGGCCCAACAACAAATATTGATAGTCCAAAAATGGAAAGTAATGGGGGACTTAACCAAAGAAAGGGAAATTGAAGTAGGATAGAGGATATGCCTAATGAAGCCTACAAGAATTAGTTCTATAAGGGCTAGAGTGAGTGAGGAGTTGGCCAAGGACCTAAAGAAGGTTGTGATTCCCAAGTTTAATGTCATAAGTAATGACAATACAGTAGGAAATATTGGGAATTCACTATTTTACAATAAGGATTAATGATAATTCAAGCCTATTATCAAAAATTTACCCAATTATTAAAGTATGTGCTAGACTATGAGGGAACAAAAGGCATAATGGTACAACAATTTATATTAGGATTATATCCTAAGAATTGGGACTATGGTGAATATGCTTAATCCTAAACACCTTGTTAAAGCATTCAATTTAGCTTAGCAAGAAGAAGCTTATCAAAAGGCTAAAAAATCTTATTTCAAGTATTAGAACATGACTAAAAAAAGATCTTAAGAAGCGTAAATGCATGAAAATCATGAAGTCGGTTATAGAGAAAAGTAAAAAGTCTAAAGGAGGAGATCAACATTGAGCGAGATGGAAAAAGTAGAATTAACTTCCAGAGAAATAGAATAGGAGGATAGCAAATAATACCCTAGAATAAAAGACCAAACACCTATAGAATTAGGAAAGAGCTAGAAAAATTGCACCCCAATTTGGGAATGAGGATAATAACATGGGTAGTAGAACTCCTGCAATGGTTGCTATGTATGCAAGAGGGTCCAGGTGTGGAAAATTTTTAATACCCTTAAGGTATGTCATGCTATTCAAATTCTCTACAACCCACAAGCAGATATGTGAGATCTAGTAGACTCACCACTTCATCCTCGGATAGCTTGATAACTAAACGAGTTAGGTCTAGACACCCTAATATGAGCCTATAATGATATTTCTTAAATAAATATGCTCAACTAAATTTCAATATATTATAGATGTGTAAAAAAAATGACCAAGCATACAATTGAAATAATTTTAGATGAAAAATCATACTGGTGCCTTATCCATTGGGTTATAGTAGCAAATTTTAATCATTTACGTGAAAAGGAGATAAAAGGAAAGAAAGACTAATAAATCCACATTCATTTGAATATTGCAATTAACATGGATTTTTAAATCAGCGAGAGAAAGGTTGCCTACATATTCAAATAATGTAATATAGAGACAAGAAAACACACACATTACACTAAAATATGCCAAAAAGCATAAACTAGAAACCAAATAATTTGTACTATACTCAAATTATAATGGCTAAAATGATAAATCCTAGAAGAGTCCTTATGTCTTTCAATGAATACAATATAAAGCTCATTATGTTCGAATAACGTAATAAGGGAAGTATTATCTACTACCCTAATTATAGTGACAACTGGACTCTGGGTCCTTGAAGCAGCTCATGGAAATGATCTCAGGTAGAATACTTGAATTTTGGTAATATCTACACAAAGGTGGGAAGAACTTAAGAAAATGGTGAAAATAGATAAAACAGAGAAGATACAATAACCCTCATAGGACACTCAGAATACCTCTCATAATCTTATTGTACGATTGCCTGATGTTGAAACTTGGATGCTTCAGTTCCTTATATAAATAGGTTGAAAAATGCCATTGAGAAGATTTGATGTAGGTTTTGCCACTTGGATTACCTTCAGATACTACTTCTGGTGGGTGCCTCATAGGTTGGCTTGAGTTGTCTTTCACTGATAAAATTGATGATACTCTACCACCTGTTCTTGAAACTATTATTCTTATTGTTTTGGTTCTATGGTTGGTTATTTTTGTTCTTGTATTTATGTTGTGGGGGTGATTTCAGCTATTTCTACTTGGTTTTCTTCTATGGAACCCATTGGGATTTCTCTTTTGTCTTATTCTATATTTTTCACTCCTAAAAGATTAGCAATGTGTTTCTAGGCTTCGTAAAAAAACATGGAGGTTGACTTGACTTCATGTTCAATTTTCTTTATCTAATTGAGATATCTTTTATCAGTGGTCCATTTTTATCAGTGAATTAGATTACTTCTATGTTTACTAAAGACAAGTCTCTTTGTTGCAAAGCCAATTTATGTTTGTCTTCTATGTCACATTTGAATTCCTTTATTTTATTTGTGATGAGTGTTTCCATGTCAGTCACTGTAGTGACTTCTCTGGGCATCTCAATATTTTACAATCCTACGTCATCCAATTCTTTTGTCCACTCATATATGCTTGATATGGCATCTTCCCAGTGGAGTATTTCACAAAAGTAGTTTTTTAGGTTATGGAATTTAGTTTCACAATCACACACTTGACCATCAGTAGTGGTGATTTGTTGCTATTTGACCTGTGTGTAATCTTATTTGTGTTTTTGGTAGATAGTAGAGATCTTCACAGCCCTATGGCATGTCTATTCCATTATACTTTTGATACATTGAGCTATGTTAATGATTTCCATAAGGTATTTGAATATGTTAGGCATTGGTTTGACTCAGTATTTGGCTAATTAGATAAATCATAACTTGAAATTATTAATGAGATATTCTTTGTCAATTGTTCTCTCAGGTAGGACTAGTGGCTTCTACTTTTGTAGCTTATCCATTTCTTATTTTAATTTGCTTAATTAACCTGAAGTGCCTAATTCTCATTTTGTAACTGATATTTTTTTATTTTTTTGCCCATATTAAGCCTTTTGTGCTCTTAAATATTTGAGTTCTTATTAAATGGCTGCAACTATCCATGTATGAACCACCAAATCTACTTTCATAATTTCAATAATATCCCCCTTCCACTTCACTTGTTTGGCTTTGGGATCAATGAAGAATTTTGAAGGCTTTTCTGACAGAGGTAGTGTGATAGTGACTTAAGAGATGACCTGCATGATGCCTTGATGAGCCAATAATTTTCAAGCAACCTCCTCATTGGTGACCCCTTCAACAATCTCTATCTATCGTTCTTAGCAATGAAATGTATATCAGTTTCTTTTACTTTTGTCATTATTATGGAATGAGAAGTTTTTACTGTTAGGCTAGATTCAATACAAGCTCTTTTAGTTGGTGGGGAACTAGGAGGATAGGCTTCTTTCGATATGAGTTCTCTCAAAAGGCTTCCCAATCCTCTAACTCGAATTATTTTCTTCATAGTAGTTAGGGGAATTTTGTGCTTTTCATTATTCACTATCAAGTGCACGGTGGTGGTGCTCTTCATCATTTTTACCTGAGATATTATGAGCACTTTTTCCATTTCTTCTAGTGCTACTATTAGGGGGCTTATTGTTAGGGTCCTATATCCTAAATTTCATCATTAATAATAATACTATAATAAATTTCATATACTAAGGTTAGTATAGTTAATAATATAATAATGAAGCTAGTAGATAAAGAGGGTAGAGCAAAGCAGAAGCATGCTAAATTACATTATTGTCAACAATTTCTTTATTAGTTATATAAAGCATTGAGCACTATATTAGCCATGTTAAATAGAAGGATAGTGAGAGGAATATTATTTCAGCTTCTCCATCAATAGGTTTAGCCTAGGTTTATTTGTTTTACTAAGATAGGGCTATCTTGCATTTGTATGATCTTCTCTTTCTTTTTTCTTATACATATTTTAAGCTCTGTGTAAAGGTTTGGGGCCATTCAACATCCCTTTTTTATCACTACCAAAAAAAAATATTATATTATTAGGGTTAAGTTATATAGTTATAATAATTAAATGTATTAATTATTATGAATCATCATGATGAAGTGATGTAGGGTTAGGGTTAGGGTAGGTATAAAGCATTGTACAATCTATCATTTTAAGGCATCCATGATTGAATAATAAAAATAAAAAATAAAACCATTGGAGGGACCCCCTTACCAATGCAACAATGATTCTCTTAATTTAAATGTTATTTTATTTATTTATTTATTAAATATTGTGCTAGAACCTTTAGGGTTCTACCATTTGGTATCAAAGCCATGTGGGACCCAACCATGTGGGAATTGCTCAGGGTTCTTCATAAAGACACTTTTGTGCATGAGTATACAACTCGTTTTGATGATATCACCAAACACAATATAGGGTTGAATGAAGTATTCTCATATATTGCTTCATCAATGGATTGAAAGAGAAAATTAAAATAAAGGTGACAAAGTTCAAACCCTATACCATGAGGTAGATCATTGGATTGGCTCAATCAGAAAAAAACAAATTAAACCCTCAACATTGATTAGGATGACATGCATATTATAATAGAATAAGAAAAAACATGGAAATTCAAAGAAATGAATGATATTATAATAAAATCAAGGAACAAGAACTTTTTGATAGTATTTGTAGGAAGTTCGAGTATCTAATGAAAGAGGAAGTAGAGGAAAATAAAGAAACCCAAACTATTAAGGAAGTTGCAAATGAAAAAGTCGCCCCTAACCCTAGATTTTTTTTTCCTTCGGAGAAGCTTGTAGCTATAAATTTCCAAGTGATACCTATTACACTTCCAAAGAAGGAAGAAAATATTTCAAATCATTCTCTTGAGTAGTTGATAAACCTGTAATGCCTAAGGTTGGTTTTGTGTGGAAATCTCACCTTTAACTCAAAAAACTCAAGTATTCTACAAAACTTGACAAAGCTTGAATTTGTTGAAGCCCAGGTAAAAAATAGCACCATAGTATGATTGGTGAACAACCACTACCTTCATGCAACTCTCCTTAGTGTGGCCTCCACCTTGGTTGCCACCATTAAACTAAAAGTAATTGGTGAGCACATTTTTTATTGAGGATGTGCCATTGATGTCCCCATATTTATTGTATTTAAATATGGTTGTCATACCTCATGCAAAAATATTTTTCTCAAACTATAATAATTAGTAGTAGACTAGTCCAAATGAAACGACTTAATGTATGCAACCACTCCTATGCTATGAGGACATGTCATGGATTCCAGCACTGACACTCCATTTTTCATAGAGGATCCCAACACTGGAACTCTCTTTTTCATAGAGGATTTTAGTCTGGATGACGACACACAACAAATAATAATAATACTAATAATCAAGAGCTGGTAGACCAATGTGAAGTTAGATATTTACCGCATATTATTATGAGATATCGTTTATGATTTTCTTTAGTAAAAACATAAATATATTTTATGACTTATTTGTACAATAAAAATTTCAAAGGCATTTGTAGGAAAATAGGATGAATAATTTACTCATATCCTTTATAAAAGTGAACTAATTTTATTTATTATTCATCTCCTACATGATGAATCATGTTTATGGTGAATTTTTTGTCTTCTTCTTCTCTAATTGTTGTCATTGGAATCATGTGAAACTATGTGGATATTCATCATTTGCAAGGATGGTGTATCCATGTCTAGCTAAGTAACAAATAAAATGGAAGACAATGAGGCAATGCCCAAAAATACTATAAATATCTGATGATGGCTGCTTAGATACATATCTGAGCAGTCTTAGCCTACGTAGGGTATTTTCAATACAAGCTCCATTGTTCATTTATTTTTTCTTGAATTGAAATTGGTGTCTGCTAATTGTATTTCACTTTGAACTTGCCATGGTAATTTCACCTCTTTAAAATCACCTATTTTTAGCCACCTTACTCTTGTTTGCAGTAGCTTAGTAGTTGCAAGTGAGGCCCATGAATCATTGGCTTTTGAAAGACTCCATCCCTAGCATTGACACCAACACTAGACTGTGCGGCAACATGTGAGGAAAGATGTAAACTAAATATTCAACACAATTTATGTGTGAGAGCATGCGGGACTTGTTGTATGAAATACAAATGCATTCCACCAGGTCAAAGTGGAAATAGAGAGGTGTGTGACACCTTCTACACTGACATGAAGACCCATAGAAAATAGACAAAGTGTCCTTGATTTTTTCATTATTTGAATATGATGCACATTATTTGTTTTTCAATAAGTAAACACCATCCAAGTCTCTAAATATATATATATTTATGAGCGAGAACATTGATGATGGGAGGATTACCATATCGTTGTTTTACGTAGTTAATCAAACTCCTCATTTTGTTGGGCACTATGTACAACCATACTAACGATGCCCTGTGAAGAATCTAATAAAAATAACATCATTCTGACGAACCTTTACAAGATATATTATAAAGTATTTTAAGGGCATAGAGCAAGGTAAAGACCAACACTGATTCAAGAGTAAGTATACTCCATTGGGAAGATAGTTGGGAAGTTACCGAAAGGCTTCAAACTAAGACAATAGACACCAAGCAGACAACCCAGTTGACTGATCTGCCCATATCTTCCAGTCTTGAGTGATGCACTGTTGTTTGTTACTGATATTGATTTTCAGCACATGTTATGTGTGCACTGCCCAATAAGTGAAACTTTCATGGACCAGTTCGGTAAGGGACATCTACAACTTTGAGGATAAATTTTCTTTTCCAAGAGGTGTGGCATGTTAGGATCCTATATCCTAACCCTTATTATTAATAATAATACTATAATAAACTTCATATACTAAAGTTAGTATAGTTAATAATATAATAATTAATCATATTTAATTATTATATTATTAGGATTAAGTTAGATAGAATCGTCATGATGAAGTGGTGTGCATCTCTCCTGTCTTCTTCTAGTTTGACAATATGATCCATCCTTCTTTGCCAACTATCTATTTTTTTATGATATTGAAGCAATAAGGCTAAATTCAATCTTTCAACCTATGAGGGGAGTAAGGCATGTTCTCTATACACTAATTCATAAGGTGTTTTCTCTATTGGTATTTTAACAGAAATCCTATCAACCCATAGAGCAAATTTCAATTCACTATCCTAGCTCCTTTTCTTTTTTCAGAGATATTTTTTGATTCTGGTTATGAGATTTTTTTTTGAAGATTTTGCTAAGTCATTTCCTTATGGATAGTAATTAGCTGAAGGGGCCAACTCAATGCTATAAATGCTGTAGAATTCTACTATCTCATATGAAATAAAATTGCTACCATTATCAATAACTAGCTTTCTAGGTACTCCAAATCTAGTTAAGATGTTCTCCTCTAAAAACTTGGTAATTACTTTAGTGGTTGATTTCTTCAATGAGCCAACTTCTACTCACTTAGTGAAATAGTCAGTAGTAGTTATTATCCATATATGGCCTCTTGATGAGTTTAAGTTAATTTCCCCTATTAAGTCTAAATCCTATTGAGTGAATGGAGACTCCACTATCACAGGTTTTAAAGGCATTGCATGTAATGTTTTTGTACCATCAAATATTTGGTAGTTTTGGAATTTTCTTATAAATTGATGTACATCTATGAACATGGATGATGAATAGTAGCCTACTCTCATTATGCTATTAACAGTTACCTTTGGTGCAAAATTCCCTCCACAAAATTCGATATGAAACTCTTCAATTACTCTAGGTACTTCCTCTTGGAAAAGGTAGAGCAATAGTATGCCACTTGGATGCCTCCAATGCAATTTATTTTCTTGAAGGTAGTGTTGAGTGGTAATTTTATCCAATTGCAAAAGCAAACTCACCTTAGGATTTTGATCACAAAACCCTCTCTTCAAAAAAAGTTAAAATAAAAATAACTTCTCCAAGGTCCCACTATATAAGCATTGCACATGTGTATTAATAATCTCAATGTAGATATATTAATGAAATACTAGGAATACCTTAGTGATTGCAAGTAACTGTTAACAAGGGGTATGCATTGGTTTATTTTATCATGTTAAACTAATGATTATTCATAAAACTTAAAGAAAAGCAAATGTAAATTGACCCTCATATGACCACGATGTAAAACCTTAATTCCTTTTATCTTGAAATGTTTTAAGGTAGATTTTATCTTCCTTTATTAAGTGGATTTTAAACAAGTTTTATCTTGCATTAAATCATACTTTAAGCATGAAGTAGAAGATTAAAACTTA
Source organism: Wollemia nobilis (assembly GCA_028583015.1). Taxonomy (NCBI): domain Eukaryota; kingdom Viridiplantae; phylum Streptophyta; class Pinopsida; order Araucariales; family Araucariaceae; genus Wollemia; species Wollemia nobilis. Next base: position 36,475 of record JAQPPZ010011938.1, read on the forward strand.
TATCTAAATGTAAATTTCAAATGATGAAATGATTCATTAAATGTAGATTTTGTCATGAAGATAAAGATAGCCTTTGATATAATTAATAAATTGTCCCTCTTTGATGAAATTAATTTTCATAAAGAGACAATAATTTATTACTTTAAAATAATGGCTTTAAAATGTAATTATAAATTATCCCTCTGTAATGAAATCAAAATTTTCATAAATAAGAAATCATTTAATACTTTAAAAAAACAACCTTTGATGTAATTGTATAAATTATCTCTCTTTAATGAAATCAGAATTTTCATAAAGAAAGGCAAATTTATTGCTCCGAAAATGAAGGCTTATAAAATGCCATAAAAAAATTACCCTCCTTTAATGAAATTGAAATTTTCATAAAGGAAAGGTCATATTATGCTTATGAATGGAAATGCAAAGTTTAAAAATCTGATTTGCCTCCAAAATGTGAAAAAATAAAATTCTGAAATTATAAAAATCTGCATAAAATAGTCATTTTCAACATTTTTTATAAAATCAAAATGACTTCGGAATGAGTTCGAATTTGTTTCATATGATAGATTGTATTTCATTCTTCACACCCATGTAATTATTTTAATCCTCGAAGTTTAAAAAAATCTGCAAAATGAAAGTTAGAAAAATAAAAATAAAAACTAAAAGTAGAAATAAAATGCAGAAAATCCAGAAAAAAAATTATTAGCAGTTTCCATACTACCATATCCTGCAAAACCTGAGATATGAGAGTTTTTGAACGTAACCCAACCTAACTGGAACTACATTTGCACATCTCGAAATAAGTCAGATGCAAGCTTCTAAGGAACAAAATAAATTCTCGGTTTTCAGATATTCAACAATGTAATCATGAAATGCATTAAACATTGCCTATAAATCTAAAATAGAGAAAATAAAAATAAGCATTCAACCAAAACATTCATAAATTATTCTCCTGTTTTATTGCTAATAAGATGTTTAAAACCTTCCAAAGTTTGCATTAAAAAAATAAAAATATTTCTGTCTACATCTTATTTCTAGCAGCATTTGGCCTTGCCAAAAGGAACCAACCTCTTTTTCAATGGCTTCAATGTGTATTTTAAATTTTCCCTCTATCTCTTCGTTTCCTCTCCTTTTTCGCTAAAAACTCTTCGTTCATTTTTCTTTGTTTTTTTATTTTACTGCATTTGGCTTCCCACTCTCTGATTTTCGAAGCACTCTTTTGTCTTTCATTTGGAATACTATTTGGCTTCGTAACATCTTGGTGATATTTTATAAATTGTGCCCCAAATAGATAACCACAATGAATAAGCTATGATACACCCATTGGCTACCTTTGTCCACCTTACACGTTACTTCTAGCCATCATTCATGGCAGCCACTACAACACTCAAACCTTTTGCAGAGCGTTCATTTTGATGCAACTCTTATCATATATAGACAATCTATATAATGAGATTTTAATATTTATGTGGGACCTCACTAAGCTTAAGTACCTCCTCCTTTTCCATTTGGGCCAATGCCCTTATACCAAATACAAATTATGCATTTTTGGATAGAACAGTGACGGTGTATCCAACATAACTTTAAATCCGCCATGTCAATAAGTTCTTCCTATGATTTTCTTTTGCTATGGCTACACGCTTACTATCAGTGCAGTCCATCGAGGTATCTTTGCTATCACCATCATGGGTTGACTGGTGTCCATGTTGTTTCAAGTGATCCACGGACGTATGCATCAACAAAAAAATTTGTCACGTTGTCCATCCATGTTGTCTGGCGTATAATATTTTTTGTTGTATGGTGTCTTGAAGCCACTAGCTATCATGGAAAATCATACACACCTAGGCCATATCTAGATCATTAAATTGTTGTAGTTTATTTGCTTCCATATGATTGAATTCCAAATATTCTCTCTTATTATCTTTGCACCATTCCTTGACATCCATAGCTACAACATACGTAGCTTCATTCCACTCATCGTCGATGAAGAAAATTGTCCTTTTATGGTTTCTCCCAATGTTCTCATCTACCACATTTATTTTCCATGCTAGCAATCAATCACCGGCTACACTACATGACTTAATAAAATTCAAAGCTCGAAATAACATTCCTATGGTAATTTACTGCCCAATGCATACCATATCACCACATTGTCTTTGTCTACCATGTGCTCACCGTTCTACTAGTAGGGACCATGAATCTCACTGACTTGGTGATGCCTTAAAATAATCCCATATTCATCAAACCGCCTGTAGCCTATGTTGGATTTACCTTCACATGCCATTGGTTCATTTCAAACTCTTCTACTAGGGCTTACCACAATATTGTCATCGCTACTCCTACTATGGCCACCAATATGAAAAAACTCCCACTGTGTAATCACCCGAGCACTATTGTCCATGCTTACATCACTCTGGAGTCCACATTTTATTGATTGAGTGACCTATCAAACATACATATATAAAATTATTAAAAAATTATACTTTAAAATCTTCATCGTCATTCATCGAGCATCATTGTTTCTATTTGTTTTGGTATCTACTACATCCATGATTTGCATGATCTCAAACTCACCAGGTTCCATGTACTTTATTCAACATATCTACTGCCTCATAATATGCACATTCTACGTTGTCTAGTTTCCTTGGTTAATGTTTTATAAATGCTTGATGAGTGAACTTCACTATGCTGCCTAGGTTGTGTTGATAATTAGATGTTCTACTGTGTTTGAACTCCTCAATGATTCCCTGATGTAGACACCTAAAATGCATCATGTCGAGGTAACTACTCATATGGGATATTCTAGAAGACCATATGGAAGACCTTGGACAATTACCAAGGTATAACAGTGGTTCTAACCACTCATTTAGGTTTTTTGGCCTAACCAGCATTGGCTACGATTGAAACCCATGGTTAATAGATCTGATCGCACCTCAAAGTCGTGGTTAGAAGTAAAAAATAGTTGGACCTTGGACAATCCAAAATTGGTTGCAATGGACAATTGGTTGTAGATCAGAGTGGTTTGGGGGTGGAAATATCCAGAAGCTTCCCTCCAACTACTCCAACTACTCTTTCTTGATCTTGGCTTCCCCATGAAGTTAGGACATAGCCTTCCTAGGTGCTATAAGAACCCCCTCCTAATTGAAAAACATAGAGATAAATCCTAAATTGAAAAGAAATTAAGTCCTATTGAATTGCATGCCCACTTGAATTTAGTGATAGGAACCCTTTTTGTTGCCCAATTGGAGATCACATGACACTTGGAATCAAGAAGGCTATGGAGGATTAGGAAGAATCAAGAAACACAATCAAGCCAATTTTGTCATCAATCTACATAATTCAACCACCAAATCCATCAGAGGACATAGAGGCGATCCTTGACCATCAATTTATTAAGGATATTGGAGATATAAAGCCAAATTTGGAGGGGAAATACATTTTTGGCTCCGTCATAGATGTCAGCCATGGCTAATAGTGCTCACTGCATAGTAGACCTGCGATAAGGTTTTATCCCCATGGCTCCTTTATTTTAGTAGTAGTCTAGCATTTATTTGCAATAGACTAGATAGGCTTAATCTACATTTGTATTCTTAGAGAATTTTATCTAGTAGAAGTAGGGTTTTATGCAACTTTCTTCTAAATTTTGTAATTAGGACATTAATGGTCTTTTTCATGCTTTCAAATGCATAATTAGACTATTAGGTAGATTAATATGTCTTTTCTTTGTATTATTTATGGCAAGTTTTCATGATTAATGTAGGTTTACTATCTTTCTTGCATTTTCTTGATTCTAAGCTTGTCATGGCATATTTTTATCTAGTTTCCTCAAAAAGCCTCATAAAGAGAGGCAACCTATGCTATTGATCACTTTCTTGTTGTTTCTTGTATGTAGGACTAACAAGGTTTTGATAAGAAAGACAACAAATACCTCTAATCATGGAGAAGAAGGTCACCTACACCTTGGAGTAGTTTGTGTCATCCTGAAAGATATTTGGAATACACCTACCCTTGTGAGGGATATTTCACTATTGTAATTGATGTATCGAATGGGTATCCCTAAGAGGGAAAAATTTGTAACATGACTTGATTGGATATTAATAAAATATTCATATTATTTATTTCTTTTCATTATTGTCAATTTGTGTATGCTCATTTATGTGAATTTTAGAAATTACAACAGTAGGTGTTAGCCTTTTAGCATGTTACAAAATGCGATCACGATAGAAATTCGTAATTCATGCGACCTAAATACTAATTTACTTTGTTTTCTGATGATAGGTCTTAACTATAGCTAATAACCATGGTTAACAGTTGTAACCATGGCTAACACCCACAAGCAATAGTTGCAGCCATACCATAGAGCCATGACCAGTAGAAAACAAACCATACAATAGGCATCTAGATCATCATCGGACTTGGATCTAGGGTAATCTTCATTTCCATATGCTTTTCCTATTCTGTCTATGTCTAATTTTCTAGAACGCATGAAATGGTAGGATAATTAGGAAAAATAATGAAAAGTAAGAAAAGGATGAATTCCTAGGACTTATTTTAGTTTTTCCTACTAGTCGCTGCTAGGAACAACGAATTTTTGATTGAAGTCTACCCTAGTCTCCAGTGGTCTAGGCAATTTTATGTTTCGAGTTTGCATGCATGAGGTCCAATTAGTGGCCATACCTTCATAGATAGTTTCATTCTCTAAAATTCATCTAGCATAGTCATGCATTTTGTAAAGTGAAACATTCTTTTGAAAACATGTAGAATCATGCAAAGTAAAAGAACCACACACACCATGACGCATTGTAAATGCTAGTGAGTTGGAAGTCACATCCAACCACTAGTAGGGTTCAATGATGGTGGTAGTCATTTCCATCCATTGGCCTAACTTCCTCAATCCTTTTGTTACTATACCAATACTGAATCTAAGAACCATCATAACCCATGGAAAATTTGGATGTATTTATCTTTGGAGAGGTATATTATTGACTACGGGTGAACTAGGTGAGGATCAGGAGGACTTGTACTCCCTAACTATGTGTGTGCTTCATTACCACACATTATAGGTGGGATAACATATCCTGGAGTTCATATACAGGTTGTCGAGCTATGAGTATACATGTGAAAACCATTAAACAATTGAGTATATAATCAATATTTTGAAAACATGATGAGAGTTACTTACTGATACAACAAACTTGAAAAACACATCAAAAATTTTAGGGTTCACAAGAAAAATTTAAAAGAATATAATCATCATTATTTACTTTTCTTGCCTTAAAATTTACATAAAAGATAATATAATGGTGTGAACACAGAGAGGTTGATCCAGGCATAGACCGAGATTGAAGCCGAAGCTCCACCCATTGCACAACATAATGTATAAGACCCTCAACCATAGAATCCTCCTGAATGTCATTCAATGAGTATTAGAGGGGATAATTCTAGGTATGAGGATCTTGTTGAGAACACCCTAATTAGAGAAAGTTCTAGGAACTCCTTGAGACATAGACTAGAGCATGGGGTCCCAAACATGGTAGCATTTATCAAGATTTTACTCCATGTGCATCCACGAGATATACTGAAGAGTATGTAATAGAGGGATCCAGATTGGTACCCCTTAAACCTACATCTAAGGGAGGCTCAAGACCTCCACCATATAAGTATAGACAGACTTGAGATCCATCCATTTAGGGGCAAGTAGATAGGGCCACTTTCGAGCGTAGGCCCATACAAACTCCCTACAAAAGTGAACCTTGTAAGTTCACCATAGACATATCTAAATTGGGAGCGAGAGGCATGCCACTGTTAGTCTCACAATGAAACTAAGAGGGGGGGTGAATCAGTGTAGCTTTTTAAAACTTAAATCTTCAACTCTTAAAGCCGAAACAATGAAAAATTAAAACCAAATAAAGCAAGTATAACAAGAGAACATCACACAACACAAGATGTACCGAGGTTCACCGATTTGGCTAATCCTCAAAAATGACTGTTTGGACTCCCATCCAAATCCAACCTTTGCAAAGCACCAACTTTACAATCAATTTACCAGCACCCACTGGAAGGAGCATCAACCCCTGATTTACCAGCACCAACTAGAAGGAGCACCAACCCCTGATTTACCAGCACCAACTGGAAGGAGCACCAACCCCTAATGCCAAGCACCAACTTGGACTTCCATTTTGAAACTAGAAGATTGACATAAAAATACCTTCACTTTTACAAGACCTTGACTGGTCTATTTCTTACCCAACATCGCCCACAATTCACAAAACACACACCCTTCTCGCTCGCCTATAGCACCCTTCACAAAATAAAATCCCCGACGCTTGAGAAATTCTCCAAGCAACACTCCTTTTATAACAATCCTTTCTCTTTGTAACTCCAATTGTGAATCCTTATTTTATATTCTCATCTGCCACTTGTCAATTGTAACTCCTTTATGTAACTTCTTTTGTATATTTTGAGAAGGCATTTCGTCAAACACATCACATGCAAATAATTGACACCATGTTCTCCTACCATGACTATTCATTTTCTCCTTCATGACTATTCGTTTTCTCCTTGCATGACTATTCATTTTCTCTTTGCATGTCTGTTCATTTTCTCTTTGCATGACTATTTGTTTTCTCTTTGCATGTCTGTTTGTTTTCTCTTTGCATGACTGTTTCATTTTCTCCTTGCATGACTGTTCGTTTTCTCCTTCATGATTGTTCATTTTCTCCTTCATGACTATTTGTTTTCTCTTTGATGACTGTTCATTTTGTTTTCCCTTGTGCATGCATTTGTTTTCTCCTTCGATGACTATTCATTTTCTCCTTCATGACTGTTCATTTTCTTTTCCCTTGTGCATGCATTTGTTTTCTCCTTCGATGACTGTTCATTTTCTCCTTCATGACTGTTCATTTTCTTTTCCCTTGTGCATGCATTTGTTTTCTCCTTCGATGACTGTTCGTTTTCTCCTTCATGACTATTCGTTTTCTTTTCTCTGCCTGCCTGACCTTTTTGAGTTGCAAAAATGCGACATGTCGTGATATCATGACACTTTTGTTTCTCTGCCTACCTACCCTTTTTGAGTCACAAAAATGTGACATGTCGTGATATCGTGACACTTTTGTTTCTCTGCTTGCCTGCCCTTTTTGAGTCACGAAAATGTGACATGTCGCGATATCATGACACTTTTTCCTTCTTGCTCTTTCTCTTTGCTTTGGACTACGAAAATGCAACATGTTGCGATATCGCGACACTTTTTTTCTCCTTGCTCTTTCTCTTCGCTTTGGACCGCAAAAATGCAACATGTCGCGATATCGTGACACTTTTTTCTCCTTGCTCTTTCTCTTTGCTTTGGACCACGAAAATGCAACATGTCGCGATATCGCGACACTTTTTTCTCTCTACTCTTTCTCTTTGCTTTGGCCCACGAAAATGCTACATGTCGCGATATCGTGACACTTTTTACTCCTTGAATTTTCTCTTTGCTTTGGCCCATGAAAATACATGTCGCGATATCACGACACTTTTTTCTATTTGTTTTTTCGGTCACGAAAATGCAACATGTCGCGATATCATGACACTTTTTCTCTCTGCTCTTTCTCTTTGCTTTGGACCGCAAAAATGCTACATGTCGCGATATCGCGACACTTTTTCTTCCTTGCATTTTCTCTTTGCTTTGGCCCGCAAAAATACAACATGTCGCGATATCGTGACACTTTTTCTTCCTTGCTTTTTCGCTTCTCTTTAGGCCGCGAAAATGCAACATGTCGCGATATCGCGACACTTTTTCCTCCTTGCTTTTTTGCTTCTCTTTTGGCTGCAAAAATGCAACATGTCGCGATATCGCGACACTTTTTTCTCTTTGCTTTTTCGCTTCTCTTTTGGCTACAAAAATGCAACATGTCGCGATATCCCGACACTTTTTTTCTTTTGATTTTTCGCTTCTCTTTTGGCCAAGAAAATGCAACATGTCGCGATATCGCGACACTTTTTTTCCTTGCATTTTATCTTCTCTTTTGGCCACAAAAATGCAACATGTCGCGATATCGCGACACTTTTTTCTCGATGCGTTGTTTTGATTTTTCTTTGATCTTTAGCATATGGGCCACTTTGGTCTTCTAGGAAAACCTATAACAACTTCACCCAAACATCAAAAACATCCTCATAAGCATTTAACATCACTGTACATACTCTGAGTAACCTCTGAACTCCTGTCCACTGCATCAACCGATCTATCTGACTATGTTGACAACAATGACAATACTGTCGTTGCACCTTGCTCAACAATCTCCCCCTTTGGAATTTTTGGCAACACACGTGCAATTTCTTGTGACTCTTCTCCCCCTTTGACAACAATATCAAAGGGCTACTGTAAACTCCCCCTGAGTCCATGCACAACATTCTCAGGCAAAAATTATTACACTTAGCAAAAATCACAAACATGAGCAAAAAGATAAACAAATACACAAATGCTCCCCCTAAGAATGTGGTCCCGATAGCTAGTCAATTCTTGGGAAGCATGACCACTCCCAATTTATTGTGAAGGTACTCAAAGACTTCCTTGGGCAACGGTTTTGTGAAGATATCCGCTACTTGCTCTATTTTTGGAACAAAATCCAACTTAACCTCACCTTTCGCAACTTTCTCCTTCAAAAAGTGATATCGAATAGCAATATGTTTTGTGTGAGAATGCATAACAGGATTCTTTGAGATGTTAATGGCACTGGTGTTATCACACTTAACTAAAATTGGCTCACTAAAGTAAATACCAAGATATTTCAGGGTTTATTTCATCCATAATACCTACGTACAACACGCTGTCACTGCAATATATTCTACCTCTGCTATGGATAAGGATACTGACTCTTGTTTCTTACTGTGCCATGCGACCAACTTGTCTCCAAGATAGAATGCACCTCCATCTACACATCCTGACCAGTCTGCATCTGAATACGCAATAAGGGTGAAGTCCTTACCTTTCGGATACCATAACCCATAATCCATAGTACCATTGAGATATCAAAGAATCCTCTTCATTGTTGTCACGTGAGTCTTCTTGGGACTAGCCTAAAATCATGCTACCATGCATATTGCCTGCAAAATATCTGGTCTGGTAGCTGTCAAGTATAGTAAGCTCCCAATCATAGATCTGTACATGGTTTGATCAACATGTGGAGATTTTTCATCCTTGCTCAACTTGCAAACCAAGTTGGGATCATCACCAAGTTGAAAACCATCTGGCTGCTCAATATAAACCTCTTCGAGTTTCCCATTCAAAAATGTTGATTTCACATCCATTTGATAAACTTTGAAATTCTTGTAAACTGCTAAAGCCAGAAACATTCTAATTGCCTCTAGTCTAGCCACAGGTGCAAAGGTTTCCTCAAAGTCAATACCTTCAACTTGTGCATAGCCTTTACATACCAATCTTGCTTTATTCCTGACTACCTATCCATCTTCATTCAATTTGTTTTGAAAGACCCATTTAGTACCGATTATATTTTTATTTGAAGGTCTTGGTACTAACTCCCAAGTTTTGTTTTTCTCGATCTGATCTAATTCTTCATTTATTGCCTTCATCCAAATTTCATCTTTACTTGCATCAGCAACATTTTTGGGCTCAATGCTGGATAATAGAGAGTAGTTACTTACTACTTTTCTTCTTGTCTGAACACCAACTATGGGGTCTTCAATTATTTGCTCTCTAGGATGATCTTTCTGCCAGCTACCTATTTTGAATTTCTTATTTTCTTCTTCCTGTCCAATCAAGCAAGCTCCTTCTAAAGTCTCTAAGAGAGTGTACAGGTTTCCAGATGTCCTCGATCCAGTTGCTATCAACTTTCCACTATTTTATTTTCTGACTTCACAACCCTACTTCTTAAAAATCACTTCATGACCTCTATCACAAATCTGACTTACGCTCAACAAGTTATGCTTCAGACCAACCACAAACAAGACTTATTTTGACTTGATTTTTCCATCACTGATCTTAAATGATACTTTACCAACTATTTTAGCTCCATCATTATTTCCAAATTTTATTGAACCACCTTCATATTGTTGTAACTTCTCAAATTTTTGTTTGTCACCTGTCATATGACTGGAGCATCCACTATCAAGTATCCATGGTGCAGATTTATTCTGTGCTTTAAATGTTGTTTGTACGATCAGGGATTCCTTTTCTTCCTTAGATTGATCTTTTTATTTCCACTCTAGTTTGATTACAGTTTTGGGCTCTTGTTTTGACTTTTCTTTTTCAGTAGCTTGTGCATGTTTTTTAGGAAATTTTCTATTTTGTCTCATTCCATTTGGTTGAAATTTTCTTCCCTAAAATTGATTTGATGCAAATGTACTTCGATAATTTCTTGCAATGTGCCCAAACTTATGATAGTTATAACATTCTACTACATAATCCATCAAAGGTGAAAAAACATTTCTACTGATAAAATTGCTTGGTCCTACATTATACTTGCAATCTGAACTGAAATCTTATGTCCATAACCATTGCATTTAAAACAGTAACCAGAAAAGAGATGATTGAACCTGGGTGATGGTCTTTGCCATGTTGTCGTAGAAACCATAAACCTTCTTCTTCTTTGATGTGTGAAATTGGTGAATCCATCATTGTCAATTCTCCTTTCGTGCCTTGCATTATTGCTTTCTTTTGCATGAGTCAATTTTTCTTGATCAACCTATTTATTATCTTTATTCTTTATGGATTCTTCATTTATGGCCTTTGATCCATTTGATGATTCTCCTTCGTCAAAGCCCAAACCAAATTTGATGCCTGTAGTCCTTTGGTTATTTATGATCTTATCCAGCTTCATAGAACTTTCTTCACGTTTGTGATAACAACTAATTTTACGATTCATCTCTTCTATCTGCATCCTTAAACCAACAGTATCTTCTTCTAGCTTGCAACAATAATCTATTTTCATGGTTATTTGCACTTCGAGATCTTTAGATATTTTCTTGGATTCATCTATCTGTACTTTCAAACTGGTTATGATTTCATTTGCATCCTCAAGCTTTCTTGAAATTTTCTTATTCTTTTTCCTTTCTATCTTCAATTCATCCAGAGCTGCAATTAGTTCCTCTTCCAAATTTACTTCTGCATCAATTTCTTCTTCATCACATTCCTGTTCTTTTTCTATTTTTTCTTCTTTGAGTGCCATGAAAAGAGCTTCACCTGTTTCCTTTTCAAAATCCTCATCGCAGCTGTCTTCTGATGAACTGACATTCTTGGAGATGAAACTTTTCTTCTTGAAGTTGCCTTTTCTAAAATTTGTTTTGTTCTTCTAGTCACTTCTTTCTTGGTGCGATCCTTCATCAATTTTGTTCTTCTAATTAAGTGGACATTTAACTGTAAAATGCCCAATGCATCCACAATTGAGACATTTAAATGATAACTTTCCTCTGTATTTTCCTTTTCCCCTTTTTAGTTTTCGAACAAAGTTTGCTTCCATTTCATCTGATGTCTCTTCTTCCTCAGATTCTTGTTTCGCTTTCATATTTTTATGGGCTTTAAAAGCAGATTCTCTGTCTGTGGGTTTAGATTTTCCTATTCTCATCTCATATGCAGTCAAAGAACCATGCATCTCATCCATACTAAAAATAATTTAGATCTTTAGCTTCTTCTATAGCTGAAACTTTAGAATCAAATCTTTGGGGAAGAGATCTTAATACCTTTTTCATGATGACAGAATCTTTGATTTCCTTGCCGAGTCCTCTAATCGCATTAATGACTTCATTAACTCTCAGCATATATGCCTCTATGTTCTCATCGTCATTCATATTTAATACTTCGAACTGAGCTCGATGTGTTTGTAACTTGGCCTCCTTGATCTTATCATCTCCTTCATGAATGATCCTTAGTTTGTCCCATATTTATTTTGCCATTTTACAACTCATAATTTTTACTAGTTCATTGTCCACTAATCCGCACATGATAGCATTCTTTGCTTTTGAGTTATTCTCAAATAGTTTCTTATCGACAACATCGGTTGGAGAAGTTGTGGGTATTATGTATCCACTATCTACTGAATCCCAAATGTCGTATCCCAAAGCACAAAGATATATCTGCATCTTGAGTCTCCAAAATGCGTAATTAGTTTCATCAAACAATGGTGCTTTGTTTGATGAGAAGCCTTCACCACCTGCCATTATGTCACTTCCAAGATCACCCTAGCCGGTTAAGCTTATTCAAGAACCTCGCTCTGATACCAATTGTTAGTCTCACAATGACACTGAGAGGGGGGGTGAATCAATGTAGTTTTTTAAAACTTAAATATTCAACTCTTAAATTTGAAACAATGAAAACTTAAAACCAAATAAAGCAAGTATAACAAGAGAACATCACACAACACAAGATGTACTGAGGTTCACCGATTTGGCTACTCCTCAAAAATGATTGTTTGGACTCCCATCCAAATCCAGCCTTTGCAATGCACCAACTTTACAATCAATTTACCAGCACCCACTGGAAGGAGCATCAACCCCTGATTTACCAGCACCAACTGGAATGAGCACCAACCTTTGATTTACCAACACCAACTGGAAGGAGCACCAACCCCTAATGCCAAGCACCAACTTGGACTTCCATTTTGAAGCTAGAAGATTGACATAAAAATGCCTTCACTTTTACAAGACATTTACTGGTCTATTTCTTACCCAACATCGCCCATAATTCACAAAACACACACCCTTCTCGCTCGCCTATAGCGCCCTTCACAAAATAAAATCCCCGACGCTTGAGAAATTCTCCAAGCAACACTCCTTTTATAACAATCCTTTCTCTTTGTAACTCCAGTTGTAACTCCTTATTTTATATTCTCATCTGCCACTTGTCAATTGTAACTCCTTCTTTATGTAACTTCTTTTGTATATTTTGAGAAGGCATTTCATCAAACACGTCACATGCAAATAATTGACACCATGTTCTCCTACCATGACTGTTCATTTTCTCGGTCATGACTGTTCATTTTCTCCTTCGATGACTGTTCATTTTCTCCTTCATGACTATTCGTTTTCTCCTTGCATGACTGTTCATTTTCTCTTTGCATGTTTGTTCATTTTCTCTTTGCATGACTATTCATTTTCTCTTTGCATGTCTGTTCATTTTCTCTTTGCATGACTGTTCGTTTTCTCCCTACATGACTGTTCATTTTCTCCTTCATGACTATTCATTTTCTTCTTCATGACTGTTCGTTTTCTCTTTGATGACTGTTCATTTTCTTTTCCCTTGTGCATGCATTTGTTTTCTCCTTCGATGACTGTTCATTTTCTCCTTCATGACTATTCATTTTATTTTCCCTTGTGCATGCATTTGTTTTCTCCTTCGATGACTATTCATTTTCTTTTCCCTTGTGCATGCATTTGTTTTCTCCTTCGATGACTATTCATTTTCTCCTTCATGACTGTTCATTTTCTTTTTCCTGCCTGCCTACCCTTTTTGAGTCACGAAAATGTAACATGTCGCGATATCATGACACTTTTGTTTCTCTTCCTGCCTGCCCTTTTTGAGTCACGAAAATGCGACATGTCGTGATATCACGACACTTTTGTTTCTCTACCTACCTACCCTTTTTGAGTCACGAAAATGCGACATGTCGCGATATCGCGACACTTTTTCCTTCTTGCTCTTTCTCTTCACTTTGGACCGCAAAAATGCAACATGTCGCGATATCGCGACACTTTTTTTCTCCTTGCTCTTTCTCTTCGCTTTGGACTGCAAAAATGCAACATGTCGTGATATCGTGACACTTTTTTCTCCTTGCTCTTTCTCTTTGATTTGGACCACGAAAATGCAACATGTCGCGATATCACGACATGTTTTTCTCGATGTGGTGTTTTGTTTTTTCTTTGATATTTAGCATATGGGCCACTTCGGTCTTCTTGGAAAACTTGTAAAAACTTCACCTAGACATCAAAAACATCCTCATAAGAATTTAACATCATTGTACATACTCTGAGTAACCTCTGAAATCCTGTCCACTGCATCAACCGATCTATCTAACTGTGTTGACAACAATGACAATACTGTCGTTGCACCTTGCTTAACAGCCACATCATGAGCTATGGCATAGTAGTCAATTAGATGGTCTAGACATAATCCTAGGATAGCTAGGTTATAAGCCTTCACCTGCGCCCTCTCGAGCTATGAGTGAGAATAGTAGAAGCAACATTAGAACCGTCAGAGAACCTAGAGAGTGCTCCAATAATTCTTGTGATATGCATGCTCTTGTATCCCATGTAGGCATAAATTATTGGAGACATATTGATGTGAATGTCATCTTCATAGAAAATGGAAAGAGCATGGTAAATCAGTCTATTGAGATACATACGCACAAAGTTGCTCAAAAGAGTGCACACACCAGAGGCCTCATACGAATGATCACATAGATGATCTCATAGGTTTGTGCTAGAGCAAATATGTTAGATCATTCAAGAACAATTAGAGAATTTTCATGCAGAGCAAGAATGCCCAAAAAATGAGTACACTCAAAGACAAGTTCATAAGAAAACACTTATATAAATAGTGCATGCGTGAGCAACACATCCTTGATAAGGAGCATGCTGAGAGGGAGGACCGATTGGCCAACATCGTTTTACCTCCCTATAGTGAGCCTAAGGAACACATTGATAGATGAGTGGCTTCACATCCTAAGTCACACCTTAAGTATATAGACACACATACCGTATGACCCAACACAGAGATCGATGCCTTACGTTCGAACATCATGGGAATAGGTAGTATGAAGAAGATGTGGGAGAGGAACCATATCAATAATATCATAAAATCTCCAAATTCAAGGAGGATGATGAGCCTAGTCCTCCACTTCGACCGAAGAAGAATCTACCTCCAAAGGTGCCTCCAAGGAAATCTAGAGAAGAGGATATCATATCTTTGAAAGCTTATAAGGCCTTGCAAAAAAAGGTTAAAGCTATAGAAAAGCAAGAAATGGCTTATCAAAAGTCTACATTGAATAATATTCATAGTGAACCTTTATTCCCATCAATGCCTATTCTAGCCTATTCTGAGCATTTTGAGATACCTAGGCTAGAAAAGTTTCAAGGAGAGGAGGACGCTCAGGACCATGTGATGATTTTTCTAGACATGCACTTTCAGATCAAAAGCAATGATGTCTTGCTCCTATGCACCTTCATCACAATCCTCTTAGGCCTAGCATGGGAGTGGTTTTATCAACTCAAAAGGTACATCATCACTAGTTTTGAGCAATTGTATAATGCATTTTTTGAACGCTTATCCTTTGACATCAAGAAAAAAGGTGAACATATCCAACTTGGCTACTTTAATGCAACATGATGATGAGCTAGTTATGGATTATGGAATATGATGGAGGAAGATGATGGCAAAGCTACCATTATCCATCCCATCCTATGAATTAACCCGAATGTTTATTGTTGCAATTGCAACAATATCAAACATTCTAAGAGGCTTTGGCGCAAGCCAAGGTAATAGAGGATATCAAGTTATAGGAGGGTAACTTGAAGATCATAAATAAGAAGGAATGGAACAAGAAGAGCACTAAGAAACAACCGACCAAGTTGGCCCACATTAATCAGGTGGTTTTGAACCTTCAAAAAGGGGATAAGGGGTAACAACAGTGAAATTATCAAGCCCAACCTCCTCCTACGCAATATGATCAACACAAAAACAATCAGAGGGGTAAGGACAAAGAAAGACACCCTCCTCGCATATTCACTCAATTATCAAAAATTTTGACATTGATTTTCCATCAATTATGCGAGGCAAAGGCCATAAACTTACTCAAGGTCAAATTATTGTATCCTAATCAACCCAAGCCTAAGGGATATAAGGATGATCAATATTACATATTTTATCGAATGAAAGGCCATGACATAGAGGTATGTTGGTCTTTCAAACATCTAGTGCAAAATATGATGGAAAGAGGTACACTTCTTGTCAACAATCCACAAGCACCAAATAATCATAATAAAAGAATTTAAAAAAATCCTCTACCCAACCATGATGCACAAAGGAATAATGTTGGCCAAGTCAATCAAGTGCACATCGAACCACCAACCCACAGGTTCATCGAAATGGTCAACGTCATCACAAGACATATGAGGCATGAAAGACAAAATCAACCTCCAGCTCCTATTAGAGTCTAAGTTGCACCTTTTCCAAGGCCAGTCCATAGGCCCACCAACTATATCGGTGGTGATAATCAGGAGTAGGCTAGTTAAAAAACTATAGATGACTCCAGTGAAGTTGTTAATTTATAAGTTGATTTAGTAGTCTCCAAAGCACAGGGAGATGCTCATGGATATTTTAAGGTCCATAGAAGTACAATACTAGGATCCCAAATAATTCACACATTTTGTGGGACACGTGCAAAAGTGTCAAGAACTGGTCATACAGTTTTATGATCATAAAATTAATATGGTTTTTACTATCACAGTGGATCAACTGCTCCACATAATTGCATGTGTAAATCACATAACTTTCAAGTGGGTTTTGATTGATACAGGATCATCAATCAATAT
>JAQPPZ010011944.1:0-52742 GCA_028583015.1 Wollemia nobilis
CCTCCTTCACAATTTCAGCTCCTCTAGACTTGGCAAAGTAGAGGCCCATGTGGTGAGTTTCTCCCTGCAGAGATGACAAGACAATGTCAGAAATTTTTGCACTGCAATGATGTGAATTTATGTAAATCAGCAGCAAATTTCTTAGAAAGGAAAATGAAACCATCTTTTTTCTCCTTTCCTCTATTAGGTGGGTCTGTGGACTTCCTCAACATATCGACGACTATTTCATCGATTGAAATTAAGAGGCTTAGCTTGCAAACCTCCAATAGAGTTTTCAATGGTTTTTCTCCATATCTGCTTACGTTTCAACAAATACTGAGTGGGCTTCAAGGAATGGACGTAAAGTTAAACCTATTTTTCTTTTATGAAGACACTATCCTGTCATATGATGAACATTTAGCCTGGTGCTGGTGCTTGCTATTGGCAGGCAACCTTCTCAAATAGTGTGCATGTAATAGTTTTGCTTTGAAGTGAAATGATTAGCCATTAACAAGTCTTTTATTTCACCTGATCAGAGGCCAATGTGGATAACAACCCGTAGCAAATTGCAGTCTAAAACTGACATAAAGTATGGCACAATTGAAGTGGTGCAAGGATTTTGCATTGAGAATGCTAAAGATTCACTCCAAATAAACTGGTTTAAATCTTTACAACTCATACACAATCCTTGCACGAATTTAGAGAGCCTAATAAAATTATTATTTCTCCAAATTCAATTGAACTGACTACTTGAATTGGTAAAGCATGGCCATTCCAGTGAGGAGAAGCTGAGTTATATCTATTATTCTTGAGGGATCCTCTCTAAAACAATAAGCAGAGAATTTTTATTGTTTTTCCCTTTCAAGGACAACTTCAGTGAGCATTGGATAAAAAAAATGCTCTGCTAAATTATATCCAGCAATTGCAGTTGATATGGTAAAGTATTGCCATTATAGGGGAAATAACGGAGGAAAAGAGGACATGTAACATATCTGATTCCAAATATTATTAGGAATTCTCTCCTTTGTGCTACAAATGAAAATGATATTTGAAGAGTAATTTGCTTACCTGTGGATGAGGAAATGCACCATTTATGGTTTTGGCCACATCGACAGGGAGATCATAAGTTGCACATCCTTGAGAGTATACCACAACTTCTTCCAAAGGGGGGATGAGACCACGGTTCCTTGCTGATAGAACAGTCACCACAAAGTCTAGCACACATATATCAGTACAGATGCCTGTTACCAATACCTGCATTATCAATTTCCACTTGCCTTAGACGAATAATGAAATAAAAGGTGCATGGATAATGAAAAGCTTAAAAGCTTTACAAAATGAGAAACAACAACAGACAGAAAAAACAGGACATATTCCAAAATTGCTTTTAAAATATGTATTTCATCAAACAGAACATCACTCCAAAGTATATTGATCTCTTAGTTGCAGTGTTCACAATGTACATTGAAATAAGATTACACTCGTGCTTATTGAAAAAACAAACCAGACCTCTTGTTCACACTAGCATGGTTGATCTGTTTGGCACGAGGCAAAGCCAACAATATAAAACACAAGACCTTTGTAATATGCATAGATAAGGAGTTTGGTGAAAGGATAAAACAAGAGAAATTAGAAACCTACCACTTGAATTTCATTGGCTTTAACCCAATCAACAAATGCATTAGAGCCATCCTTCTGTATACAACCAATAAAGCCATTGATGCAGTCTTTAGGTTTAATGACAGCATGTGGGTCCTTCTCCAACCATTCAAGAACTAACAAGGACAAAATAGTAATACAATTAGCTGGACCTCTTCAGATAAATCTTTGTTTAACAATAATGATGAAGAAGCCTTAAGACTCTCTTCACAAAGATAATGGAACGCCATGTTCAGAAATGCAAATATCCAAGCCACACAATAAAAACTAGAAATTCCTGACCAAAGGTAATGCATATGGTCTAGTAGGAAAGCAAATTATGATTGTCTCTTCAAAAATAGAAGAGGGAATACCAGACAGATTATGGTTTATTACCAAAAGGAACTAATATCCCTCATAAAACAATGAAACCTGGTCTTTCCCATGAAAAAAGAAAATTAACATCAATAACTAGTAAACAGATATAGCAATACCTGGAACAAGATTTTCTTCTCCAGTTCCCACTATACAATGAGGAGGATAAGGAGGCTCTGGCTTATCTGGATAATGTGTGTCAACAAATGCAAGCATTGGCCATTTTCGAGCACTGAACTCCTTGGCCACTCTTACGCTTTCTTCCACCATAACAGTTATTTGTTCATTAGGGACTTGGGGAGCCTGCCAGAGGTGGATCACATTACTGATGTGGACTTTTACAGTAAGAACTATTAATTTTGCATCAGGGAAAAGTCATAAAAAAAAATTTGAGACAAACACATGATAGAATACTTGCATCACAAACTAATATGCTAAATTAATGAATAATTAGAACCCATCAAGAAACAAAACAAATTATATGAAATCAAAACAACATTGATTGTCTGCATATTGCAGGATTTGACAATGCTGTCTTCCAAAGTGGAAATGTATTTTTCCCAGAAAAAATTATAATCATTGTTTTTATAGTTTTATAAGAACCAAAGGTTAGTGATCCTTGCATTTTGTGACTATGAGAATGACCCATAAGCAGGTCATCAGATGGGTATAAAATCTATGCTAGTTTAAGAGGCCAGTTCACCAAGTCAGGTCGATTATTAACAATTCTTACAATATTTAGTGAACTATTAATAGAAGCATCAGACATGAACATCTGGTAATTATTCTTCCACATGGAATCTGAAAAGCCAAAAATCATTATAAAATTACTTGACAGTTACAATGCAGGTGCAACCAAACACATTGTATTTATACACTATTGTACAGTTTACAGAGAAAGGTTCCCTGTATTATCATGAAGTCCAGTTAAAAGGGATCCATCCATTACAGTGACATACTCACCTAGCCCCAGGGTTCTACCAGCTATCAGCATTAACCTGGTAGAGAGACATCTCATTGCATAGAGTTAGTCTGGTACATAAAACAATGTTGCTGGAACTAGAGATTCCTGGACAGGAGGTCCTTACCAATATCTAATTCCATATCAATATTGATTCAGCATTCAGCAAGACTTGAATTATTTTGTCTCTTGAGAAATTATCTGGAGAAAGTAAGATTGCAATTGTAATATTACCAAGTTGCTTTTGAGCTGCTGCTGACACTAAAACGATTGCAGTTTCCTCCACCTCAAACAATCTATTTGCAAATGGTGTATGGAAGATGCAACTTATCACACCTACCAAAGCAAAAGAAACTAAAAATGACTATGCATGGTAAGACCTATTACAGCAGCCTACTATCAAATCTCCCCATATGGCAATCAGTTTCCCAGAAACCCATTCCAGTCATCTGCAGATATCTGCCTTGTTTTGGAATTTTTTCTTTTTTCTTTTTTCTTTTTTCTTCTTTCTTTTTTGTATTTTACAGATGAACATAAGCCAATCATAGCTCAATGTTGACTAGTGGAGTGGCATGAGGACAGAAGAACACAACCAAAAGAACAAAAGAAAGAATGAACCCCATGACGCATGGAAACACCTACAAGACTCCATATACCAACTTGAAAACCTCAAATGAATATCATTAAGTTCGTGCAAGTCGAGGATCTAGAGGAACAGAATCAATCTGATGACAGGAAGCATGAGGAGATGCAATTGAGTGTTGCTTCAGTGAATTACTTAAATGCTAAAATCGATGCCTTAAAGGTTGATTGCCATAAGATGCCTTCCCGATGTGTAAATGTGCAATCTTTGAACTTGCAATTTAAACAACCAAAAAAATATACAAGATGAAAGGAATAGGAAATGCCTTAGATTTTATTATGCAAGGGGAAAGGAAAAATCAGGGTTTTCTAGATGTCCATTGAGGGTGGAAGATATAGGAGCAAGAGCTTCTCCAATTCCAAATTTTGATAAATCCAATCACATAAGACCAAAAAATAGAGAATAAAACCAAAGATATTTCCAGATCCAATAATGTAGGACTCATCAGCATTGTCCACAAATCAATGAACGCATCAAAGACCCATCAACAAAGAAACATACAGAATAAAATCCCATGAAAGATATTTGGCCATTGAAGACTTTAAAACACCACCCATATCAATTTTCAATTTTCAATTTCCAAAACCATGACAATGTATTCACATCCAAGTGCATGTAAAATTTGCTCAGAATAGCAGCCGACCATGGTTAAACAACTACACCCACTTAACCTAAAAGAAGGATCTTCAAACATCAAATAAAAGTAAATCAAAATAAGAGAAAATATAGGTACCGCATTGCCAAAACCAACAGTGCAAAACTCATTGACAATGTCAACAAGCACCAAAGCAGTCTTCTTGTCCCCTCTAGGGAGAAATAAATGGTCCTCCTTGAGAGGCAGGTTGGCCAGCAACTGTTCCACAAGTTGGATCCTCATCACCATAATCTTATAAGCTATCCATCTATTGAAAGTAAAAAAGCCACCCAATACTAGATGGTGCCAAAGAAAAGAAAACACATTATCAAATCCCAGGGAGTTGCCAAACATATATTCTCAGATTCTCAGGGAGGTATTCTCACATTCTTAGGGAGCTTCTTATTGTTAATAATAGTTTAGTTTTCATTTCTAGGTGAAGAGGAACTTGACGTGGTCCTTCCTTTTGATTTCACCCCTTTCTTGTCCTCTTTATACTTTTAATAACAATATTCCATTCTTCTGAATCCTATGTTCAACCATCTTTTTTCAATTGGTTATATGGGATTGAAACAGGTCCCACCCATATTACGTCATCACCACATAGTGATATTACAACAGCTTGGATATTATCCATGTATTGCTTGGCAAGATTTGAACCTGGTTCTTCTCTTTAAATATTAAGGAATCTAACCAGTTGAGCTATCCCCATTTGATGAATCCTATATTCTAGTTGATTCAAATGCATTCTTTCATATTTAAGAAAAATCTAAGCTCTCCATTCCTCCTTGCCAAATAGGTATACTCAGATTCTCTTGAGCTTCCTATTGTTAATAATAATCTAGTTTTCGGGTGATCCTTCCTTTGATTTCACCCTTTTATTTGTCCTCTTTATAAGGCTATACTCGTAATAATATTCCATTCTACTGAATCTTATATTCTAGTTGATCCATATGTAATATCCCACATTTAGCAAAAATCCAACCTTACTCAGCCTTGTCCTTTTTAGATTGGATTATTGATTATAGTTCCATTTTAGTGAATCATATATTCTATTTGATTCATCTGTAATATCCCACTTTTAGCAAAAATTTACGGTCTTCATTCGTCCTTATTCAGTCTTGTTATTTTTAGATTGGATTCTTGTTGATTGTAAGAGATATTCAGAGGTTACAGCGAGATATTGTTCAAAGCAGCAACTATGTTATTTTTAGATTGGATTCTTGTTGATTGTAAGAGATATTCAGAGGTTACAGCGAGATATTGTTCAAAGCAGCAACTATGGTGAGACCCACAGACCATACTTAGTTAAAACGAAAAAGCCCCCGATTGGTTCTTTCTAATTCCAACAAATATTTCCAAAATTTGCAGGTAAAATTCTACCATGGAATCTTCTTCCAAAGGTTGGACGTTGGACCTTTTCGGAGAACCCAAGGTCCCATATATCCCCATCTCTTAGGAATTTTAGAACTATTGGATATGGAGAGTGAGTGGTCCCCTTGCATAAGGCCATTAAATGCATGTCTTCTTAGAATAAGTCCAATTCTTAGTTCTAATATGAAAATAAATAAATAAATTAAACTCTTTAGGATAGTATTAAATTATCTTGTAAATGGTATGGGCTCAACCACTTAAATTTTTTTTGGACTTTTGAGGAGGCCTAAGTTTGAACTTGGCAAACAATATATACATAATTGCTAAGCTGTTATTGTAATACCACTATGTGCTCGCATTATCATAGTCCGCTTTACCAGCTCTAGACTGCTAGTATCCTTCCTGAAGCATAAGTGCAACCACAAGAACTGTAATAAATAGTTTAACAGTCTCAAAAAATTGAAAGTTCATGATTAAATCTTATCAAGGAATATATGCATAATAATTAAACTATGGGTCATTATATAATACAAGTGGAATTCATTTTAATTCCAAATAACCAATTAAAAAAACATTTTATCATTTTAATGAGTTATGAAATGAATCTTATTCATATTATAATGACATTTTAACAAATCATAATGGTATTATTTTAATAAATAGTTTAGCAGTCTCAAAAAATTGAAAGTTCCAATCCATATTCTATCCCATAATCCAACCAACAACTCAAATAATTCATGTAGCCATGAAGTCCATTTGATATCATCTTCTTCTCCTTCAGCATACAAAACTTGTACTCACTTCAGGAAATCATAGTCCATCAAAATTCAATTTGACTAACTCTGCTTCCAACGGTTTCCACTTTATATTTTTTGCCTTCTCACCATCAAAAATCCAATTGATGACTTTCCTTCATCTATCAAGGCTCTTTGCTTCAAGATTAGGGATTGGGTGATTTGATAGGGCTGGTTTAGACTACTCTATGGCTAAACAAATATTTCTTTTCATTACCTCTAAACTGTTTTCCTTTTGTTTAAATATTCTTCTGTTCCTTTCCAGCCATATAGTCCAAAGTATTGTATCTTTCAATGTATCTTAGATTGTCTGTAACGCCTCACTTTTAAAAGTGTTTTGTCATTACTTTAACCATTCTTCAATTCTGCCATTCATCCCCATGCATTTACCAAATATAATAAGAATCTATTGTTATAGTTCCCAAACGATTGAGCAATGTCCCAAGAGATCATCTATACTATCCTCCTCCTTTTACATAGAACATATTGTGAGGGGCCATGAAAACCCCTTTTTATTAGGTTATCCTAAGGTAAAATTTTCCTATGACCTACTAGCCATACAAACATTTTGACTTTTGGAATGCTCGGGCTATCCCAAATATCTCTACATATTCTTGCAGTATTCCTATTTTGTTGGTGCTTTACATTATATCCACTTCTTGCTATGTATTCTGAGCTATTCAATTCCCAAATCAGCTTATCCTCAGCTCCACTCGGAATAATCATTGTTGTTATCTTTTTGCTCAACTACTTCCTAGCAACAATGTTTGGAATACTTGTAAAAAAATCTTCTTTCTATTTGTATCTTCCTTCCTAATCCTTGTACATAATATTTGAAACCCTATCACCATATTTTTCTTGAAGTAATTTCATCCATGGTTTCAAAATTGGATCTTAGATTGAATGGTCTTTTATCACACCAAATATCCATCCAAATAGAAAAATTTTCTCCAATTCCCACTACCCATCTTAGACCTTTAATCACTAGATCAATTGATTTTTTTAAACTGTTCCATAGTGCAGAACCATCTGGTAGTGAGAATGTAGTAAAGATTAAGCTTGGGTTATTGGGCTCAACGTCTTTAGAAGAACTCTTGCCCATTGTCTTTGACTCTCTTTGTACAATCTCTAAATTAATTTTCCCCTTTGATCTAAGTTTGCATCCATAAGAACTCTTAAACCGAGACCTCCCCTAGTTTTATCATCACACACCTTGCTCCATTCCACCAAAGGAAATTTCAGTTAATCATGTAATCCTAACCACAAAAATGACCGCATAATATAGATTAAACTTTTTTCTACCGATTTTGGCATAACATAGGACATATAATAAGTTGGAATGGCCTATAAGACTGATTTAATTAGCTACACTCTTCCTGCTAATGATAACCATCTACCTTTCCATGCTAGTAGTTTATTTTGAACTTTACTTATAACTAGATTCCACAATTCTATCCTCATTCTCCCCTCAAATAAGGGCATCCCTAGATATGTTGTTGGCAAATTTGTCTCCTTCATTCAAAGAAACCTACATATCCCTGCTTTGATTCCAATTGGAATGTTTAGGAAGTAAATTTTGGATTTTGTGCTATTAACTTTTTGCCCAAACGTTCTTTCATATTCCTTTAATAAGTTATTCAAAGCTTTGGCCTTGTTTTTCCCTTCCCTCCCAAAAAGGATTGTATCGTCTACAAATTGTTGATGGGTGATGTTGTCGATGTTATTACTAGCCTTAAGTCCGCTTATTAGCCCATCTTTGTATGCCTTCTTTAGGTTCCTTCCCAATACCTTTGCCATAATAATGAACAAATATGGTGACAAAGGATCTCCCTGTCTAAGACCCCTCTTGGATTTAAATGATTATGTTACTAGCCCATTGACCAGCACTAAATATGATATTGTAGAGACACAAGCTTTAATTTATTTAACCCATTTCTTCCCAAATCCAAACTTTTCTAATACTGCAAAAAGAAAATCCCATTTAACCCTATCATAGGCTTTATTCATATCAAGTTTTAAGATGATTGCTCTCTTTTTTCAATTGTTGAATGCATTACTTCATGAGCTACTATGATCCAATCCAAAATTTGTCTCCCTTTCACAAATCCTCCTTGCTCTTCTGAAATAATTTTGTCTAATAGTGGTCTTAACCGATTTGCCATCACTTTGGAAATTATCTTATATGCCATATTACATAGGCTTATGGGCTGAATGAATCAAACAATTCTGCATCCTTTTTTTTTTTTAATCAAGGTAAGATATGTCGCATTTATTTTATAACATATGTATTGTTTTACCCTAGACTATTCCACTACCACCAATAAAGAATCCTTCACTATTTCACAATTATGCTGATAAAATGCTGCAGAGAGTCCATCCAAACTTGGGGATTTATCCTTATCAAAATAGAAAAGAGCTTAATGAACTTCTTCCAATGTAATAGGCTCCATTAGTTTGCTATTGTCTTCATCTATTATAAATGAAGGTAGTTCTTGCAGTAGCTTATCATTAAGAACTCCAATCTCCTCCGATCCTAGAATATTATGGTAAAAAATACTTACCTCCTTTCTAATTTCGATCTGGTATTCAATTCAAACCCCTTGTACTGATTTAATTTTAGTACTTCTAGATGTTGATCTCTATACTATTGCCATCCTATGAAAAAACTGTGTTTTTATCTCCTTTTAACCAAGTCTGTCTTGATTTTAATCTCTAAAATTTCTCTTCCTTACTCATAATATTATGATATTCACTAAACAACTCCCTTTCCTCCGAGCTTGGATTATTGTGCTCATCTTTTGGAATTTTGAAGGTTTCTCTTTTAGTTCTTCTTCTTCTCAAAAATGTTTTTGAAAGTTTTCTTGTTCCATTCTTTTAATCTAGATGTCATTGATTTAACTTGTTTTGGAAGTGTATATAGCCCATTGTTTCTTGAAGAATTCCATGTTTGCGCTATCATATCAAAAAATTGAGGATGGTCTTCCCACATCTGCTCATATTTAAAATATAATCCTTTTTTGAATTCACTTACCACCGTTTTTAACTCTTATTGGCCAGAGATCTAAACCAATCCTTGTCAAGGTATTAATTTTAGCACAAGTCCCCTCATCTAGCCAATGATATGAGAGTATGCATCTATCCAATTTTTCTACTATAATTTTTCTACTATCAGGTTCTAGCCTATCCTGTTGTTAGTCCATGTATAGTTGTCCTCTTCAAACTCAACCTCCTATAGATTATTGTTTTGAATGAAAATAGAGAAATCTCTCATACTTTGGGTTATTTCCTAGTTCCCCCAAAATTTTCATCTAGCTTGGTTATGGCACTAAAATCTCCTATGATTATGAATCGGGTTTCTTGGTCTTTACTTCTCATAAAGGCTGCGCTCCCACTCCACACTTACAATCTTCCTAACTGAGTTGTAGGTCCATAAACATTGATAAGAATGAAACGAATATTTGCAAAGTAACATGTGACTAATGAGGCTATCCAATGCCTAGTTTTATGAATGGTTTCACAAGAGGTTCTAACTAGATTCCAACATGTTAGAACTCCCCCTGCCACTCATTCTAAATCCACAACATCCCATTCAAATCTTGCCTATACTGCTTTCATAGTTTTGGAAACTTCTTCCTTTGTCATTTTAGTTTCTTGGAAACAAAGAATATTAACCTTATTACATAAACAAATGTCCCTGATACACCTCTGCTTTGAGGAGGCATTAGCACCCCTTATATTCCATGAGATGGTAATCATGTCTCATTAGGGACGGGTGGCCCTTTTTATGAATTACCAATATCATTTTGTTGCTTGGTAAAGAGAAGTTCAACCAACTTAGAGTGTGTTCCTTTCTCTATGTTTGATCTTGCTTCCCTGGTTCTCGCTTGATAATTTGAAGGTATTCCTCTTTTTGCCTTGCCAATATCGGGGGCAGGTCTTGTTATTCTATTCTCAATACTCTTCTTTCACAACTTTCCTTTTCATTAGATATATCCTCTCCTAGCTCTGCTAAGGAAGGTTTTGAATTATCCTGCTCATTTTTTGGTATTTCCTTATTAATGGTAGAGGTATTAACATCTAACATTTTGTTTTCTCTACCACTTTCCTTCTCATGAATAGTGCATGGTACTTCAAGAGTCTTCAAAATCTAATGAGGCACATTTCTTAGGTTTAGTAGGAATGTTCATCCCTAAATCGAGTTCAAACTAAGTAGACAATTCCTTGTTAATATTGTGATCCTATTGTACCATGTCCTCTAAGCTCGATCGGCTTTTTCTTGATAGCAACCCAAAAGAAATGGTGTTTCTTAAATCTTTCTGGTCTCTACTATTTTTTCTTTCTCGGCCCTTTTTTGGAAATTGAAAACCATCCTCATCTATATCCATTTGTAAGTTTCTCTTGTGGTTTTCTACATATGTTTCTACTAGACTCTTCTTAGGGCATGATCTCTCAATATGTCCCACCTCATGACATCTTCTACATCTAAAGATATATTTTCATAATCCATGGTTTGAGTCCACAACTTACCCCCATACTTAAGAATGATTGTTTCTGGTAAAGGTTTACATGGTGGAGGACCAACGGATTCATCTGGAGTGCATCAATGCTTCAAACCCTTACCCTTTGGTGGGTGACTTCAATCAGTGGTTGCTTTGTCTAGTTGCAATCAGTCAGACTTCATTAAAAGTAATACTCCGGACTATAAGGAGACTTGTGGTTTTCTACATATGTTTCTACTAGACTCTTCTTAGGGCATGATCTATAGTCCTAAATTGACCTTCTATATATGTTTCTACTAATATGGAACATTTCATGACCTTTTGTAAATTTCTCTTGTGCCTCCTATACCTTTCTCGGAGTGTTCTCACTCGATCTGATCTCCTCAAACTTGGAGTTCCAGGTTCTGCATCTTCAGCTTCCTCCTCACAGTCAAAATTTTCACCTTCTTGTTTAAAATACACACAGTCACCCATATAACCATATCTTTGCAGTGGATGCTCTTGATTTCAAAGCTATTCAAATTCCGCATAAAATGACACAAAAGTCATCTGAATCGGACAACTCTACGCAAAGATATGGCTCTTGAAATATGAGATGTTTTTCTTGAAACTGATGTGTTGTAGTTCAACTTTTCATCTAAAAAATATCATAATTATTTATTATAAGGGTAATTTTTTTTATTTTTTTTGGTTTCATTACTATGCATGTTGTTATTTTTTCTTGAAAGCATATATTTTTTCTTTGTCTTGCAGGGCACATGAGTCTTTTATATACAGAGTTTTGAAATAAATAAGATCTTAAAAATTCTGATATAAAATGTTAAACGATATAGTTTATAAAAATCTCTTATAAGGGAGGAAGTGAGAGCTAAGAGGAAGTGCGAGCCAGGAGGAAGTGTGAGCCAAGAGGGAGTGCAAGCCGGGAGGAAGTGCGAGCTAAGAGGGAGTGTGAGCTGAGATTCAGTCATGGTGGAAGAGCAGCAGGTTCATCCGGAGTGCATCAATGCTTCAAACCCTTACCACAAATGCATGGAACATTGTTTCCAAAAAATTGTTGAAGCAAAGGAACACCAGGAAAAAGAAGAGACAAGGACTATTGCAAACCAAGAGGGAGTGCAAGTCGAAAATGAGTGTGAGGCTGGAGAGAGTGCAAACTAGGAGCGAGTGCAAGCTGAGAGGGAATGCAAGCCGAGAGGGAGTGCAAGCCAAGAGCGAGCCCCATTAGCTAGTATGGAAGGAAAGTCATATTTGAAAGCCCTAATGGGAAGTCAGGATGCTCTAGTTGGAAGTATGGAGGCCCAAGTTGGAGATAAGCGGAAGAGTGAATACATGGCAAGTTCAATCCAAGTAGCAGATGTTACACTAGAAGTGAGTATCAAGGATGAGATGATTGAGCATGATATAATGGTTCTTAAAAGTAGAGGGTTAATATGTAAGTTCCATAGATAATGGCCAAGGTTTTTGGAGATTCAAAATTGGATCAAGTGGAAGTGGGGATTAAATTCAAATTACTCGGTGATTTTTCTTCCTAAAGGTTTTTTCCTCATCATCTTTTCCAGTTCAAAAATTAGGGATAAAATAATGGTTGGTGGCCCATGGTTTAGGGGAAGAGATGCACTTTATTTGAGACCATGGAATAAAAACATGCTATATATACTCAAATATGTGTTGCTATGGATATTTCAAAACCTTTGCCACAATTCATTAAGATTAAATCTGAATCAAGAGAATGGAATCAACAAGTAGATTATGAAAATATCGCATTTCATTGCCACAATTGTTATGAGATTGGACACATGGCAAGAGTTTGCAAAATGAAAACTATGAAGAAAGAGACAAAAAACTCTAGCCATGAGATAAACTTCAAGACAAAGCAAGGAAATCATATAGTAATAGAAGCTAAGATCAGATCAAGAATATTTCACTCCAAAAGAGGAGGCAAAGAAAGCCTATCTACAATATTATTTGGCAAGTTCAAAAGGAATTAAAGGTGCAAAAGAATATGTGGAGAGATCCTAAAACAAAGACAGCAAAAGAGGTCAAGTTTATTCCAGGTAAATCATCTTCATTTTCCTCAAGTAGTATAGAATCCTCTTCAGGTAATAAAAGTGAAAGGGGTGAAGATGTTATCCCTTGCACTTTAAGGTTTCAAGAGCATCATAATAAAGAAATGAGGATGGAGGAAACCCATAACAATTTAGGTTTTCTAGGGCAGAATAAGAAGATAATTGCTACATAAGAGCATCCTTGCTCTTTAGGGTTTCTAGAGCAAAATAAAGAAGATTGTGCTTTTGAGGTTATTCTTTGCACGTCAGATCCTTTAGAACAAGGCAAACCTAAAGATGATAAGTCTTACTATGAGCAGTGTGAGAAGATGAAGAGATTGATGAAAATGAAAGTATTGTTGGGAATGAAAAAAAGAGAGGAAGACCCAAGAAGCAAAAACAAAGAGAAAAAGAAACCCAGAGGGATATTGATATGGGAAAACAAGAGCAAATATCACAAGTGCTAACAAGAAGTGGGGCTAAACCCACAAACAAAAACAAAAAATAACAATGAAAATAATATCTTGGAATATTAAGGGAATGAATAAGAACCCTAGAAAAAGGTATTAAGAAATTGTGAGGTTGTTATAGACAAGATATTTATAGATATAGAAGTTGGGCAGCAAATATTTTAGCCATTCGCAGTGTTGAATTTCATCTTGACAGAATTTAAATTTCGGAAGGCATCTGATATAAAAGGAGTTGATTGTGAAAACTTAGCAGTTTGAGGAAGATGGAGAATATCTTTGATAGAAAGGCAAATGAAGAATATCTTTGATAGAAAGGCAAAGTTGGATATGCTTTAATTAACTTGTTAGAAATGTAATGAGAGCAATGTAATGTTTTGTTTTTGTAATAGGAGTGACCCCCAATAGAATCCACACATAGCTTATAAAAAAAAAATGTCTCTTGTAAGTCTTTCATTGTTTTAAATTTGGTATTTCATTTCTTTCATTAATTGCAGGAGAGCTTAGAAGCTCTCCTCAACACTATAATTCAGTGTTTTCTAAATTAATTAATTTATTATTAATTAAAAAATGGTTATATGGAATTGAAAGAGACCACACCCATTTTACATCATGACCACATAGGCATTAAGATGGTATTACAACATCTTGGTAATTAGTAAAATTTGAACCTCGGTCTCCTCCTTGAAAGTCGAGATAGTCAATCAATTGAGCTCATGTCATTTGAAAAAAATGTTACGGTTCACCCATGGGATTTGAACTTTGGCCTATGGTGTGAAATTCTTCACTCCTAACCACTTGCCCTTAAACCCCATGGACTAATTGAGTGATATATATATTCTTTCTTGTATCTGCAAGAAATCCATTGCTATCATCCAAGGGAAGGATGTTAGGAAAGATAAGATAACTCTAACAATGTCCACAAATGGCCTTGTTGGCAATTTTGCCACATTAAAACTTTTGATAAATTTTGGCCTAAGTATGGAGCTTTCAAGCGACAAAGAGCATGCTGAGGTGTTCGGGTTTTCGCCGGCCATAAACAGGGGCAATAAAATGGACAAAATGAGCCCTGGATTTTTTATTATTGCAAATCTTCTCGCCAGCTTTCCGACGATATATTATAATAGGCGATCGGGTCGCGGATCAAAGTTATGGCCCGGAAGCGAACCGAAACCCGTTTTTGGGTGAAGTCGGTCCTATCGCCCGGTTTTGGTGCGAAGTTCGTACGCCCGGTTTTGTGCGGTCCGACTTCGCCTCTTTCTGGCGCACCTTTAGCAGTGGCGGGTGGCGAAAAATGGCTAAGTGTTGGGGCGAAGTCCGTCGGCGCGGGAATCGCTTTCACTGCGCAGTCCGACTCGCAGCGAGCGAGTGCGCCCTTTGACGGTGCGCAGGGGAAATAAACTCGGAAATGCACCCAAGGCATGAAGGCCTTCCCGATCCGGTTTCGCCGTGCAACCCGATGGCGCTCCGATCCCGGGCGAAGTTGATAACCGCTTTCAAGGCAAACACGTGTCAAGCGATCATCCGACAAGTGTCCGGCTCCGAGATCCGAGCCAAGCGTGCCGAGCAAAAGGCAAGCATGGCTGCACTACTTATGCCAGCGCCTCATTTAATGCCGAGTGAGTTTCCACCGCCTCGCTACCCGCATTCTGTCAATATAAAGTTCTATCCAACACGCGCCACGTGGCTGTTCAACCTTCGGGAGACCATGCCGAGAGTACGACCAGCCCGACGTCGCACCTCAGCTCCGCGGCTGCTTTTGTCAGCTAATGTTTGACTTGGACGTTGTGCCCATTAATGTAACGGGGGGGACTTTGGGCTATAAATACCCACCATGTTTTCATTGTAAAGTGGTGGAAGGGGAATGCCGTTAGGGAACCATTGTAACCGTGTTCCGCTTATAAATATAAATTGTATGCCGGTTCCGTTCGCTGCTTTTATTTTTTATGCTGCCTCTCCTTTATATTTCTGTTTTACGTTTCCCTATGTCACGGCTCGTTGATTCGTTTCAGCATTTGGTGATCAGGTGCCTAAAGCATTGCTTGTGTCATGGCTTGTTGATTCATTTCGGCATTTGGTGGCCAAGTACTTTTGAACTTCATAGATTAGAGGATACATAGAATAGATGTGGTAGCAGTTCCATCATTTGTGTGTTACGTTGCTGTCCGTAGTGGTGATTGATGTGTTGTCGTGCTGTTAGTTCTCCTTGTAGGGAGAATGTTTGCTAGGGGACCATTGTAGCTATGCGTATAAATTCTCGCATAACACATATACCTGGCTCTGACATCTCTTGGTTGCTTGTTATGTGACTATCGTAGTGGTGTTGATGCATTGCGTGTCGTAGTTCTCCTTGTAGGGAGAATGTTTGCTAGGGGACCATTGTAGCGTGCGTACACGCTATACGGAAAGTATTCTTAGGTTTTGCGGTTCGGTCATGCTTTGTATTTATGATACTAAGTATGTGATTGATGTTGTTTCGTTAGTTCCCCCACCAACCTCCACTCTCATTTGTAAATTCTTTCCGCATTTTATCTCTTTCGCACTCTCATCTTACTAACCCCAAAAAGGAGCCGGCCTTCTCCGGAGATTGGCCTGGAAGGCATTCCTTCCTTCCGGCCTTTCAATGTTGGTTCGCGGGTCCAGGGCGCAATAACGACAAAATCCTTTCCTCATGGCGGATTCGTGACCAACAGGCCTAAGCAAGCCAATGGGACTCATTGAAAAAAGTTGTTACAATGCATTGTGGAAACCAAAAAGTACTATGAAAATAAGCTAAACTAGAGTAAAGAATCTAGTATAAACTATACTGAAGTGGAACAACTGTATGGCATAAAATTACAAGCCACTCTTGTCCTGCCGCAAGTAAGAAGAAAGAACTAAAGCCCTAGTAGCCACTCTTGTATGCAAACAAGGATGCACAGATTTGTCATTAACATTCTAGAGAGTTGTAGCTTTAAATGAACGCTTATTACTCTCGATAGCAAAGAGAGTGAAAGAATGAGATGATTAGTCAAGCAGTAGTCGATCTCTCCTATAATAACTAACACCAAAAAGTGATAGCTTCAATCATCATGAAATGTTTTGTGTAGAAGGTCAATTTAGGACTAAAAGGCCTAAATGGTGTGACCCTAGTGATCTGAATATATTGTTGATAAACACCATCTCTGACTAGATTAATTACCCTCTTTTCAAGAAGGTGGGGAGGAGCATTTAAAGGCCATTTGAATAGAGGTAATCGATCTATTGGGATGCCAATCAACTAAAGTAAGTACCATCCATGATGATGCCTAAAAATGCTCCTAGATAATAAGATAAGTTAACTCTATTAATGTCCACATATGGCCAAAGTATGCCAATGGGAATAATTCAAATGAGTTGGTACAAATTACAATACATTGTAGTAACCAAAAAGTGCTAAAAAATAATAAAAATATAGGCATCTCTTTGAGATGATGTGCAATCAAGCATGGATAAGGGGATGAAGCTACAAAAATTATTGAAGATGCTCTTAAGGCAAAGAGGATGAGTGCCAAACTCAGCCTGAACAATACATAGGGAACTGTTCTTTTACATCGGATAAATCACTGAATATCATCTCTCATATTTTTAGCCATTTGTTTGCTCAGTAACTAGCATCATATTTAAGGCTTTCCCTATCTTTGGTAGTATTAGGGAGTCACTCTGCTGAGTGACCCCCAGCCAAGTCATTTTGACCCTTGTCAATTTTATTTCTTTAAAATATATATATTTTAATTTTCCAAGTCATTATCAAGCTTTTCTTTCTCAGTTTTTCCTTCAGCCCGAATTGAGGAGAAGAAAAAAAAAAACTTACTGAATTCAAGCCAAGTATGAGTCTCAACTCTCAACACTATGAGTAGTATTGTTGCACATTAAAACAAAACTGGATAACACTGAAAGCTAATAAACACTTCAATCAAAAATCATCAAAGATTTACACCTAATCCTAACCATACCTACAGAAAACTGTAATCTGGTGGCTGACTTCATACAGCCTTGATGCCACCACAGTCACTAGTTAATTGATCCTCCTTTGTACAAGCATCTAATTGACAGTTCAGTTGACTTGACTACTACTCAATCAGACAAAGGGCCACAATCCACCATTTAAGTTGAATACCCAAAACACAAAAACACATGTCAAAATTATGATTCTAAAGTACTTGGTCCTAAGTTGGATACTCAAAATACAAAAACACATGTCAAAATTATGATTCTGAAGTAGTTGGTCATAACTTGTATGGGCAAATTGACAGTTTGATTGATTTGACAACTCCTCAGTCAGACATCATTAATGTGGTTGGTCTGGTGTATGGATTTATATTAGTAGTTTGTTGTTTGGAATACAAAAGCTCAGCAAATTGATAAGTAGACTTAAGCTGAAAAATTTTAATTGATGATAGGATCTATTTCAGGCTTTGTACTCCACACAAGCTGTCTAAGGCATTGTGGAGCAATGGTAAATGGGATGCAATCCATGAGCATAACTAAAATTCAAATCTTCGTATTGTGATGGACACTTTCGAAATAAGAATAATAAAATCTGTTGTAATACCACGATAATGTGATTTATGGAAATAAATGCAATATGAATGGGACCAATTTCAACCGAATATAACCAATTAGAAAAGCAAACACGCTTTCAGCTGCAATTTATAGATCAAGGAAAAAAAACCAATAGTTTCATTTTATAGCCAAAGCAAGACATAAACTAGCAGTTCTAAAAGGATGTGAAGCATTACAAATGCAATGAATTTTAGAAAATCTGAAAGTGGAGAGAGGTACTTCTATGAGAGATATTCCATGACAACAAACCAAATTCATGAAACCAAGAATCCAGTATTTCATGACAGAGTGGGGCACATTCAGCAGCATTTTCATTTCATTCACGAACCAGTAGAAAACGGCAAGAGCTTGTTTACTGTGGTACCAAAAAACTTAGTTGCCAACAGCATCACTAAAGCTTTACCAAAATAAGGGAAACAAGAAACAACCATGCAAGCTAGCATCCATGTTTCCAGGATGCCTGAAAAACAGGAAATGCCAGAACAGCTAGGAGATGCCTCTAAGAAAAAATATTTCTGCTACCATCTTATTCCAGCCTGCTGGTAATTTTAACATTTCATCGAGGCTGGAAATACCAACTACCTGTTCCAGACAGTATTTCTAGCCTACTGGAAATGTTTCAAACAGATTTAAAAAGATGCCTACTGGACATTTACATTTTCAATTTGTTATTTTCAAATTTTCCCCAATTTTCAAGATTAAATATCATATTGGTTGCTACCACAATATTGTCATTTCCTACAAAATTACATAAATTTGGCCAGGGACAGCATTCTTATCCTGGAAACATTGTCAAATTTCTGGTCCAACAATTTGGAGTAAACTACTCTTTTTTGCTTGGATTTGGCACCCCTGAAGATACCTGTTTCTTTTTGCTGGATGCCATGGGTGCAAGTGCAACCATGAATGTTGTACGCTAATTATTTTGCCAAACCTGGGAGGTACTAAAGGTAAGTGGAAGAGTGATTACAGCTACCTGCTTCTGTATATCTCTCCAATACAAGACAATCTAGTAACAGCTTGGACGTCCAATAAACATAAAAGTCATGTGAGCATTTAGAGAGAAAGGACTTAGATTTTCTATTAATCCCAAAATAGTATTATATTTCCTATTAATAAAATAAATATCTTTTAGCTTTCGTTTTGTGATATGTCGGCAATTTTTTGAACAATTTTGTGACATACAACTACTCATGTTGTCAACAAATGTGTACGAAATGATGTTATGATTGCAATGTCGGTGTTAATGGTCATGGACAGCACTTGTGAACAACTTTTAGTTTTAGCTGCAAGGTTTTATTTCCCATGTCCTGGTACTTGTTGCCACATTTTACACGGGGTACCATGTTTTCAAAATTTGTAAGTGTGCTGCTCTTCCTTCCCTCCTCCTCTTTCTTCCCTTTCTCCCTTTCCTGCAGTTTCATTCCTCCCTTTTTCCCTTGTACTTCCCCCAGTCAAATTCCCAAAACTGAACAAGTGTTCCCTGAAAAATTCTAAGTGTCAGGACGCACCCCGACTTCGCAGCAAAGTTG
The DNA here is from genome assembly GCA_028583015.1 of Wollemia nobilis. Taxonomy (NCBI): domain Eukaryota; kingdom Viridiplantae; phylum Streptophyta; class Pinopsida; order Araucariales; family Araucariaceae; genus Wollemia; species Wollemia nobilis. Next base: position 19,526 of record JAQPPZ010011944.1, read on the forward strand.
GGGTGCGCCCTCAAGTCGGAGCGCAGTAGGGAATGCGAAGTGCGAAAGCAGACAGGAGATGATCAGAATTTGGCTAAGTGTCAGAGCGCAACCCGACTTCGTAGCGAAGTCGGGGTGCGCTCTTCTTCCTGTGCGCACTTGGGAAAGCAGTGTTCGGAAAATCAGCTAAGTGCTGGAGCGCAACCCGACTTCGCAGCGAAGTCGGGGTGCGCTCCCCTTTTTGTGCGCAGTCCGAACAGCGGCCAAATCAGCTTAAGTACCGGTGCGCAACCCGACTTCGCTGCGAAGTCGGGCTGCGCCCTTTGACCGGTGCGCAGTTGGGCAAGATTCACCAAGACTCAGAAATTGGCTAAGGCACGGAGGCCCTCCCCAACTGCGTTGTTTCCCACCTGCGCTACCCGATAGCGCTCTGATCCCGAGCGAAGTTGGATAAACTGCCTTTCAAGGCAGACATGTGTCACTCATCCGAATTAGACAAGTGTCCAGCCTCGAGATTCGAGCCAAGATGTGAGGGGATAAAGGACAAGCATGGACAGCATTACCTACGCCAGCTACCTCCATTTAAGCTGATGTAAAGTTCCATCTACCACAGCTACCCGCATTCCTGCTGACTAGAGGTTCGACCCGACGCACTACCACATAGCTGTACAGCTTTTAGGGAGACCTTGCTGCAGGTACAATCCTCGCCGACAGGAGTCAGCATCAGCAGCTCTTCTGCCGCTTTTGTCAGCTATTGTCCGGTCTGGGACTTTGTGCCCGTAATTGTAATCGGGGGGAACTTGGCTATAAATAGCCATCACATTTCATTGTAAAAGGGGTGGAAGGGGAATATACTACTAGGGAACCATTGTAGCTATACGTTTGCTTCTGAATACAAGACATATACTTGGCTCTGCTTACTGTCATCATTTTGTATCTTGCCTCTCCTTGTCATTTCTGCCTCATGTTTCTTATTTCATTGCTTACTTGTTGTCTTGAACTTCGGACTCCGGTATTTGATGATTAAGTATTCCTGGAATGCATAGATAGAGGATACATAGGATGCATGATAGTTGTAGTTTCATTGTGTGTTCTGTATAGGACTGCTGTTAGTAGTGGTGATTGATCGTTGTCGTGCTGCTTATTCCCCCCACCCAACTCCAATCACATTTGGATTCTCTTTCCGCAATTTATCTCTTTCCTGCACTCTTAGCTAACACACTAAAAACCCACGGGAAGCCGGCCTTCTCCGGAGATTGGCACGGAAGGCATTCCTTCCTTCCAGCATTTCAATCTAGTGGGCGAATCTGGGGCGCATTAATACCAAATCCTTTCCTCATGGCAGATTCATAACCAACAGTTTCTCTGGCACGCCCGGTGGGACATGGAAGTTTCCCACCCCAAGACAGAATCGAAGCACTGGTGTTCGCTTCATTGCTGTTAAAAATCAGAGCACCTGGCGACTCTGCAAGTACCTGAATACTCTCTGAGTCCGTGAAAACCGGTCCGAACGCCTTCATGCAAACGAGAAGGTGGCGAGCAAGGAATCCGGGAAACCAACCTGACCTTTACGAAATCGACATTGCCACTCCAGGAGAGCGCGTCAGGCTGGCTGATCACCAAGCTCGCATAGAAGAGCCTGAAACCGAAATCGAAGAGGCCGAGGGTGAAGAGCAATCTACATCCTCGGACGATACCGATACCGAGTACACTACCGGAGGAGAAGAAGACATGGCTGCCCAGCAGAACGATGATGATCTCTTCCCGACGGTAGACTCTATGGGGCCCTTGGCCCTAGTCGGACAGCAAGCTGTGCCCCCCGCTGCCTTAAAGTCCATCCCTACATATGATGGCTACGGCAAGACGGCGTACGAACACATCCAGGACATTCTGGCCCTGGCTGCGCTACATTCCATCACTGACGAAAGTGTGAAGACCCGTCTGCTGGCTCTTTCCCTAAGGGGAAAGCTTCTCTACTGGTGGAGATCACTGCCAGAGGGATCTATCACGGGATGGCGCCAGCTGGCTGGCAGACTCGTAAAAGGATGCAACGAGTCTGCTGATCCCTCTTCTTTGTTACATCAGTTCCAAAGCATCCAGCGACACCCCCAAGAGGAGGTGTCGGACTTCAACATCAGGTTCACAAGGTCTTGGAAACGAGTACCTCGCGAACTTCGACCTTCAGCAGGTCAGGCTGCGCACTACTACCTGAGGTCTTTCAACTCAGACATCTGCCTACTGCTGAAGATAGCCCGAATCGACTCATTCCCTGCCTCGTACGAGGCTGCCCAGCAAGCTGAAATGGACATAATCTCCATAGGCAGACTCCCGCATAGGGTACAGCCACCCATTTACCCTGATTTTCCTCAGTCCCAGTATCCATCAGCTTCCAGTGTGATGCCGTCCACTTCAGGACAGCAACCCCAACAACAATGGAATCCGGCACCGGTCGTAAATCCTTACGGCCCGCCACAAATACATTATCCTAACCCGCCGCCTCATCCTCCGCATTATCCAGCACTCCCAGCTCCCCCTCAGTATGCGCAATATTCTACACCTCCTCCATTAGCTGCATTACCTCCGCCAGCTCAGTTGCCGCCTCCAGATAATGATATTCAGAGCAAAATCCTTCAAGAAGTACGGGCTCTGGCCTCTGGATATCACACCATGTCCAACGACATGACTATACTGAAGAAGAAAGCAGGCCTAGATGGACCTTGTTCCAACGAGGCCATATCCTCCTCCGACACTGACAAAAGATCAAGCCGCAGAACGGCGAGATCAGAGGCGCCCTCCTGCAAGAAATGCTGCCATCGAGGACCAACCTGGCACTTCTGACCAGGTCAACTAGTGCTCCACATGCAACGATCCGCATTCAGAAGAAGATTGCACACTGCACCAACATTACCTCCAGACTCTGGCGGGCAGCGCCATAGAGGACGAAGAGCTCTACATGATCCTGGATGATGAAGGCAACTTCGCCGTCCCAGAGGAAGATCTGGTGTTGCCCCCTGCCAAAGAAGACAAAAGGCCTATTGAAGCTGCTGCAAAACCATTGAAGGTATACGCCAGGAGAGAAAAGGCGCAACCTGCTGGGCTGCCACCTGACAAGAGGCTGTGGCCTTACACGGCCAAGGAAAAATTCCTGCAGCCAAGCCTCCCGCAGCAAAAGCTCTCGCTGCTCAGCCTCCAGCTGAAACCAAAGAACAAGCTCAGGAGAAGCTGAGATATCCGTCTCTGACAAAGACATAGAGAGTTGAATCCATGCAGCAATACCGGACCAAGTATGAGCCGGCAAAAGAAGCAGAAGGAGCTAGCACCTCAGGCTACAGCATAGTGGATGAGCTGAAAAGGACCCCCGCTAGGATAAGCATGTATGATGCTCTTCTGCTCCCAGGGCAAGTTGATCTGCTGCAGGAATATCTGAAGAGCATGAAGAATGGCAAGCAGATACAGCCCGCTGTTCTGGTCCAACCCCTGACAGTCTCAGCCACTGGGAAGAACAGACCACCTCCCTTCTATCCGTCATTACGGATGCAAGGGTACATAGTACACAACTGTATGGTGGATTCTGGTGCCTCCACGACTGTAATGCCGAGAGTCGTCTGCGACGAAATCGGGATGGAGTATACAAGGAGCAGCCAAGGTGTGCTGCAACTAGATGGCACCCCTATCAAGACAGTCGGTGTCATTAAAGATATCCCGATCCGGCTGCACAAAGCTCTTGACATAGTGGTCATCCAAGAAGTCGTGGTTGTCGACTTGGAACCCTACTTCGGCATGTGTCTCTCCAGGGAGTTTACTACGAAGCTGGGTGGGTATCTGTCTCTGGATTACTCGCATATGGAAGTGCCCTTCAAAGGAAGGAGACTGAAGATCTACAACGAGAAGCCTTCCACATTTCTAGTGGAGAAGCTACTCGGAGAAGAGTCGCAAGACTGCATGGTTCAGCTGACAGAGGAAGAACTGGTGGTGGTAGACATGACAAAGCAAGCTCATGAGCTGTTGCAAACGAAGGATGAGTTCTCCTTGCTCGATTTCAACACCGTGATCGAGACTGAGCAAGGCTGCTACACCGTCATTCAGCCTGAGAGGCTTGACCAGTCAGCCAAGAAAGAAGTAGGTCCTGCACCAGAGAAGCTATGGAAGCTTTTCTTTGATGGCACCCGATGCAAAAATGGCGCAGGTGCAGGCGTACTCTTGGTTTCCCCAACCGGAATTCAGAAGGACTACACCTACAGGCTGGCTTGGAGTTGTACCAACAACGCGGCAGAATACGAAACCCTGTGCTTGGGTTTGAGAAAAGCGGAGAGACTGGGGATAAAGCATCTGCAGATCTTTGGCGACTCGGAGCTGGTGTGCAACCGGATTACGAACAAGTGCACCTCCAAGAAGCACTACCTCAAGGCGTACCGTAATCGGGTCCGGGGACTCGATGGAGTCATTCGACTCATTGAATGTCAAAGCCATATCACGTGAGAAAAACAAGCACGCTGACATTCTGGCGTCTGTTGGAGCCAAGTACGTTCCGGCTGATGACACTGTCCAGAAGCCGAAGCCGGTTCATACCATCTACAGGCCTTCTGTGCCTGATAAAGACACCCACTAGCAGGTGTTTGACTATGACGAGGAAATCGTCACATTTTTGGTTACCGAAGCATGTTCAATCGAAGGTAGAGACCCTGATGACGAGCAATATGAGGGGTTGATACAGTTAAAAAATAATCATGTCCCAAAAGGACTGATTACACTAGAAAGTCTCTTTGATCAGAATGATAGAGCAATATCACACAGGATCACAGTAGACCCCAAGCAGTACGTCGACCTGGAGCTTGAACCTGGAAAGACAATAAAGGTCGGAACGGACTGCACCAAAGAGGAACTTGAGCAGATCAGATCATTATGCCGAGAGTTCCCAGACATAGTAGCCTGGTGCTACCAAGACTTGAAGGGGTATGACAGACAGATAATCCAGCATACTATTGAGCTAGAAGATGGTGCAAAACCATTCCGGCAGAAGCAGAGGGCTATAAATCCGAAGATCAAAGCCATGATGAAAGTCAAGCTCTTGAAGATGCTAGAAGCCAAGATCATCTACCCCATCAAGCATTCATCCTGGGTTGCGAATCTGGTCCCCGTGAGGAAGAAGAACGGAGACATTCGTCTCTGCGTAGATTTCAGAAATCTTAACCAAGCCTCACTAAAATACCATTATCCGCTTCCCCAGATCAATCAAATCCTCCATATAGTTGCTGGAGCGCAGAGATTCTCCCTCCTAGATGGCGTTTTTGGGTATAACCAATTCTGGGTCAAAGATGAGGACCAGCATAAGACAGTGTTCACCACCAAATGGGGAACGTTCACCTACCAGCGCATGCCCTTCGGCTTATCCAATGCTGGCGCCACATTCCAGAGAGCCATGGACCTGGCCTTCCGAGAGCTGCTTAACAAGATCATTGTCATCTACTTGGATGACATGACTGTATTCTCTCATAAAAGAGAGGATCATGCTTCCCACCTACGGCAGATATTTGAGAGATGTGAATTCGGCATTTCCATAAACCCGAATAAATCAGTCTTCGCGGTAAGAGAAGGTAAGCTGCTGGGACATGTCATCTCCGAGAAAGGCCTTGCAATGGACCCTGATAGAGCAGAAGCCCTCCTTCGCTTTCCCACTCCGGTCGACAAGAAAGGGCTAAGTCCTTCTTCGGCCAGATCAACTTCGTAAGGAAGTTCATACCGGACTTCGCACAAGTGATCAAACCCATGGCCGAACTGCTGAAAAAGAATGTTGAATTCTTATGGACTGATGAGAGAAGGCAGGCCTTCGAGGAGATCAAGGCCCGAATTGCACAAGCTCCGGTGTTGATAAACCCGGATTACTCCAAAGACTTCATCCTGTACGCGATGGGAGAACCCGAGAGTTACGCCGCAGTCCTGACTCAGAAGGGAAACGATGGCGAAGAGCGCCCCATAGCGTTCTTAAGCCAGGTGATTCAGCCACACGAAGAGAAGTACAATTTTATTGAGCGGCAGGTTCACGCGGTCATGAAGTCTCTCCGAAAGTTCGAGCACTTCGTCTCCTAGAGACAAGCTGTCTTCGTGATACACCCGGACGTCCGAAACTTCATCATACAAGGGGAGCCGGGTCACAAGAGAGCAGGATGGATTGCCAAGATCCAGGAGTTCGACATCGAGGTGCGGCCAACAAAGCTTATCAGAGGTCGAGCCTTGTGCCAGGAGCTGGCCCGAAGCGCTGCAACCGAGATATCTGCCTGTAAGTGGGAAGATCCGACAGCAACTACCAACCTAGCCAACTCCTTACCAGAGGAGAGTGACTGGACAGATGACCTGGTGAGGTATTTCTGCACCGGGAGATGTCCAAACCACCTAAATGCCTCACAAAGAAGGAGGTTTCGGCTAAATGCCTTGAAATACACTCTTCGCCCCGAGGGGCTTTACTTCAAGAACATTGACGGCATCCTGTTGCGGTGCATCAAGAAAACCGATCAACCCAGGGTCCTCGGAGAATTTCACTCCGGGATGCCTGGGGGACACCATTCCGCAAGGCCTACGGCCTTGAAAATCATCAGAGCTGGGTACTATTGGCCCACTCTCTTCACAGACGCACATGCGGTCTGTGTAAAATGTGATAAATGCCAAAGATTTGCTGGTAGAAACAGAAAAGCACCCCTGCCCCTCCAACCAATCCAGGCCGAGACTCCGTTTCAGCAATGGGGTCTGGACTTCATCGGGGTCATTACGCCGAACTCTGCAGCAGGGCACAAGTTCATTCTTACCGCCACCGACTACTTTACACGGTGGGCAGAGGCGATCCCCACGAAGAATGCGGACCAGGAAACGGTCATTGGGTTCCTCGAGAGCCTTATCACCCGTTTCGAGGTCCCAGAGTCAATAGTGACGGACAATGGTCCGGGGTTCGCAGGCGCTGTACTCACGGAGTACACCAGCATGTACAGCATCTATCACAAGATGTCTTCTAACTACTACCCGCCGGGGAACGGCCTGGCCGAGTCCACTAACAAGAATCTACTGAAAATCATCAGAAAGACAGTAGAGAAGAACAAGAGGACTTGGCACCTAAACCTGAATCGGGCACTGTGGGCGGATAGAATATCATTCAAGAAGTCTATCAAGACATCCCCCTATGCGCTCGTATATGGCAAGGAGGCAGTCCTGCCAACCCACATAGAAATTCCCGCCCTCTGGATGCTTGATGAAGAGAGAGGCAATGGGGATCCAATGGATGACAGACCGTGCCAGCTGCTACAGTTAGAAGAAGACAGAGAGAAAGCATACCAGGCCTTCACTAAACACGCTGAAGCGACCCAAGGCTGGTTTGCAAAAGACACCACCGCCCAAGTTTTCAACATCGGGGACCTGGTGCTGAAGTGGGACTCATTGAAGGCAAAGCCGGGCAACCATGGAAAATTTGACGCCCTCTGGGAAGGTCCCTATCAGATTGCTCGGGCAAATCAATTCAATGCATTCGTGCTCCGAGATATGGAGGGACAGCTTCTCCCCATTCCCGTCAACGGGTTCCACCTCAAAGTTTATCACCACTGAAGGCGCCGAATGGGTCCTTCCTTGTACATTTTTCCTTTCTGTATTTTTAGTTTTCAGAATGTACATATTCAGCATTCAGTTTTTTAGTTTTCAAAAGCCCAAGTAGAACTTAAATCAAACCTCGACTTTGCAGCGAAGTCGGGTATCGCTCCTTGGATTGTGCAAAGTTCGAGAGAAAGCAGCTGACAAAAGGGGCAAAAATTTGGCTAACTCTGGGTGCGCAACCCGACTTCGCAGCAAAGTCGGGCTGCGCACCGTCTTGGGAGCGCAGTCGGGGAGCAGGAAGCGGAAAATGACTAAGTGTCAAATCAGACTGCGCAACTTTTGGGAGCGAAGTCTGACTGCGCAGTCAAACATGGGCGAAGTCGGAGTGCGCTCATTTTTTGGGCGAAGTCCGAGTGCGCCCTCAATTTTGGGCGCAGCCTGAATAACCCATCACGGAAAACGTAAAAAAATTCTAAGTGTGAGCCTAGAGCGCAGTACGACACAATGCGAAGTTGGGTTGCATCCCGATTTAAAATCATGGGCCAAAAATTCTTCCTTGAAAGGTGTGCCCAGACGACGACGATGACGTCATCAAAAGCATGAGGTCCAAAAAATTGTTTAATGATTGCACGACTTTCAAGAACGACGTCATTAAGAAAGCAAGGCGCATTTGGACCAACTGCAACTAGGGTGCGCTTTTCAAAATTAAACCCATGCATGGCCGCCAAAATATTATAACGCCTCCACCAACTTCGAGTTAACCACCTTAACTCCCTCCCTCGTGCCATTAATGCTGAAATCCTTGCCTAGAAAAAGGGCCCTGGCATACTCAGAAAATTCAGAGTGTCAAGCTGACTCCGAGACTACAAAGCGCAGAACTAAGAAATCAGAAGCCGTAATTCTCTGTCGCTGCCAATTCTAACAGAGAAAATGGACAAGGGGAAAGCGCCCGTACAGGCGCAATCCAGTGACGAAGGGCGCGAAGCTGAGGAACAGACTGAATCGAGCGCTCATGAGAGCGAAGTGCCGCAAGAGCAGAAAAAGAAAACTCGGACGAAGAGAAGTCGAGGGTAAATACCACCGCCGCCCGTCAATCACCTGGCCGGGTACAAAGACGGCTCTTTCTCCATCAGCCTTACCAAACTGCGGCCGAATATTGCAAAGTGGGCAGACAAGGTTTCGCCCTCACACCATGTCGGGGCTGCATATAAATCGAACCTGTACTGGTTCTTGTGCCCTCCTACTCACCAGTTCCCGAAGCTGATTGAAGCAATTGTAGAATATTACAAGCCAGCTGCCCGGCAAGTCTGCGACAACAAGGGAAGAGTGTTGTTCACACTCTTCAGGGAGAGCGTCCAACCAGCTTTCGCCCCGACGCTCCAGTACGACCCCAACGCAATTGTCAGGAGGATAAATTTGGATGAACAGACGAGGCGATTCACACAGACAAAGAGGATGAGAGAATTCCTCGACTCAGAGCTGAACACTCCGCTGGCAGCCGAACAATGGCCAACTAGCCCTATACCCCTGGACAGGTTCGAGAACAAATACATATACATCATCCTGGCATGGGTACTCGGCTGTGATTCTGACAAAGTGGTACGCCCGTACCAGCTGGCGCTGGTAGAATGTATCCTGCATGGGGAGTTTTACGACTCCACGACGCAAAAGAGTGGGAAGCGCCCCATCTTCTTCGACTGGGCAGACTGGCTGGCGTAGGCCATTCATTCAAACTTAGTCAAGCTGCAACAGAAGCAGACAACGGATTTCCGGTTTTGCTCCTTCCTCACATGGCTGTGCCTGTACCACATGCACTACCGGATGAAAGTTCTTGACTTGAAGAAGATAAACGAAAAAGGAGACCCGCTGCCCGTGTACGAGTGGACCGAGATCCTGTACAGAAAAGGGTCATTCTATGAGTTTAATTTTAAATTTCTGTGCATGGTCCTAGGGCTGTTCAATCGTAAGGCATCCCGCCCGCCGGAGGTCATGACAAGATATCTGAGGAAGCACGAGTACGGGGATACCTTCCGGCTGACGCAGGGCATCGTGGTCAGAATCTACGGATTCAAGGGGAAGTCGTTCCTGCTGCCCTACTTCTGCACTGACCACCAGTTCGGGATGGAGATTGCGCGACAGATGGACTATGTCGAAGAAGAGTTCGGCCAGGGCAAAAAGAGAGGCCATATCTTTCAGTATCCCATCACCTGGGCGAATACCCAAGTGCACGAGATTGGACAGCACGTCTACCTCGAACGGGAACTCATCGACATGGGTCTAATAATGCTTCCTCAGCGCTGGAAATACGACCCAATTGGGGTCAGAGGCAAATTCACGCACATCTGCCCCCGAGCAGAGATTATGCAGGAAAGAGGCAACAGAACAGGCGCAGACCTGGAATGGCACATCGAGCAGATGCAATCATGGCCTCCATGGCATGATTTTTACTGCGAAGAGGTGGCATATGACCCAGAGCGAAACCCGGATCACCGGTTGGAATTTGCGGGCTTCAAAAATTCCTCGCCAAGGTGGCGCCCCTCAACTAGCAAAAGGACAAAATCGTGGAGTGTTAGAAGATGATATGTCGCACGCAGCACGACAAATCCAACCGGAAAACACTAGCCGTTGATGATGAGTTTTCGGCCCTATATGACCAATACGCTGACACGTGGCGGCCTTTCGAATTTCGAAATTGCGTTCCCCGAGGCGCCAGGAAAAGGTATACAAGGAGGTCCCCGTCCCAGCAATTGCCTACTCCCGGCACTTCCAGCGCAACGCCAACGAGCAGTAAAGTGGGCCCAATGCAGCCTATAGCTCCTGAAGCAGTACCCGAAAGGGCGCAAGGGTCAGAGAGGCCAACTCTTGAGGTGGCCCCCCAAGCAGAAAAAGCGCCCGCGCTGCCAGCTAGCAGACCGGTCGCGACAGGCATCCTCCCAGCTAGACCCAGGTACAAGTTTACCGTGGGGAAATCACTGCCTGCCCCCAGAAGAAAAGAAGAGGAAGAGGAGTGAGAAGGCCAAGCGCCCTAAAGAATCTGTGCAACAGCCAGCCGCGGCGCAGACAGGGACAGCTGTGCCAGAAATTGTCTCGTTGGACAGCCCTGAAGCAGAAGCAGAAACTCGGGCTACAAGCGTCCCTCGAACAGCGGCTCAGGCGGAGCCCGCAGGTACGTCCACTTCCCCGCTCCCCCAAGTCCCAGTCGGCCCTGCCATAACGCCGTCCCCCATTTCATCAGGGCAAGCCGTAGCTGCGTCTTCTTCTTCCCAGACTGTCCAACCATCCAGTAGCCCCCATTCTTTCGACCAGTTCGCCCAAGACCCTAACGCCTTCCAGTCCCTGAGCCAAACCCTGGAACCCTCGCCCGTGGCCAGTGTCGAAGCTGCACATACATCGCCGCGCCGCTCACCTCATCTGTTCAAAACCCCGCCAACGCCATCCACTCAGCCGCTCGCTTCCCCTAGGACCCGTCGCCCTTAAAAGCGGCCACTCCTTCTGGAATACCTCCCACTTCACTGTTTTCAGGAAAAATGCCACAGCAGGACCAGATGCTGGAAGACCTGGACTTCATGGGCGAACAGCTATAGATCGCAGATGACCAGCCTATGGCAGCAAGAGCCGCAAGGGGTTCCGCCTCTTTCCTTCAGGGCGTTAAGCGCAGAAGGGCCGAGGAAATAGCTGCCCCAGTGAAGCGCACCAAGTACAACTTGGACAGGAGAGTGCTCAGAACTGAGAAGCTGGTTCCAAAAGTAAAGAAGCCTCTCTGGGACATGACCAAGGAGGACTATGTGCACCAAGTCAAGGAGAAGAGCTTCGATGACATAAATGAGGAGCAAGAAATCAACGGCATTCGTCGCAAAACCAATAATCTCCTTGTCAACTGGCTTGAGACCCAGGAGGCGCTGTTTCAGCTACAGAATAACGCAAGACAGCTAGAAGAAAATCTGGCTAGGGCCACCGCACAGTTGGGGTCTGCATAGCAGGAGATAGACGAACTGAAAGCCCAGCTGGCCGCCTCTCAGCAGGAGGCCGCCACGCAGAAACAGACAACCAAGCAGCTGTCAGAGGAGAAAAAGGCAGCGCTGGAGCAGGTTTCTCAGCTCCAGGATTCGTTGAAACAGGCACAGTCGCAGCTTGAAGAGAAAACATCACATACGGCGGCCTTTTCAAAGAACAAAGTTAAGGAGATGCGGGTTGGTCTGATGCAGGGTTGCAAGCCCAACATTGTTAAATCTATATCGGTCCTGGACTTCGCGTCCAGGATCGAAGAATTATCTGCCCAGGGAAAGCCTGTGGTAGAGGAGGTCGAACACCAGGCGAGGCAATGGCTAGACCTAGCTATGAAACTTGAGGAGTATGAGCGCAAAGGCCTCCGATTTCCCCCGATGTCCCGACTTGCCTCAGAGTGGGCAGATGCAAGGGTAACCTTGCATGTTTATTTTGATAAGACAGAGAAGATAAGGACTGCCAGGAAGATGTTGGACGCATTAGAACATGAAATGAGCATTTGCCTGGCCCCCTTTCACACTCTGTCCGAACATGGGTGCCCGAGCTTCGTCAAGGATGGCGAGTTTCTGACCCTTGAGCGGGTAAAACAGAATTGGCTGTCTTTCGAGGCAGACACAACAGAAATTGATAGCTGGGCAGAGCCAGTCCAGGAAGCTCAGGTCACCCAGATGGTGGCAAAATATTGCAAAATGAACTCCTCCCTTAAGGAGTTGGGCAAAAGTTATAACACCATCGATCTGCATGCAGTTGCTGCATTCCACGCAGCACTAAAAGAGGTCAGCGACCTAGGGCCCTTCCAAGCAGCAGTCTGGGACCAAGCCAAGGCTGCATATGAACGCATCCGCGAGCGGGAGGCCGATAGCGAAGAACGTTCAGGTTCAGGAGGAGAAACAGAAGAGGCAACTCCTGAAAGTGAACCTGAAGAAGAACAGTTGCCCGAAAGGAAACCATCAGAGCAGCGGAAAGCAGGGGAGGGAGGTTCCTCTGCGCCCAAAGGATGAAGGCCTGGTTCTTTGCGACGAGGTGAGCTCGACACCCCGTGAGCCACCAAGAATGTTGCCACATTTTACACGGGGTACCATGTTTTCAAAATTTGTAAGTGTGCTGCTCTTCCTTCCCTCCTCTTTCTTCCCTTTCTTCATTTTTCCCTTTCTCCCTTTCCTGCAGTTTCATTCCTCCCTTTTCCCCTTGTACTTCCCCAGTCAAATTCCCAAAACAGAGCAAGTGTTCCCTGAAAAATTCTAAGTGTCAGGGCGCAACCCGACTTCGCAATGAAGTCGGGGTGCGCCCTCAAGTCGAAGCGCAGTAGGGAATGCGAAGTGCGAAAGCAGACAGGAGATGATCAGAATTTGGCTAAGTGTCAAAGCGCAACCCGACTTCGCAGCGAAGTCAAGGTGCGCTCTTCTTCCTGTGCGCACTTGGGAAAGCAGTGTTCGGAAAATCAGCTAAGTGCTGGAGCGCAACCCGACTTCGCAGCGAAGTCGGGGTGCGCTCCCCTTTTTGTGCGCAGTCCGAACAGCCGAGCTGCGCCCTTTGACCGGTGCGCAGTTGGGCAAGATTCACCAAGACTCAAAAATTGGCTAAGGCATGGAGGCCCTCCCCAACTGCGCTGTTTCCCACCTGCGCTACCCGATAGCGCTCTGATCCCGGGCGAAGTTGGATAAACTGCCTTTCAAGGTAGACATGTGTCACTCATCTGAATTAGACAAGTGTCCAACCTATTGATTCGAGCCGAGATGTGACGAGATAAAGGACAAGCATGGACAGCATTACCTACGCCAGTTGCCTCCATTTAAGCTGATGTAAAGTTCCATCTACCACAGCTACCCGCATTCCTGCTGACTAGAGGTTTGACCCGACGCACTGCCACGTAGCTGTACAGCTTTCAGGGAGACCTTGCTGCAGGTACAGTCCTCGCCGACAGGAGTCAGCATCAGCAGCTCTTCTGGCGCTTTTGTCAGCTATTGTCCGATCTGGGACTTTGTGCCCATAATTGTAATCAAGGGGAACTTGGCTATAAATAGCCATCACATTTCATTGTAAAAGGGGTGGAAGGGGAATATACTGCTAGGGAACCATTGTAGCTATACGTTTGCTTCTGAATACAAGACATATACTTGGCTCTGCTTACTGTCATCATTTTGTATGCTGCCTCTCCTTGTCATTTCTGCCTCATGTTTCTTATTTCATTGCTTACTGTTGTACTGAACTCTGGACTCCGGTATTTGATGATTAAGTATTCCTAGAATGCATAGATAGAGGATACATAGGATGCATGATAGCTGTAGTTTCATTGTGTGTTCTGTATAGGACTGCTGTTAGTAGTGGTGATTGATCGTTGTCGTGCTGCTTATTCCCCCCACCCAACTCCAATCACATTTGGATTCTCTTTCCGCAATTTATCTCTTTCCTGCACTCTTAGCTAACACACTAAAAACCCACAGGAAGCCGGCCTTCTCCGGAGATTGGCACGGAAGGCATTCCTTCCTTCCAGCCTTTCAATCTGGTGGGCGAATTTGGGGCGCATTAATACCAAATCCTTTCCTCATGGCAGATTCGTAACCAACAGTACTCAGTCAGGGGCCAGAGATAATGTTGCATGGGCATAATAAATTATACTCAATGATGTCCATACACTAGCTTTTGGTCAGGTGTGTATGAGATAAATCATGCTGATACACTAGCTTATGATTGGGAGTGTGTGAGAAGATCATGCAACAGGCATGACATTATTAGCTGTATCTTCACAAGGAATTCAAACAAGTTTGAAAAATAGTGGGCCTTTTTATACATCCTAGATAATGTGGCTAGTTGTAGAATTTTACTCTTTTGTTTAATTAATGTCTCTACAAGAAAAACAAAAATTCTGAATCTGGTACCTATGTTTTTCAAAATAAGGATACAAAGCTTCTTTTGCTTAATCTTTTAATATTGTATCACAGTTTGAGATTATGCTGTACCCAGATTCTCTACTTTACTGCAGAAGGCAACTAATTTTTTTTCTAATCTTGGCCCTTCAAGATCATGGTATAGTGTCAGGATGCTTGGATGCAAAAAAAAATCCATGCTTTGCTGAAGCTTGGGGAGATTTAGGCATCAACAAAAACATATCAACTCAACTAATATGTTCATGTTACACGTTGAGGCATTCTCACAATGGAGTTAGCATATATGTCTCAGAAAATCCAGTACACAATTTTATAATCTAGAAATTTTGAAATCCCAATTCTACGGGACATAGAATTAGCCTATGATAGACCCATGGTAGGATGCAGGGTTTTTGTGCAGTCTTTCACCATCTCTACAAGCTTGAAGGTGAACGTATGTGTCTTCTTCTCTTTTATCTTCTCTTTTTTTCCCAATATACACTCAACCTTTAGAACAAATAACTCACATGTTATGTCCTTTGGCCATGGTCTAATGCGATTCCCATAATATAACCCAGGTTCAAGTTTGCCGAGCATATTCACGATCTTAAAATGGCGGGGTGCAAGTTCCGCACAAATAGTGGCAAATAGAAACCCCTTAGGCTTTGTTTCTAAAGCTTGAAAGGCATTTCCATCTATCAAAATTATGCCAGAGAACAAACCAAAAAGAAATAATAAAATAAATTATGCTACCAAGCGTGTGGAAGCCATCTAATGGCATGAATTCCCGGAGACTAGGAAACCTATTCAAATCTTATAAGATATACATACATAATTGCCAAGCTACTTGATATAATTGCGGAAGCCATTAAAAATGCTCCCGAATCAATCAACCCATCAAAACACGGCAAGAAAGTGGGGGATCAAAGCAAAGCCCCTAGCAGCTAGCTGAGAATTGAGTCCTTGTGAATGGCACCCGCATCAATTTTGATTTTTCTAAAACCTGTTAATGGTATCCATGTGATCACATACAATTGAATGCTAACAGCTTGCTTCGAATCACAGTTTATTTTTTCCCCCAGCAGGCAACAAAATAACGTTAAAACAAAACCCAATAAAGCTATCTGGCAACTGAGTCCCAGGGAATAGCACCCATATCAGTTTTATTTTCTTCTAGAACAATTGCCAAACTTGCATCATATACAATTGAATGCTAAAACATGCTCACAATCACAGCTTTCCCCCTCTTCATAATCATTCACAAACACCCAAAAACAAATTGTAAATGAAAACAAAACAAGAAAGAGCAGAACTGGGGTACCAGATTGCCAAAGCCAACAGTGCAGAAGCCATTGACAATGTCCACAAGCACCAACCCAGTCTTCTTATTCTCTCTTGGGAGAACCAAATGACCCTCCTCTATGGGCAGATCAGCCTGCAGCTGCTCCAAAAGTTGCAATCCCATGACAAGAATAACACCACCTAATTCCTCGCACAGTCTTCAACACTAACACCCTTGAGGATGGACTCGGAATCTGGGTTATAAACTTTAGAAACTATTCGGGAACTTTAAAATCAAACGAGAAATAACGTTGATTCTACGACCCGTATTCCAAAACAGTAAATAGCGTAGATTTAGGATCTATGGTGTATATAACATTGGCTTAATAATATTGAACAATAAATTTTTTTCTTGAAGTTTTAAGGTTATTGAGTAGTCCTATATACCTGAATTCCCTTCTCTTAGCTGGTGCAAGCCCACCTCTGGAACAGCGTAAAAGCCAGAGTGGCAGATTGCGCCAAAACAGAGATTCACACAGATTCTATTTAAAAATAAATTATAGCCACTGCCATGATCATATTGGCTTCTACAAGCGAATTTTTCCTTGGATATACCCCGACCGTGTCCTCTACACACGGATCATCTGAATATAATATCCAACTTTCACAAAATCTAAGCTCTGCATGCCCACCAGACCATCTTAATTAATAATTTTTTTTGGTCATTGCGTTGTGGAATTGATCAAGTCTCCAAGAAAGAAGAATACTAAGAGTCAAACTCTCTCCCCACCATGGTGGGGCTTACAAGCCTCAATCCAAAATTTCCGTGGTAGGATCTATAACCTATAGTTCACATTTGGAAGGTGAGGAGTCCTCGTTGGATCTTTTAAAGGTGATGTAATTTTCATATCCCACCTTTGACATTTTCATAGGAGATGTATAACGTCCAAATGGTGGGTTGAGCATAAAAGTGGTCACCTTCCTTTAATTCAAATTTAAATTTTTTTAAAATAAATTTAAAATCTTTACAAATATATTGTTATTTTATTAAATTTTTTAAAAGATAATATAGTTTTCATATTAAGGTGGATTTACCTTTGACATTTTAATACTTAAATCTATTTGTTTTTTTCTAATTTAACCAAAAAATCTTTTGTGGGGTCGCTTTGGTTTACTAAGGTGGATTCACCTTTGACATTTTCATAGTTAAATCTATTTGTTTTTTTTTTAATTTAGGGGAAAACCTTTTGCGGGACCACTTGATCTCAGAAACCAAGACCAAGGGTTCTACACTGTCAAAATCATGTGGGAGTAGCGTTCTAACGCACCATCATAAGCAACTGGATTTTGGGTATTCAATGTAGGTTTGGTAGGGTGGAGATTCGTACCGGGAACCTCTCTACCCTCTCCAATTCACCTACAACAAGTGGGTACTTAAATCTATTTGTTTGTTAATTCATATGGTTTTATATGTTCCTTTCTATTGTTTTTAGAGTTTGCAAATGTATGAATGTAGTTTTTTTTTTATAAAAACTTGGAAAACAAATTATGTGTATTAAGTAATGAATTTTGATAATTTCATATTTGAATTTAAATATTATAACTAGTTTTTTTATGGTCTAATATACAACTTTTGAAAAATAATTTATATAGATGTAGTTTTTTGTATTTTCAGAGTTTAAAAATAATTTATATGAATGTAATTTTTGTATTAAGTAAAACAATTTTTATTTTTGATACTTTTATGTTTGAATTTATATGTTGTAAGTAACTTTTAATTTTTATTTATAGGAATCTATTTTGAAAAGTTAAAAAATAATTCATGTAAATGTAATTTTTATATTAAAATGAAACATCCTTTAATACTTTTATAATTGAATTTACATGTTATAATTAGTCTTTTATATAGCTTAATTTTAATTTGTATGTAAGTTCATGCTACAAAAAGTATTTTTTGTATATTTAAAATTAAAAAGTTAGTTCCTATGGATGTGTTTTTTTTGTTAAATAATATGAAGTGCAACAGTTGCCACAACTAAGGCCACATTTCACATGGGCATAGCAACAAGGGTCTCCCTCCATGTAATTTGAATTAAGGTTATAGGGATGAAACACCAACGTTGGAATGATTTTTGTATTAAAGTGGATTAACCTTTGATATTTTCATGCTTGAATTTACATCTTGTAAGCATTCTTTTATATGGCCACATATGCACATCCATTTATGTTGTCTTTAGAGTTTGGAATGTAGTTCATGTAAATGTAGTTTTTGTATTTTAAGATTTAAAAAATAAGTAAATGTGGATATAGTTTTCATATTAAAGTGGGCGGACTTTTGGTATTTTTATGCTTGTATTTACATGTTGTAAGTGTTATATATGGCTACATATACATGTTCCTCTTTATGTTGTTTTTGAATTAACCTTTAATATTTTCATGCTTGAATATGCATGTATGAACAACCAAGACCTTGTTTCCATATATATATATATATATATATATATATATATATATATATATATATATATAATATATATATATGGAAACGAGGTCTTGGTTGTTCTACAATATATATAGTGTAGACCTTTGATATTTTTTGGTTGAATTTAAGTGTTGTAAGTAGTTTTTATATTGTCCAAAATGCATGTCTCTTCATGAAAGTAGTCCATGTAGATGTAGTTTTCATATTAAAGTGGATCCACCTTTCATATTTTCATGCTTGAATTTGTAAATAGCTTTTCTATGGTCCATGTAGTTTTCATATTAAAGTGGATCCACCTTTCATATTTTCATGCTTGAATTTGTAAGTAGTTTTTCTATGGTCCATGTAGTTTTCATATTAAAGTGGATCCACCTTTGATATTTTCATGCTTGAATTTGTAAGTAGCTTTTCTAAGGTCTTGTATGCATGTCCCTTTCTATTGTTTTTAGAGTTTGAAAAGTAGTCTATGGATGTTGTTTTTGTATTTGGAAAGATGAAAAAATGTCCATGTAGAGATGATTTTCGTACTAAAGTGACGACTTTTGATATTTTTATGTTTGGATCTACATATTGTAAATAGTTTTTATGTGTCCCTATATGCGTGTCCTTTGTGTTGTCTTGTGAGTTTGAAAAGTAGTCCATGACAAACCTAGTTTTTGTATTTTTAGAGTTAAAAAGTAGTCCATGTGGATATAATTTTTATATTAAAATGAAACAATCTTTGATACTTTTATGCTTGAATCTACATGTTGTAAGTAGCTTTTATATTACTCCATTTGTATGTTTGTTCATGCTATGATGTCATTTTTGTATTTTTAGAGTTAAAAAGATAGTCCATGTGGAGTGTGATTTTTGTATTAAAGTGGATTGAACTTTGATATTTTCATGTTTGAATCTACATGTTGTAAGCATTTTTTATATGGCCACATATGCATATCCCTTTATGTTGTCTTTGGAGTTTGAAATGTAGTTCTTGCATTTTGAGAGTTTAAAAAATAGCCCATATGGATATAGTTTTCATATTGAAGTGGATGGCCTTTGATATTTTCATGCTTGAATCTATAGGTTGTAAGTAGCTTTTATATGGCTACATATGCATGTCCCTTCATGTTGTCTTTAAAATTTGAAAAATAGTCCACGAGAATATAGTTTTTGTATTTTTAGAGTAAAAAAATAATCCGGATGTAGTTTTCATATTAAAGTGAACTACATGTTGTAAGTAGATTTTATATATATTTCCATGCTTGAATCTACATGTTGTAAGTAGTTTTTATATATATTTTACCTCTATATGAAAATAATAGATTAACCAAGATAACTCTTGGACAACCAAGATTTGGTTTCCATTTAATCTAATACAAACAAACAAACACACACACATACATACATACATATACATGAGCTTAAATGGTGGTTCAAATCATGCCACGTGATATATGCATTATTTTTAGTCGTAGTACCATTAATAAATTTTGATTTCTTATTAAGGTTATTAATCAAAATTTCTTAAATATCCATGTCTACTCAAAGAATATGTTAAACCATACCTCCAATGATCATATCTCTTTGAACAATCACACCTTAATGAAGAATCATAGTTCTTTGAAGAATGAAAAACATTGTGTTGGTATGCTTTATGTCTAAATTTTCTAATTAGGTGTATTTGAGTATGATAGTTCCAATGTTTGTTGTAGTGTCTTTGTTTTTTTCTAAAATTGGTTATATGGGATTGAAATGGGACCCACATGTATTGCATCATTGGCATGTTACCATGATATTTAAATGAACCACATAGAGGTATTAAAAACATTTGTATTGTTATAACATCACAAATCATTGGCAAGATTTAAACTTGGGTCTCCTCATTGGAAAACACATTTTTTAATGACTTGAGCTCATGCCATTTGATTTAGTACCTTTGTATTTTATCATCCTTACTTTCAATTGAGGATGAAGGATTAGGCTCAAACATAGATCATCCTATCTCCTTTCTTTCATGAACAATGACTAGAATAAACTAGATAAGATGAACCTTCTATGAAATCTCATTTTGCATATATGAAGTGCAACTCTTGGACGACCAACCTACTTTTCAGATTATCTTCTTAACCTTAATCAAGGTGGTTCTTCTTTTATTTTTTCCAGGACTCCACTTATCTAGCCCTATGGATGTATTGTTATCCCAATATCCAAAAGGCTTTCTACGACTGGTGCACAAAGGCCTATTGGTAGGGTTTCTTAGTCCCATATCTCAAGAAAGCAAACCTTCCAATTCAATTTAGCATTTAGTTAGAGTTGAGGGTATTTAAGGAGGATGTATAGATGGTGATATTAGATATAGCCATAGTTTTGTAGGAGTAGAACAACTTGAAGATATATAAATAACACATTGTGCTACTTCACGTTGTTTATACCTATCCTAGACATTCATAGATGATCGACTATGCCAAATACATTGTTGATCAAATAGACAACCAATTGAAGGCATTCAAAGAAGAAATAAAGTTTACTTATACATCTTGCTTGGTCTTTCTCATCATATATTAGAAGAAGCATTGGTTTCCAACTCTTCAACTAGACCAAGTAGGCACAAACGATGAACCCCTTTTAGTGGTTGACTACATAGACGTACCCTATCGAGAAGCAAACAAAACCTCTTAGGATTTCTATAAGGTATAAAATATAATAATGGATAAGTCCATGGGCAAGGTACCAAGGCTCTCATACGAGTCGTGATATTTGATTAAGTAAAAGGAATGGCCTACTGGAGACTTCTACATAGGTAGGACTCGATTCTTTATCCACTTCTATGGCTTCTCATCTATGCCATTTGAGTTTCTTGTTGCACTACATGTTCAATCTCAAATATATGTGGCAACTCAATTATCTGGACCTACAGTATTTATGGGAGCAAAAGAAAACCACATTGTACCTACTCAAGCATCCCATCATGAAGATCACTCCAAAGTTATAAGGGTTGCATTGAGTTACAAAGGTAGGGTTAAGAGATATAGGGGTAGAGTAGCTAAGGGATCATTGATCTTATGATCCACTTGGAATATTCAAGGAGACCTGTAAGGAGCAAGAAGTTGGACACCTTCTTTGCACACAAGAAAATATATAATATTTAAGAGGCAAACCCTAGTGAATAAGTGGCCCTTGCTAGTTTGGGAAGCAATCATGGGTATAATGAGGAGATGCATAAATGGTACAACCTACCAAAGTGGCATGTCTCTACACTAAGACAAAAAATGACTTTGACCCTAACATTGTGATGAACCACCAAAAGTTGAGGGCCTTGAGAAAATTGGGGTACATAGATAGAAAAATCTTAGCATGGAAGAATATGAGATATGAGATGGGTACATTAAATAGACTAATAAGAGACAACACATTGGGTGGACATTTCTCCACCATTTGGGATATAAAACATCCAAAGAGAATAAAGAGGGACAAGACAATCAACAAGACAACAATGGACCTTCAAGCCTTCAAAGACCAAAGAGGAGGTCATTGTTAAAGATACGACTTTTATTTCACCAACGATGTTGATAATAGTCTATTTGATGGTGAGGTAGATCGTAATTAAAGGGAAAGGGATTCAAAAAATATGGGTCAATACTCAAAAATGTCACAATGGCATAGGAACAACAAACACAAAACTAAGTTTGAGGAGAGGAAAATCCATCAAGGAGGCTCCCCTCTTGAGTTGGGAAAGGCCAGTGTCATGGCCACCTCTACAACCATCTTCACTTCTCTTCCACCATCCATCATTCTTGCCTCTTTCTCCATAATTTATTCTTCTATTCCCACTTCTTCTCTCCCCATATATTCTTCTATTGCACTTATATCACCTTCCACCAATGTAACCCATAGTTCTCCTAGAGGTACTCTACATCCAATGGTCTCTATCATGCCTAGGACTATACCCATCACTTAATTCTTGTCACCTATCATTTAAATGTCCACTCCATGATCATTAGTTCCATACACCACATCACCACGTTTGACCATGCCTTCACCTACAATGTCACCACTAGTTGATACATTGGGTCAACTAGCATCACATCCTGCTCCCTCTATTTCCTCCCATCACCATTCAATTTATTTCACTTGCTATGCCTTCCAATTTGACATATCTTCCTTGTCCACCATATTAGGTTAAGCAACTCCTATTGTAGGCAATGATTCCTACCTCCCTAATTCAATAGGTCGATTCTATAAAATCATCACTTCAAACTAGCATAGTTATGGGACCATGTCTAGCCTTTGCATGGAAAATAGTTTGTGAGCCAGAGGAAATAGATATCACAAAGGTTTTTGATTTCCTTGTTGTGGAAGAAAAGAAATGGAAGTAAGAGTATAGGTGGATTAAGGATAAAATATCTAAGGAATCAATCCTTATGCAATCACAACTAGCTAGGAAGGGGGATAAGATATACATTGTAGAGGTGATAGAGTCTGACCTTTCTAAGGTGATGATACACCAAGGTGTTTGAGTTGGACCTAAATAAAATGGATCTATACCAAATGGTACAACTTGCAAACCAACTCACACTTGGTGAAATTATAAAATTTGGTTGATTGGCAATTGGGGATGAAACAGTGCAAAAATAAATAAGGATCTCAAAACAAGATTGACATGATGTAATGCATAGAAATATCAACTTCAACAAGAGAATGACACTCTAAAGAATGATGCCTTAGAAAAGGTTTGCCAAAGAATGTTGAAGACCTCAAATCTTGACTTGCTAAAGCTGAAAAGAACATACAATAGATAGAGGATATTTTAGAGTAAAGCATGCAAGGGTAGAGTCAAATAGAACAACATCAAGAGGCCCTAGAGGTGAAAGATCAAAATATTGTGGAGTTGACAACTTCAAAACACATATAGACAACTACAAACCCCAAGAAGGCACATGACATCCAATGGGTCAAGTCCATTTGGGACAAGATCAAAGAGGAGGTGAAGAATGCACAAGAATACTTCTAGTTTGATGTCTATGTTGAACAAGCTTGGAAAAGTTAAAGAAGACAATTGGAAAGGTGAGAGAATAGTTTTCTACTAGGGTCAAGTACCAAGAGGTTCTTAAGCTTCTATCCTCTATGTTAGCATCATAGATGCAACAATTTGAAATGGATCAAAGAGATTTAGTCAAAAAATTGAAGATCTCATATGCCCAAAGAGACCTCCAAGACTGTAAAAGCACTTTGGCATCTTTGAAGGCTCTAGTGGAGAAGATGACTACAAAAATTTAGGGGTTGGTTTTCACTAAAATGCCCTAACATATTTGACCTATAGATAAAGGTCCTGGATGACAATATTGGTGATGCCATGTTTGAAGAGAAAATAAACCAAGCTAACAAGGGGATGTAGTTTAGATATATAAGAAGTTAGAGCCCATATATGCTAAACTATAAGAATTAATAAGAAAATAAGAAGAGTTGTCAAAAAACTCATTTGAATACTTTATGGGAGAAATAGAAGACCTTACCTCGATCTAGCTATCAGGCAATGAAGAGTGGTAGAAACTATTGGGATTGCTACTACAAAAGACCAAATGAGGACAACTAATTTTGACATTTTTGTAGCAAGGATTCTAATTTTGTAGACTAAGTGCCCAAGGATAAAGTTAGGATTTGGGATCTCTCACCAATTGAGCTCAACACTCCCTAAAGTTTCCATAGATATATTGTCTTAACACTACCTTAAGAAATGTAACTTTGGAAGGATACAAAAATAGTGAAGTCAAGTAGCCAAAACTCTCCAAAATTGGCTAAGTCTAACTCAGGTGTGAATTGTTTTAGGATGGATTCACTTGCAAAGTAGCCCGATTATTTCAGAAATGATTTGCTTGTAAAGTGGCCTAATCAATTTAGAAGTGATTCACTTGCAAAATGGCCTGATTGACTTTAACGAGAAAACTATCAAGAGATAAACATTGATTTGCTAGAAAAAGTCAATGATTCACTCTCTGATTAGAGCAATTCACACAACAACCAATGGAGAGATAAAAATAAAGGTATAAATCCTGAGGTGAATCTTTTGAGAGAAATATTTTGGCATATGGTGGTGCAATAAATCATTTGAAAAGCCTTCTAAGCCTATTAAAGACATAATTAGATATTTTACTCTAGCATTGTATATATGATTTTTTGTCAACAATATGGTAGTTAGAATGCAATAAAATATAAATATTGAATGCAATTATGGTAGATTCAACTTTCCTATAAATTTTTGGATGAATTAATGTATAGAGATTATGGATTGCTTCTTGTTACTCCATAAGATTGGTCCTAAACCATGATAAAAGATGTATACTAAAGTAGAATTTTTCATTGACATTAGTTGTATAGTTTGAATTTGTATACCCACTTGGTACGAGATTTACTTCTTATTCATATCCTATCCCAAGTTGATATGTGTTATTGATATAATTTAATACACTCTTTGTTTCTTTTTTATTAGGAACATAGGATTTTCCATATACGTAGAGTGTGAATAGCATGCACATTTTTAGTATATTAGTACTATGGTACACTCAATTTTACTCCAACTTCACATGTTATAGCAACATGTTTATATGAATAAAATATTTTCAAATGTTTTTATATATTTTAAACACATTTGAATTTAGCAAGCAATACTCTTCCTTGTTCCTAAACTTGCAAAAAAAATAATACATTAGTCCTCGAGTGGATATTGCAGAGAGTCCATCCAAACCTGGGGATTTATCCTTATCAAAAGAGAAAAGAGGTTAATGAACTTCTTCTAGTGTAATAGGCTCCATCAGTTTGATATTGTCTTAATCTGTTATAAATGAAAGTACTTCTTGTAGTATCTTATCATTAAGAACTTCAATCTCCTTCGATCCAAAAATATTTTGGTAAAAAAGCCTTACCTCCTTTCTGATTTTGCTTCGGTCTTCAATCCAAACCCCTTCCACTAATTTAATTTTAGTACTTCTAGATGTTGATCTCTATACTATTGCCATCCTATGAAAAACTGTGTTTTTATCTCCTTTTAACCAAGTCTGTCTCGATTTTAATCTCTAAAATTGTTCTTCCTTACTCAAAATATTATGATATTCACTAAACAACTCCCTTTCCTCTAAGCTTGGATTATTGTGTTCATATTTTGAAATTTTGAAGGATTCTCTTTTAGTTCTTCTTTCTTCTAAAAAATGTATGTGAAAGTTTTCTTGTTCCATTATTTTAATTTAGTTGTCATCTATTTAACTTGTTTTGGAAGTGTATGTAGCCCATTGTTTCCTGAAGAATTCCATGTTTGTGCTATCATATCAAAAAATTGAGGATGGTATTCTCACGTTTGCTCATATTTAAAATATGGTCCTTTTTTGAATTCACTTACCATAGTTTTAACTCTTATTGTCAAAGATCTGAACCAATCCTTGTCAAGGTATTAATTCTAGCACAAGTCCCCTCATATATCCAGTGATGTGAGAGTATGCATTTGTCCAATTTTTCTACTATAAGTTTCTGGCCTATCCTGTTGTTGGTCCATGTATAGTTGTCCTCTTCAAACTCAACCTCCCATAGGTTATTATTTTGAAAGAAAGTAGAGAAATATCTCATACGTTGGGTTATTTTCCTTTTATTAAAATGAACTAGCCTTTAATATTTTCAAGCTTGAATATGCATGTTGTATGGACAACCAAGTCCTGGTTTCCATCTTATATATATATATGTGTGTGTGTGTGTGTTTTGTAGACCTTTGATATTTTTTTGGTTGAATTTAAGTGTTATAACTAGTTTTTATATTGTCCAGAATGCATGCATGTTCATGAAAGTAGTCCATGTGGATGTAGTTTTATCTTTTTAAAAGTTAAAAAAATAGTCCATGTAGATGTAGTTTTCATATTAAAGTGGATCACTTTTGATATTTTCATGCTTGAATTTGTAAGTAGCTTTTATATGGTTCCATGTGCATGTCCCTTCCTATTGTTTTTAGAGTTTGAAAAGCATTCTATGGATGTTTTTGTATTTGGAAAGATGAAAAAATGTCCATATAGATATGGTTTTCATACTAAAGTGGCGACTTTCGATATTTTTATGCTTGGATCTACATATTGTAAATAGTTTATATATGGCTCTATATGCATGTCCTTTGTGTTGTCTTGTGAGATTGAAAAGTAGTCCATGAAAGATATAGTTTTTGTATTTTTAGATTTAAAAAATAGTCTATATGGATAAAAAATTTATATTAAAAATAACCGATATTTGATTCTTTTATGCTTGAATCTACATGTTGTAAGTAGCTTTTATACTGCTCTATTTGTATATTTATTCATGCTATGATGCAATTTTTTGTATTTTTAAGTTAAAAAGATAGTCCATGTGGATGTGGTTTTTGTATTAAAGTGGACTGAACTTTGATATTTTCATGTTTGAATCTACATTTTATAAGCATTTTTTATTTGGCCACATATGCATATCCCTTTATGTTGTCTTTGGAATTTGAAATGTAGTTCTTCATTTTGAGAGTTAAAAAAATAGCCTGTATGGATATAGTTTTCATATTGAAGTGGACGACCTTTGATATTTTTATGCTTGAATCTATATGTTGTAAGTAGCTTTTATATATTTTTGCCTCTATTTATAAGAAAATAATAGATTATATAGTGGTGGTTCAAATCATGCCATGTGATATATGAATTACTAAATTTTGATTGTTTTTAAGGTTGTTAATAAAAAATTCTTAAAGATCCATGTCTACTCAAAGAATACTTTGAACCATACATCCAATGATCATACCTCTTTGAACAACGACACCTCCTTGAAGAATCATACCTCTTTGAAGAATGAGAAACATTGTGCTGGTATGCCTTCTTATGTCCATATTTTCTAATTAGGTGTATTTGAGTATGGTAGTTCCAATGTTTGTTGTAGTGTCTTTGTTTTTTTATAAAATTGGTTATATGGGATTGAAATGGGACTCATATGTATTGCATCATTGTCATGTTCTCATGATATTTCAATGAACCACATAGTGGTATTAAAAGAACTGTATTATTATGACATCACAAATCATTGGCGAGATTTAAATCTGGGTCTCCTCATTGGGAAACACATTTTTTAATGACTTAAATTCATGCCATTTGATTTAGTACCTTTGTATTTTATCATCCTTCCTTAATTTCAATTGAGGATGAAGGATTAGGCTCAAACATAGATCATCATATCTCCTTTCTTTTAGGAACAATGACTAGAATAAACTTGATAAGATGAACCTTCTATGAAATCTCCTTTTGCATAGATGAAGTGCAAATCATGGATGACCAAGACCTACTTTCCTAATTATCTTCTTAACCTTAATCAAGGTGGTTCTTCTTTTATTTTTTCCATGCCTCCACCAATCTAGCCCAAATTCTTGTGTAATTTATTACCACTTTCATATGGTTCTTCCTCAATATCATCAATTCTATGAGAAAAATGCACATTATTATCATGAATGACATCATAACAAGAAGAACTAAAAGCATAAACATAACAATAAGAGGAG
This sequence comes from Wollemia nobilis, assembly GCA_028583015.1. NCBI lineage: Eukaryota > Viridiplantae > Streptophyta > Pinopsida > Araucariales > Araucariaceae > Wollemia > Wollemia nobilis. Next base: position 47,235 of record JAQPPZ010011944.1, read on the forward strand.
TAACTAGCTTAGATATATAAAATATATATCTATAAACGCCGAGAGTTATCAATCTCGAGGCACATATCTATCATATTGGATTATTATTAATGTAGACTTTTTTAATAAAATATTAATATTGTTTAAGGCGTGGCTGACCTTCCTGATTGCCATTGTAGGACGCCTATCGATGTAATAAAACGAATGATAAAGAGATACATCACAAAAATCATAAGTGTAATGATGATCATTAAAAACATCATCAATAAAAGAAAAATTAGAATCTCTTGTGACCCTTTTCTTAAATATATTTTCAGTAGTTCCTTCATCATTAATAAAGTTTTTCTTGTTAATGTGATTCTCTTCATGGATCAATCAGATGTGGAAGAACTGATCCACGATTGTTGACTTTGCTATATTCCAACCAATGGAAAGGCTATTTCTAATTATTATCGAAAAATCTCTTGCCCTCCAACCAATAGTGGGGCCACTTTTAGTTATTGTCAAAAAAGCTCTAAGAGATGATGCAGGCCATTGATCATCATGATTGGATGAATCGCATAACTTTTATGATCCAAATATTTTAAAATTTTATTTAAAATTACACAAACTATTGCATTTTGTTTTTGCCTAAGATCGATGGTAGATCTTCTTTGGACGTGAACCTTGGTGGGATAACTACTTGCTTCTTCCAAGGGCCACCAATACATCTGTCACATGTCTAGGCCTTAACCAATGGTGAGGTTATTATTTGACAACTCCTTTGGCAACCTCATTAAATGGCATGGTTCATTGGATAAGAAATCAATGACTCATGTGGCTTTGAAAACTCTCTTTTTACTACTTTGTTGAGAAATGATATTTGTCAATTCATCAAAATATTGATGACCCATGCCACTTTGAAGGCTTTTCATGGCTTTCAACTTTGCAAATCAATGCCCACCTTTGATCAATGAGATTGGACAACTTGTGTGGTTTCAAAAATCTTGAACCTTTTCCTTGTGGAACAAGTGTCCATCATAGATTGCAAAATCAACAATGTGCATTACTTTGCTACCTCTGCAAATCACTTTTATTTGGAAAATAGTGCCCATCGTTGATTTGGAAAATCGATGGTGTTTGTGGCTTTACTCTATCGCAAATTGCTTATTTTTTGGAGATCAACGCCCACCATTAAATTAACTTAATCAATAGGCCATACAGTGTTGGGACCTTTCAAGGCTCTCTTAACTTCTTGAATCATCCTTAGATGTTGATCAAATATCGAATGGTTTGTACGACATCAAAACCTTTTCATAACTACTCCATGCAAAATCAATGCTTGTCATAGATTGCAAAAATGATGGTGTGTGTTATCTTGCTCTTGCCTTCTCTTCTCCTTTAAATTTTTGATTTGCCTCTTGCCAAGGCCGACTTGCAAAATTGGCCAAGGCAAAAATTCTCTTCGATGTAGTGAATTTTCATTATAGTTTTGGAGACTCATAGGGGATATTTTGCTTGCTAAAGATAAATAATCCTTGAAAATTTGACAACCTCCTTCATTGGATGCAAAGTCAAAATGAAAGAATAAAAATTGAAAGAATTGAAGAAAAAATGGAAAGAATGTTGGATCACCGTAAAAATAGTTTATCCATTGAAGCTTTAATCTCCCCCCACTCACTTTAGGATGACAACTTCATCTTCTTAAATTAAGAATAACAACTTTGGATCTCTAGTTGATCATAGCAAGAAATGTTTTTTACTTTGCTCATGACTTCATGAATTTGCACTTCTAGCTCCACCAAGGGCCTGATGGCTTAGGCTACGTCACTCATGGTGGGGAATCCAACCATGAGTTAAAATTTATGTGGTATCTCTTATGTTGCTAAAACAACTAAAAATGTTCTTGCTCAAAGAGGATGTGTATATTATCTTTAGTCTAGGTTGAGGGAAGGACCTTTTGAATCATCAAGTCAATATGACTCTTCAAACTTGCAATAGTGGTGGCCAAAATATTGATCTAGGCTTTGCATTGTTGTGGCCCACTCTTTATTAAGTACATCAACTATTTTATGTGCCATTGCCTCCCAATCCTAAATTCCCATAGTTGTCAGCTTTTGGTGTGAATAATTTTTCTCTATATGCTTGGCTTCAGCCAACCTTGAGGAAGTTGTCAAAATTTGTTCAAATTTTTGGCTTATTTTTTATCTTTGAGAGACAATTGCATTAAGCACCTCGGAGAGTGGTAATATGGCCTTCGCAATATCTTCCTAGTAAGCTCTACTTCCCTCAACCATTGCTTGAGCTCTACATTATTCTTCTCTTCTTGAGCTCTTTCTACAAAATGGATTTCTCCTTGTTGAGCTAGGCCTTCTAGATAATGAGTTTATCTGTGAGTTTTTGAACTTTGCTCCTTTCCACACCTAGGAGAGAAGTTGACAACTATAGCTAATCGATTGTTGAGATGGTCTACCTGGTCTTGGAGTGATTCAGATTCCAAAAAGGAGATTTTAAGGGTAATTTTACATTTTCAAGCTCCTTCTCCCTTTTCGCTAGCTTTATCTTGAGTGATAGGTAGTCATGAGTCATGGCTTTGCTAGCCTGCTCCATGAATTTTACTTTGTCCTCAAGTCAGGCATCTTTTAGGTTGAACCCTATTGCCCTCACTTGGTAATATTGATCTTGCATTTAACTTTTAGGCTTGAAAACAATGGGGGTAAGTTGGGAAAAATACAATGTGTTGCCTAAGGGTTGTAATGACTCCTCATCCTCTTTGTCATGGGCCTCTCAACTCTTATGGCCTAATTTCTCTGAGTATAGTATAAAATTTGATATTGAATTTATTGGAATCATTATAGTGCACCAGGAGTAGGAAGAGGTACCTATGAGCTTATTAGTTGCCCCAGAGTAGGCAAAGTTGTGGCCAATGGATCAAATAATAGGATGCATGAAGAGGAAATTGGAGTGGACAAAGAAAAAGAAATAAGAGTGAGGATGAAAGGGGTAGCGAATGGGGGTGTCACTTGAATGGAGGTGGTTGTTAAAACAATCGGAGGAGTAGTGGCCCCTGTGGCTGCAACACTAAGAATGGAGGCTAATGAGACTGAAATAATTAAAGAAATAAGGGGTCATTGGCTAGTTTTTGGAGTGAAAATTAAAGAATCAAAGGTAAAATAACAAAAAACAAGGAGGAAGTGGCCTACGATTGTGTCCTCAATGCATCTTCCCTTTTCTTTTTCTATAGTGGAGGACTCACCTTGTGGAGACTGATTATCGCTTCTCTTTTTGCAGTGCCACTTGTGGGGGTGCTTGCTATGATGACGATGCCATAGTTGTAGGTGCTTGGGGAGAGGTGGTGGTTGGGCCTCTTAGGGTTCTGGCAAGGATTATTTTATAAGCATGACTTATTTAGCCATCGCCTCCTCTCTTTCTACTGTTTGAGCTAACCCAATGCCCATCTCTTCTCCACTACTTTCTTCTTTGAATGCACTTTCAACATCTAGATGCTCTTGATTATAGAGCTCATTGAACTTGTCATCTTCATCTAGGTCATTGTAGGTTGTTGTAGTGTCCCTATTTTCTTGTCAAAATTTCCACCAAGCCTCAATTTTGGCTGCACTCCAGTGCTCTTCTCTCAAGATCATCTTATTCTTGGCATTGATGTAGTTTCAAGGAGAGTGCTAAATGGCCTTTAAAATATCTTCCTAGTTAGCTCTACTTCCTCCAACCATTGCTTGAGCTCTACATTCTTCTTCTCTTCCTCGAGCTCTTTCTACAAAATGGTTTTCTCCTTGTTGAGCTAGAACTCCTAGACAATGAGTTGATCTATGAGGTTTTGAATTTTGCTCCTTTCCACACCTAGGAGAGAAGTTGACAACTATAAAGCCAATCGATTGTTGAGATGGTCTACTTGGTGTTGGAGTGATTCAGCTTCCAACTAGGAGTTTTTTAGGGTAATTTTGCATTTTCAAGCTCCTTCTCCCTTTTTGCTAGCTTTCTCTTGAGTGATAGATAGTCATAAGTCATGGCTTTGCTAGCCCGCTCCATGAATTTTATTTTGTCCTCGAGTCAGACATATTAGAGGTTGAACCCTATTGCCTTCACCTGGTAATATTGATCCTGCATTTAACTTTTAGGCTTGAAATAATGGGGGCCAGTTGGGAAAATACAATGTGTTGTCTAAGGGTTGTAGTGACTCCTCATCCTCTTTGTCATGGGCCTCCCAGCTCTTTTGGCCTAATTTCTCTAAGTATACTATAACATTTGATCTTAAATTTTTTGGAGTCATTGTAGTGCACCAGGAGCAGGAAGAGGTACCTATGAGCTCATTAGTTACCCCTAAGTAGGCAAATTTGTGGCCAATGGATCAAATAATGGGATGCATGAAGAGAAAATTGGAGTGGGTAGAGAAAAAGAAATAGGAGTGAGGATGACAAGGGTAGCGAATGGGAGTGTCACCTGAATGGAGGTGGTTGTTAAAACAATCAGAGGAGTATTGGCCCTGGCTGCAACACTAAGAATGGAGACTAATGGGACTGAAAGAATTGAAGAAATAGGGCGCCATTGGCTACTTGTTGGAGTGAAAATTAAAGAATCAAAGGCAAACTAACAAAAAACAAGGAGGAAGTGTCTTACGATTGTGTCCTTAAGGCATATTCCATTTTCTTTTTCTATGGTGGAGGACTCACCTTGTGGACTCTTTATCGCTTCTCTTTTTGCAGTGCCACTTGTGGCGGTGCTTTCTATAATGGCGGTGCCATAGTTGTAGGAACTTGGGGAGAGGTAGTGGTTGGGGCTTCTTAGGGTTTTGGCAAGGATTGTTTTATAAGCATGACTTCTTTAGCCACTGCCTCCTCCCTTTCTACTATTTGAGCTAACCCTACGCCCATCTCTTCTCCACTACTTTATTCTTTGAATGCACTTTTAGCATCTAGATGCTCTTGATTATAGAACTCATTCAACTTGTCATCTTCATCCAGGTCATTGTAGGTTGTTGTAGTGTCCCTAATTTCTTGTCAAATTTTCCACCAAGCCTCGATTTTGGCTTCACTTCATTGCTCTTCTCTCAAGACCCTCTTTTTCTTGGCATTGATGTAGTTTCAAGGGTTAGCTTGGTGTTTCTTTTGATAAATAGTGACGTAAGACCTTGGCTTTTATGGATGTTTCACAATTATTTTTATTGGTCATGCACTTGCCTCCTTTGTCGATTTCTTTATCTAACTTGGGATCATGAACAAATTTTGTCGAGCTCTTAATACTTGCTAGCTAGGTAGGAAAATAAACCCTTAGAGTCATAACTCTAGTCATCTTCAAGAATTTGCAAAGCCTTTTGCTCTTCAGTTTTAGGGATAGATTTTTTTTTTTAGTTGCAAAGCCTTCAAACCAATGGGTAAGGAAGAGTCCTACTCTTCCCATAAACCAAGGACCCCCTTTTCAGTATTCTATCTCTTTCCTCCTTGGAACAGAAAATGACTAGGGAAAAAACTTTGGGAAGAAAAGGGTAGACTCACTCTTGGAGACTTCCATATCTTATCAATCCATTTTCTTAGA
>JAQPPZ010011949.1:0-49413 GCA_028583015.1 Wollemia nobilis
TGATATATCATAAGATTTTACTCTAAACTTGAGAAATAAGTCTTAATATATTTAATTAGATAGTTATATAAATTACAACTTGTGCTAGCATTTTTTATTGAGACTATAGCTTAGAAATTTTAATAGTTGTAGTATTTCATCTAATGGCCAATACTATCCTACAACTACTTGTCTGGGAGGTTTATCTCCATTCATAGAAAAACATATAGAGTGAAAAAATAATTATAAAATAATAGGTGTTTATATCATTATAAAAAACCAAAAGAAAGAAAAATGACACCACCATTCAATAGTACCAAGAATATATATGTAAATATTGCGAATATACATTCATAAAAATACTATATATTTTAGTTTTTAGAATATTTTATGCACACAAATGAAAGCAACACACCACACGTAATTTAAATGATATATCATAAATAAGCACATGATATGAAGGTTGTCGTTAGATACTATATACAATATTTAAAGGAAATACTTCTTATCATATTGATGAACAAGTAAATAGTGTCAAGGAATCTAAATAGCCATATAATAAGTGAAAATGGGTCAAGTTTAAAGAAACAACCTTAAATTTTATTATTAGCCATTATACCCACCTCTATAAGTTTTACAATGGGCCATAGTGCTATGCAAATAAATACAATAAAAATGTTTGTATTTTCCTCAAGTGAAGCTTAACATGACATATTATAACACTCATTCCCAAGTAAAAAAGAAGCCATAAAAAACCCCAGAGCGACGTGGGTATGGAAAAAATGAGAGTTCGACCCCCCAGTATTTATCAAAGGAAGAATAAGGTGGTGGATGACATAGCTAATGGTGTCCAAACAACACTATTATCTTCTCTATCTCCACTTAAAGAGATATCCAATGAAGAAGGTAAAACATCCAAGCTCCCTCAAGTGAAATGAGGGAAAAAAATTGTTTCCAAATCATGTAAATAAAGGTCCTATCGTGGAATGCTAGAGGCCTCAATGAAGCAATAAAATAGAGGGTTTTATCTTCCATGAGGAAAGAATTTAGACCTTCAATATTCATTATCCAAGAAATAAAAATGGAAAACGTGAATACAGAAAGAAATAGTTAAATATTTGTGGAACAACTACAATTTTTTTGGAAGCCTAGCTCATGGTGCTTTAGGAGGATTATTGTACCTATGGGACCCAATAAAAGTGAATGGCAAACTAATTTATCGCAATGACAGGGTAATCAAAATCATATTCACATGCAATGAAACAAAAAATAACTAGGTTTTAACTAACATATATACCCTAAATAACTTCAATGAAAGAGTTTCCATGTGGGACCTCCTTTCACATATGTGCAATTACTTTCCCTATCCTAAATGGATTTTGGATGGTGATTTCAAAAACCCCTTGTACCCCAATGACAAAGCTTAAGGGGTTATAATCATCACCAAGAGCTATGAGTAATTTGTTGACTTTGTTGACACCAATGAGTTGATGGATGTTAAATTAAGAGGATCCTTGTTTACATGGATATATCAGAGAGAAGGTGCTCAACTCATCTAATTCAAACTCGATATATTTCTACTATCCAAGGAAGCCATCCTATTTTTTTGGTGATGCCACATCATCTTTGTTAAGAAATAATTCTGATCATAATCCACTCGTTCTTAAAGTTTCAATACCTAACCCTATCTACAAACATACCTTTAGATTTTAAACCATATGGTTTCAACACTAGGAATTCATATCAAAGGTTTTGGAATGGTGGCATAAAACTTTTAATAAATCTTGTGTTCACCAGGTTTGTATGAAACTAAAATTCCTCAAAACATATCTTAAGAGATGGAATAAGGAGGTGTTTGGTAATATATTTGAATCACACAAAGTAATATTCTTCCAACTAAAATAGATAGATTAGTTCTAGTGTGATAAGGCCACCAATAGCATTAGAATATAGGAGAATATCCTCCTAGATGAGTTCCACAACTCACTCACCAAGGAGGAGACCTTATGGTGCCAAAAATCCCAAACAACCTTGCTCAAAGAAGAAGACATAAACACAAAATAATTTTATGCAACAATAATGAGGCATAGAAGTGCAAATGCTATCAAAATCCTATGCAAATTTTATGGATCTACATCCAAAAATATTGAAGATATTAGAACGAAGGAAGTCATACATTTCTATAATAGCCTTGGACCATCCTAGTATTTCCAAGAATACCTATCAGAATCATTGCTCTAGAACATTCCACCCCTCATGACTCAGGATGATAATAAGTTTTTACTCCAACTTTTCTCTCAGGATGAGATTAAAGAAGCTTTATTCTCCATGTCTACCGACAAGGCACCTGGTCCATATGGGTTTCCACCAAGGTTTTTCAAACATTTTGGAACATTATTTGAGAGGAAATGTCAGCTACCATCCAAGAAATCCAAAGTTTTAAGTTTATTTTGAGGGATATTAATTCCACTTTCCTCACCCTCATCTCAAAGTTCCATGAGTGTATGTCTATGTCTAATTTTTATCCTAACAGTCTTTGCAATATTTTGTATAAAATTCTTACTAAGACTATAGCCAATAGAATGAAATGCATTGTGCCTCACATAATAGACCAATGCCAAGGTAGTTTCATCCAAGGTAGGGTCATCATAGATAGCATGATCATTATTCATGAGCTTATCCATTTTTTCATTGTCTACAAGTTTTCAATTTTATTTTCTTAAGCTTGATATTAGTAAAGCATTTGATAGAATCTCTTGGGATTTTCTCCTCACTATTATCATATATTTTTCCTTCCATCCTAAATGGGTTTGACTAATTAAATCTTACATATCTTCAACTTGATTCTCAATATTAGTCAATGGGGTAGTGATTGGGCACTTTAGAAGCAGATGTGGAATTAGATACGGGGACCCCATGTCTCCATTTTTGTTTATTTTAGTTGTTTATTGCTTAGGGAGGGCCCTCAAGGCTATTTGCACTTCTGGGGATATTTATAGTATTAAATATTCTACTTTGCTTACCCCCATGTCCCGCCAATAGTTTATGGATGACACTATTCTTACCAACCTTTCAATTATCCTAGAATATAGGACTATCAAATCCATTTTGGGATGCATACGAGAGGGCTGGCCGTCAGAGAGTCAATTATCTCAAAAGCATCATTTATGTTCTTAGCACTCCAATTCAGCAACAATTAAAAATTGTTAAAATTCTGGGATGTGCCATTGCAAATTTTCTAGTGACTTATCTAGGCCTTCCTCTATTCCAAGGAAGCCCAATTGAGAGAATGTGGGACATCGTGATTCAACATGTAATGAAAAAATTAGTTGTATGGAAGGGAGCTCTCCTCAACAGTGTGGGAAAGTTTACATTGGTCCAATCCTATATTTATAGTGTGTCCATTTACTTATTGTCTTTATTGAAATCTCCAATAGTTATTTGTAATAAAATTGAATAAATTTAAAAGAATTTTCTCTTGTCTATAATGGAGAATAAATTCATGTATTCCCTTGTAGCATGGGATAATGTCTATCTCCCAAAAAGTAGGGGTGGTCTAGGCCTATGAAAATTCCATAAAATGGAAATGGCAATGATATATAAGTAAGGATGGAAAATAGTCATCAACTTCCCTATTAAGTGGGTGGAAATTATAAAAAATAAATATCTTAAACAAGGTTCCTTGCTAGATGATTTTCCCATTTCGATTGGTTTTTTCTTTTGAAACTCAGTGCGCCATAACAAAAATATCCTATAGAAAGGCAACACATGGAGGCTAGGTTATGGTTCCCACATCATATTATTGTAAGATCCATGGATTATTGTACAACCTTTGATTCATGTCAAGTTATTAAGCAACTTTAAAGTTATTTTTTACAAACTTTTTGGATCCAAACATAGTGATTTTATTTCTCATCAATCGAGTCTCCCTAGCTGGGTGTATCTACTCCATGATATGGGTAGTATGGAGCAATGTGCTTCCATACAATATATCTAATATGGTTCACCTTCATGTGAACCCGAGTCTCCCATCTAGTGATATTCTCTTCTAGTAGCTTAGTGAGTCTAGGTCAGTTTTTGTTAAATCAACTTATGCTTCTATGATTGAACCTGATGATGAATGGTTCCTAGTAAAATTAATCTAGATAAAAAATATCATTCCTAAAATTACATATTTTTATTGGTTGACTATTCAAAATAGTGTCCTCACCACTGAAAACCTCATATCTTAGAGTATGGTCCTCCTGAATAGATGTTTTCTCTATCATTCTACTAAGGAGTTGGTTCACCGCCTCTTCATGGAGTGTTCTTTTTTGTTAAAGTTATTTCATCCCTTCTATATTTTGTTTCTATTACCTCAGTTATCCCCATGTACATCATTGATATCCCTATATAATTGCCTAAACCCTTCCATTACACTCACCTCAAGTACCGGTTGTCTATCATTCTTCCCCAATTTATGTGGCAAGTGTGGTTGGAGTAAAAAATTAGAGCTTTTTAGGATTTCTATCATGATAGTGAGTTTGTTTCCTTGAAGATTATCAGGCTCACACATGAAAATGCCAACCTCATTTTGTTTGAGGACTATCCCTTATCTCATTATGAATTCCAATTGGCCAAGTCTATCAACCTTTCCTCTTAAGTCTCTAGTCAACCCCACATCATAGTGGGTAGATCCCTGGTATCTTGGTTTCTCCCTCCTCCTAATTGGTTCAAATTGAATTTCAATGGAGCATCCAAAGATAATCCTAGTAGAGCCAGTTGTGGAGGGGTTATTCGTGATGATAGAGGTAAAGTTATTATGGCCCATGGTAAGAATTTAGGAGTTTAGTCAAACAATTTTGCAGAGGCCAGAGTAGTCTTTCATGGTATCCAAGTTGTGTTAGAAATCAATGTTCAAAAACTTATTATGGAAGGTGAATCCATGAGTATAATAACCTACATCAAAGGCACCACAATACCACTTTGTAATATTGCTTATATTATCCAAGAGACCATCCTTCACCTTCATGCAATCAACAATGTATCGATACAACATGTGTACAACAAAGGAATCAAAGTGGCTAATGCATTAGCAAACATTTGGTTGATGTTGGAGTCCTTTATGATGTGGCACCAAGATTTTCCCCAATGCATATTGAATTTTTTCCATGGGAATGAGGCCACCACTTATGGGTAACATCATATTTTCTATGATTGATCTGCGCCATCGTATCTGGAGCAAGAATGGACATGGTTGTATGAAAAATTGCTACCATTTCTATTGGGTTAGTTTTTACTGCCCATACTTGTTGACTTGGATCCTATATTTGAATAATGGACACATGAACTAGAGTTTTGAGGTTCACATTACAATAAGCCTTTATGATCTACATTAGGATTATATTAACCATAAAATCCTATGTGGGAGTTATTGTTTTAAGATAAAATTAAGCGTAACATTAATACTAGTGGTATTAAGGTATTTCATCCCAACACTTGTGCCAGCGTAGTCATCAGTAATTGGAAAGGAGTAAATAATCAAAGGGTTAAAATAGAGTGTTGAACAAGAAATAGAGACATAGAATGTGACACTAATCACGTGTTTATTTTAGCTTGTGATATTGATATCATTACCAATCATGGCACAATCACCTCCTTGTGCTAAGTTGATAACCCACCAAAGTGTAGTGGTAGCACCACCCATTTTATGTCCATAATGGAGGTGAAGGTGGCTTGGTGGTTGTGTAGAGGCCACACATGGAGGAGGACTAAATAAGAGGTGTTTCCTCATTGAACCACTCTTGCTACTACTACCAGTTCCAAATACTACTGCCAACTTTACTCCTCGCTTTTGCTATCTCTTTTTGTGGTAAGCTATCATTTTATAAACCAAATCACAATTAGGTATGACAAGGCCCATGTAGCAAAATATTCTAGGATAAATAAAACCAATCAACGATTCAAGGCAAGCTCTTGGTCCAAGGAAGTCAACATGAGTCCACCCTAGCTGTGGAGGGATTTTCCTTTAAATTAGCTTGTGCACAATAGAAACCAGAGCATATTTGCATCAAATTAGAATTTAAATTATGTCTACATTTAGATATTTTTTGTGGTTAGGAGGATGGATTTGCTCAAGCCATAACACCTACAATTAGACCCTTTGGTTGAGGAGATTATGGCTTCTCACGGATTACTTAATTTATTAAGGAAATTTAATGGGCATGACCCTAAGATTTCAAAATAATTTGTTTAGAGTTGGGAAGGTGGCACTATGTCCCTGAAGGGACTCACCTTTGCTATTACCATTGAATTTATAGCTAAAATTATAAAACTCACCAATGATGGGAATATTATCTATAGAGATAAGAATTCAATGGCAGGTGAAATGGTTTACTTCTATGACAAAGGAAAATTTCTACTAAAAAGGACAATGGGTTCATCCTTGAGTACCTCCCTCTATCCTAGAATAGGGCCCCAGTGCTGATTATGTAGCACTTGAATGTGGATGAATCATATTCCCCTCTTCGTAACTTCCACATGGCATTCCTAAATTTTTTGAAAGATGTCAAGCAGATCAACATCCCAGAGTACTTATTTCAGTTGATGGAAATCTTTGTTTATAGAATGTAAAAAGGGAAGTCTACTTACCCTAAAAACCAAGGTCTCCACTTGATCATTTAAAATTTTATTAGCCAAAATCTAGACCAGTGGATCGTTGAAGCTGTTAGGCCAGCCACCATCCTTGATCCCATTTCAGGATCACCTCTAGCACTAGTGGAAGTTGCCCTTGAAGGTCTGGTAATTGATGTTCATAATGGTACTCCCAGTAGGGCAAGAAAGCAAAGAATTTTACCCCTACTAGGGACGTATTCAAATCCTATAATATGCGTAGTCCATATCAAGAATACAAGTGATAAAGGTAAAATTTCCTTCCTTACTCAAAAAATGTAGAATACCATGGTAGGGCCATCTCTGGGATATCACTACATTCAACAAATGGGAGACATCGACCAGATCACTAACCTGGAAGACATTGTCACCTTAGTGATGTATATGCTCTTAAGAGTAAGTAAAATCATCAATCATATGAACATGTAGAAAGTCGGCCACCTTGGGGAGGATGATCCCAAAGAAGTTGATGATGATGATTATGCTCTATATTTTGTATATTTTGAGCTCATTTAGTTGTCATTGATGTCAAGGTGAAAATTTGTCATTGATGACAAAGTGAACACATGAAGCTATCATTTACACCATGGAGTATATCACCATTAACACCATAAGCAATGCAAAGAGATGGAGAAAAATTATCCAAATATGTTTTTATAAGGATTTTTTTTAAAACCATGATGGCACATTAAAAGGTTTTTTATTAAAACCATAATGATAGTTCTATAATATTATGATGGCAGAATTAAGATTTTTGTTAAAACCAAGGTGGCAAAATTATTTTTCATCAACCTAGTGAAGTGCAAATGACAATTTGATATTAACTCAATGAGGGATTTAATTTTTACTAAAGTCTAAATTTTATAAATTTAATTTATAATATTTAAATTATTTTGAATTTAAATTAATTATAAATTATAATTTATACAAGCCAATGTCATCAAATCAAATCATCCGCCAATGTTCTATGCAAATCAAAAGAAAGGTATTTAAACCCTAAGACAAACCTTAGGGAAGCAAGAAATAAAAATTTGAATTTGAACATAAGTGAAAATCTAAAGCCTTCAAAATTTGTGAGTGGTGTATTTTTGAAACAAGACAATGCATTGTAATCAGGGTAGAGCATCATGATCGAGGTAGCGCATGGTGTTCGAAGCAAGGGACAGTGCAAAGGGAGAAGTGCTCACAATCTAGCTCGACGCTAGACGTAGGAGAAGGCCAAAGGCTTTAAAGTTTTAAACAACCCACACACGCCCCCCAAATAAATTTTATTTTAATTTCAAAATTTTAATTAAAAAATTAAAAAATTGGTATTGTCAAATATTGCTATTGAGAAGGAGATATAAGGTGTATTATGAAATTGAGCCATTCTTGTAAATTGTGAAGTATAACACTTGTTATCTAACCCTTGGTATTTGGCAAAGAAAAAGATATTCCTGAAGGTATTTTTTGAAGATCATCCTCCAATAAAGAAAATGTATGAGCATATTCTTCCATAGTTGAATTGATTGATTGGTTTTCTAGAAAATAACTTTAGAGTGAAAAAGACTTGGTTAAGGTTTCTTATTGAGTGTCTTGAGTGATTGATTGAAGGTTTTCTGGAATAAAGAAGTGTGGTTAAAAACTTGTTTAATAAGCATTGTTGTTGAAGCCATTTATGAGTGAAGAACTTGAACTAGGGTTTGAAAATAACATGAGTATCATTGTTATGTGAGAGTTGTTTTGTAAGCATTGTTGTTGAAGCCATTGATTGAGTGAATAACTTGAACTAGGATTTGAAAATAATATGAGTATAATTATTATGTGAGATTGGTTGTTGAGCATTTTTAGAAATATTTTGAGTAAGTGGTCATATACTTGGACTAGGGTTTGTGAGCAAGGATTATCTCATTGAGTGATTGTTTGAATAGAGTTCGTTGAGCCTACTCAAGTGAATGTGTGACGTGATTGTTCAATTTACACAAAAAAAATGATTCTATATTCTGAATTGAGTTGAGAAAGTAATTGAGCATTGAGTTGAAGCATACTCAGTCTCTAACAAATCTCCTTATGTTTCTAAGAAAATTATTAAAATTATTTGATCAGGCTAGACTTGTTGAGAAGATTGGAAAAGTTATATGTGGACTTGTTGAGAAGATTGGACAAGTTATGTGTGGAATTGTTGAGCAGATTGGACAAGTTCTGTGTAGACTTGTTGAGTAGATTGGACAAGTTATGTGTGGAGTTGTTGAGTAAATTTGAGCAAGTTCTGTGTGGACTTATTGAGCATATTTTTTAAGTTCTGTGTGGACTTGTTGAGCAGATTTGAGTAAGTTCTATGTGGACTTCTTGAGTAGATTGGACAAGTTCTGTGTGGACTTGTTGAGCATATTTGAGGAAGTTCTATGTGGACTTGTTGAGAATATTTAAGAATGTTCTATGTGGACTTGTTGAGTAGATTTAAGCAAGTTATGAGTGGACTTGTTGAGTAGAGTTTTGGTGCATATTTGAGGATAGATTTATACCAGACCAGAGATAGATATTGAGCAGATTTGTACTAGACCAAAGGACTATGTTTAGTATAGATTTGAGACAGAGTTTTGGAGGTGATAGAGCAGAGAGGAAAAAAGTCTCTAGTGGATAGAGATCCATCAGCAAGGGCAGTGAGGAGAGGTCTTGTGAGTGAGGACAAGAGTGTTTAGTGGAGAGATATCCACAAGATAGTGTAGTGGAGGTAGTTGTCTTCAAGAGGATCACCAACCAGAGTAGAGGATAAGGAGTTCTCCTATGGATAGAGATCCATGAACTTGATTTAGGGGATTTGTGTATCCTTTGGATAGAGGTCCATAAACATTGTAATAGGAAAAGGATTCCTAAGATATTGATTGAGAAAATTTTAGTGAAAATTTTCTTCATGGAGTAGCCCACATTCGGTGAACCATGTAAATTATGGTGTCTCTATTGTGTGTGATGATTTATGTATTACTTTGGTTACTGATATTAATATTACTATATTTACATTGCATAATATTGATTAGAAAGAAAAGTAAAAAGTGATCTTATACTGTTCACCCCATCTCAGTATAAGTCTGTATTCTTCAATTGGTATCAGAGTTGGTTCCTTTAGAAAAGGTTTAACAACTTGAAGGAAGACCTTACAAGAACATAAATTATAAATAAATGCAAAAGTAGAACCATGAGACACAAGAAGAAAAGAACATACATGGTTATGAAAGAAAAGAAATATGAATTCAATATTGTTTTTTGGTAGGAAGAATAGAAATAGATTTAAGAGATGAATAAAGTAGTAGAGAAAAGGCAAGATTAATAAAATTTTGTACAAGATGTAGGAAGACAGGTCACCTTGCAGCTTATTGTTCACAATAAGGTGAAGAATATTTTGTTTGTGGTCAACTCGGTCATGAAGCAAGATATTATCATGGGTTCAGTAGTAGTGAAGATAAAATGGATCTAAATGATAAAAGGGACAATAAAAATAGATATGAAGAAGAAAATCTACTTTGGATAATAGAAGAAATTTAAGACCAAAGAAAAGAGGAAGATTTAGAAAAAGAAAAAAAGGAAGCCACTCTTAAGGAACTTGCTAAATTGAAAAGAGAGAATTTAAAATTGAAGGCTCAAATACAAGGAGATGAGAAATGAAAGATAAAGCTTCTACAAGATCTCTCTGACTTGAGAGATAAGGTTGAAAAGTGAAGAAGAGTTGAAAAATGTATGGTTGAACAATAAAAGGTAAAATATATAGAATGTAAAATATGTATGGTTAATCTTGAATAATTAAAAAGGGAGAACTAAGTATTAAGGGTTCAAGCTCAAGAAGATGAGAAAGCAAAAATAAAGTTTCTACATGAACTCACCAACTTCAAAATAAAGGTTGAATAGGTAAGAAAAATTAAAGAAGGTATGGCCAAAAAATTAAAGACAAAATATATAGAATGTGAAAGATTAGATCATGATATAGTGTCACTAAGGATGGAAGTAAAATGTTCTAAGGACAAGATACAAAATTTTGAGGAAAATTCAAAGACTTTGGACATGTTTATCAATGCACAAAGGTCATCAGTCACCAAAATAGGACTTAGTTCTAAATAAAAACAAAGGAAACATGAAGTATAAAAATGAGATTCAAGCTCAAACACTAGAAAATAAGAAGCATCAAAAGAAGTAAGTAAAAGAGAGAGTGATACTTCTAAATATATGTTGGACAATAGAAATTTCAACAAGGAAAGCAACAATACACAAGTAAGGAATAGATGGAACTTGAAACAAGACAAGGTAGAAGATACTAAGAGACCAATGGGGTCTAGGAAAGATTTCTTCAATGGACGATGCTTATCATGTCACAAGTTTGGATACATACCTTCACAGTTCAGGATACATGAAAGATATGAATATGGGAACATACAACTTTTTCATGGGTATTGCTACTCATGTAATCATTTTGGTCACAAGGCAATGAATTATAGGGTTCATGACAGAAGAGGATATGGCTTCACTAGGAGAAATTCTAAGATATTTGCACCTCCAAGGAATAATAACATTAAGTGTTATAAGTGCAATAATGATGGTTACACAGAATAGTGGTGTAGAGAAAAAATTCTAGAATCAAGTATGAACAGGAATAGGAACAGGAACATGGATATGAATATGAACAAAAATAGGAACAAGAACAGGGATATGGATATGAATAGGAACAAGAATAGGAATATGGATATGAACATGAACATGAATGGAAACAAGAACAAGGATATGGATATGAACAAAAACAAGAATATGAATGTAGACATGGATAGGAACGTGGACATGGAAAGGAATAGTCAAAGGAATCAAAATGATCAGATAAGAATAAAAGAGGATAAAGGTAAATAATAGTGCCTACTGGGATTAGAAATACTCCCACCCTTTTACATTGATGTCAAAAGGGGATATATTTGAGTAAGGGTGAGATATTTGGTATTTGAGAAAAGAGGAGAGAGCATTGAGCCAGGGGGAGCATTATCCTAGGGGGAGCAGAACAAAGGAAAGGTCATGTTTTTGATGAAAAGAAGTTGGGTTGCCATCAATGACAAAGGGAGAGATTGTTGAACATTTTGAGCTCATTTATTTGTCATTGATGTCAAGGTGAAAATTTTTCATTGATGCCAAAGTGAACACATGAAGCTATCATTAACACCAAGGAGTACATCATAATTAACACCAGGAAGCAATGCAAAAACATGGAGAAAAGTTATCCAAATATGTTTTTATAAGGGTTTTTGTTAAAACCATGATGGTACATTAAAATATTTTTTATTAAAACCATAATGATAGTTCTCTAATATTGTGATGGCAATAATTAAGGTTTTTATTAAAACCAAGGTGGCAAAATTATTTTTCATCAACCCAATGAAGTGCAAATGACAATTTGATATTAACTCAATGAGGGCTTTAATTTTTATTAAAGTCTAAAGTTTATAAGTTTAATTTATAATATTTAAATTCTTTTGAATTTAAATTAATTATAAATTATAATTTATGCAAGCTGACGTCATCAAATCGAATCATCCTCCAAGGTTGTTTGCAAAGCAAATGAAAGGTATTTAAACCCTAAGATAAACATTAGGGAAGCAATAAATTGAAATTTAAATTAGAACATAAGCAAAATTTTGAAGCCTCCAAAATTTGTGAGTGGTGTATCGTCGAAATAGGACAACACATTATAATCAGGGTGCAACATCGTGATCAAGGCAACGCATAGTGTTTGAAGCAAGGGACATTGGAAAGGGAGAAGTGCTCATAGTCTAGCTTGGTGCTATATGTAGGAGAAGGCCAAAGGCTTTGAAGCCTTTGTGAAAAGGCTTAAGCAAACTCAGAGTTTAAGCTAAGCACATGGAGCGCTTAGCTCACATGGCTAGCTTACTATAGCTAAGGCACCAGTCATGGAGAAGGCACAAGTTTGAAACTCCAAAAATTAGGAAAAGGGGATTCACCAAAGCTTTTTATAATTTAATTTTTGATTTTTGCATAATCCTAAGGTTTAGGAGAAATAAGGGAATATTTGTGGTATTTGATTATTGTGCTAAGGTTTTAGGGGTGTATGTGGAATTCGATTAGTTGTGCAAAGGTTAGGGAGTTATAAGGTGATATTAATTTATTTACCTAAGTGGTAAATAGGTGTTTTATTAAGATAAATATTATTTTACCTTAGGAGATAGAAATTAAGTTGGAATATCAATTTTGTGAAATAGAAAAATTCAAGAGGAAATTTTTGTGAGGATATTATTGTCAAATATTGTTATTGAAAAGGAAATATAAGGTGTATTATAAAATTGAGCTATTATTGTATTTTGTGAAGTATAAAACTTGTTATCTAACCCTTGGCACTTGGCAAAGAAAAAGATATTCCTGAAGGCAGTTTTTGAATATCATCCTCCAATCACGAAAAAGGTATGAGCATATTCTTTCATAGTTGAATTGATTGATTGGTTTTCTAGAAAATAAGTTTGGAATGAAAATGACTTGGTTAGGTTTTCCTATTGAGTGTGTTGAGTGATTGCTTCAAGTTTTTTTGGAATAAAGAAGTGTGATTAAAACCTTGTTTGATAAGGATTATTGTTGAAGCCATTGATGAGTGAAGAACTTGAACTAGGGTTTGAAAAGAACATAAGTATCATTGTTATGTGAGAGTTGTTTTTTAAGCATTTTTGTTGAAGCCATTGATTGAGTGAAGAACTTGAACCAGGATTTGAAAAGAACATGAGTATAATTGTTATGAGAGATTGGTTGTTGAGCATTGTTGAAAAATGTTTGAGTAAGTTATCATATAATTGGACTAGGGTTTGTGAGGAAGGATTATCTTATTGAGTGATTGGTTGAGTAGAGTTGGTTGAGCCTAGTCAAGTGAATATGTGAAGTGATTATTCAAGTTCCATAAAACAAATCATTCTATATTTAGAATTGAGTTGAGAAAGTAATTGAGCATTGAGTTGAAGCATACTGAGTCTCTAATAATTCTCCTTATGTTTCTAAGAAAGTGATTGAAAGTATTTGAGTAGATTGGAAAAAAAATGTGTGGACTTGTTAAGCAGATTGGACAAGTTTTGTGTGGACTTGTTGAGAAGATTAGACAAGTTATATGTGGACTTGTTGAGCATATTGGACAAGTTCTGTGTGGACTTATTGAGTAGATTGGACAAGTTTTATGTGGAATTATTGAGCATATTGGATAAGTTCTATGTGGACTTGTTGAGTAGATTAGACAAGTTATGTATGGACTTATTGAGCATATTTGAGCAAGTTCTATGTGGACTTGTTGATAATATTGGACAAGTTCTGTGTGGAATTGTTGAGCATATTTGAGCAAGTTTTGTGTGGACTCATTGAGTAGATTGGACAAGCTATGTGCGGACATGTTGAGCAGATTTGAGCAAGTTCTATGTGGACTTGTTGATAAGATTTAAGCAAGATATGTGTGGACTTGTTGAGCAAATTTAAGCAAGTTTTGTGTGGAATTTTTGAGCAAAGTTTTGGTGTATATTTGAGGATATATTTTTACCATACCAAATATAGATATTGAGAAAATATATACTAGACCGAAGGACTATGTTTAGTGCAAATTTGAGATAGATCTTTGGAGGTGATAGAGAAGAGAGGATAGAAGTCTCCAGTGGATAGAGATACATAATTTAGATAAGTGAGGATAGGTCTTATGAGTGAGGAAAATAGTCTTCTGTGGAGAGATATCCACAAGCTAGTGTAGTGGAGGAAGTTGTCTTCAAGAGGATCACCAGCTAGAGTAGAGGAGAAGGAGTTATCCTGTGGATAAAGATCCATGAAATTGATTTAGGGGATTGGTGTCTCCTTTGTATAGAGGTCCATAAACATTGTAACAGGGAAAGGATTCCCAAGAGATTGATTGAGAAAATTTTAGTGAAATATTTTCTCCGTGGAGTAGCCCACATTGGGTGAATCACATAAATTATGGTGTTTCTATTGTGTGTTATGATTTATGAATTTATTTTGTTACTATTTTTGATATTTCTATATTTACATTGCATAATATTGATTGGAAAGAAAAGTAAAAAGTGATCTTATAATGTTCACCCCCTCAGTATAAGCTTGTGTTCTTCACCGGATTGACGTGGCACCCTTGATCCTTGTTGGTTTACCCATTTTTATCTGGAGTATGGTTTCTTTTGTGTTCATTTGGTGCCTACGAGCCATAATCACTAAGTATCTCTTTAGTTTTTTTGTGTGACCACAAGTTTTGATCACTTTTTGGATTGCTTTGTATTGAGTCGAACCTTCATGGGATCCTCTCTACAACTTGTATAGAAGGTTTTGGTTCCCTTTCAAAACCCGTTATCAATAAAAAAATAGGTGACATGGAAAATATCCATATTAGTTGTCCGCCATAAAAGAAAATCTCCTACTCCAAGAAAATCCTACAATTACATAAATAATATTTTAAGTATAATCATGTTTAAGATATTAGTTGTGTAATATGTTGAAGGCACATAAACTGGACCAAGTATACTAGAGGCATGAAGTTATCAAACATAATACATCAAAATACTTATGTGATATTTACATTCATAAAATTTTAGATTGTAAACAAGCTTGACAAAAAAATGATTATCATAATATAGGGTCATAAAAAACTACTAAGTAAGATGCAAATGCTTTAGAATCATAAGAATTCCTTGGAGGTGTTTGGTAGCTTCATTAATAGCACAATACTCAACATCCATAGAATACTCACATATATTGGATTATCATTTACAACACCAAGAGATTGATTGAAAGCCATGATAAATGTTAAATCTAGTTTACAATGCCATTTATTGAGAATGATTATCCAAACCATACTATAGAATCTAACTAATACCATAGGTTCTCCTACTACATATTTTTCTTACCCATATGATATGTATACTTGACATACCAATGGATGCACTTGGTCATTGTCCAATGACTCGCATAGGGTGTTGTAAATACTTGGAATAATAACTAAGATCAATATAAGGCCTATCCTAGTGTGTATAAAATAGATAAATAACCCACTATGTGACTAGCATAGGGTGGCATATACCCACTAATTCATAATTAAAGGAATTAAAATATATATTATATTTCTTCATATAAAACTAGTATAGGGGCTAAGAAATGGTAATTCTAAAAGTTGAAAAACTAAATGGAATCCATAAAAAGTCATGAAGGAGACCCAAAATTATCATCTCAAAGTATCATGAAGTTTTTATTGTATCTCCTTGATAAATTATGTTGAATTTACCATGACAATAATATTATGAAAATATGATACAATAACAAAAATCTAACCACCTAGTGCTTGATGTAGAGATCTTGCTTTATCTAAAACAATATAAATCCATTAATAAGGAAGAAAAATAAATGCTATCACACCAAGTATGAGGATCCTTCCTAAGTTCATATAATGACTTATTAATATTATAAACCAAGGGTGTGGATCCATCAAGCTAAAAAATAAGAGGTCATAGCATATAGATATCCACTCAGAGCTCTCCAAAGATAAATATACTCTTTAGATCCATTTGATATGATTCTTCATCCTAAGTCTCTAAATAGTTAATTCCCTTATTTTAAGAGAACCTATTCACAATAATGAATACCTTGTTATTATCAAACTAAACATTATATTTGTACTTGATCTTCTAGATACAATTATGACCAACAATATTTTTGTCCTTAAGTAAAGAAAAATATTCCAAGTCTAATTATTCATAAATGATTTACACTTTACCAAGGTAATATCTTTCCACTCTAGGCAACCCTTGGCTTGAGATTAACTTATAGGCTATTCAAAATCATCATCCATTGATATTAGGATGTAAGGGGTCTTATAGTGATGCTACTATAAGCGAATGGACCAAGATTTGTAAAGGAAGGTTCTCTCCCACTTGGGAATTAGAAAATCCATGGAATGATGAGATAGATATTGTGTAATTACATTATTAGAGAAGCCTGGCATATGCTCATAATAAAAATTAGAATCTAATATTGTCATAGAATACATATAAAAATCCAGCTTATTAGAACTAGTGTTCATGACTAGAATAAATTTTGATGGAGAGTAAAATGCCAAAGTATCCAAATAACTAGGATCCTTTAAAAAATTATTGCTACTAGGTTGAGAAACTAGAACTATTTAAATGAATCCTACAATAATATCTATAGAATAAAAGGAAACAATGGAACATCTAGAGTATGAGGGTTATTTAAGTGAAGGAGTCAATCATATTACAAAAGGATAAGAAGTGGATGATGATTTTATGGTAGATTCTTATTAAAAATCACATAATATAAAATAGCAATCCACTACTTAATTGGATCATAGAAATGATAATCCATATATTTATTAGAATACATTATAAAAACTCCATTATGAGTCTTCACATCACTTTTATGTTATTTTATTTTGGAAATTTGACCGCATGCATCTTAAACAATAATATCATATTAATGAATATTAGACATATCTATTGTTAATATATCAAATTATTTTATAGCTTAGATGAATCATTTGAAGATCCTATTGATATTATGTGTTTCACAAGTTACTACATCATCTCAAAAGTTGGGCTACATCTACATGACATACAACGTAAATATAGTAATCTTCATGATAACCATATTCCTTTATTCAAAAACCCCATTCTAATAAATGTTATGTATTACATTCCTCTCAAATATAATATTAACAAGGAATAAGAAATCACCAAAAGCATGGATGTGAAAATCACCTCCTCTATGATTTCCTAAACACTTGATTTGATTGGTGATAATATCTTTAATTTTTTTTAATTTTCCAAAGCTTCATCCTTAGTACCAATAGTGTAAAGCTATACATGTATGGATAAATCACTAATTAGTGTAATAAATTACATATTTTTAGAAATAAAGTGATATACTATTGGTTCAAAATATCACTTTAAATGATATCCAATACCTAGAATGCATGCTTTAATTTCCCTTTTGGAAAGGAATCACAATCATGTTTCCCAAGATACAACCCATGTAAAATACATTAAAGGAAGAAATATATGGAATATCATGTACCATTTGATTTTGACTGATGAACCTAAATGATTGCAAACTAATATGCTCATGTCTATAATTCCAATAATTCTTGATATCATCTACTTTATGCACCATATTGACAAATCCTTACTTCTTGCTAGAAGAAGAAGAACATTCACCAATTTTATATATTTAATCAATATTATTATAATTATGTATGGTTGTTTTTTATAGTCAATATAAATATCCTTCATCTCCCTTGAGGAACCAATAGTTATCACACCACTATATCCTATCTATATAATAGAATCATGACATATGGCTATGCTATAACCATGAAGTTGTCCACTATTGTTAATCAAAATATGATGATATTATGATCTATGTCATGTTGAAATTGGATCTATAATCTATTGTCCAAAATATAAGAAGTTCTAGTAAGCTAAATGATTGACTACATATATATGTGAAATATCATGTGAAAAATGCTCCATAAGATCCCTAAAAAATACATTTTTGTGCATGTGGTTTTGACCAAAAAAATATTTCCATAATGAAATTCTTTAAAGCTATACAATTTATAATGAAAGGAACTCAAAATATACCCACATGTTGTAGGTGAGTTGGAGAGGGTAGGGTAATATTCCAAGGGAGGTCCCTGGTCTAAATTTTCACTATACCAAACACACATTCGATACCTAAATCTAGTTGATTATGTTGGTGCGGTCAGGGCCGGTTGTGACTCCTAGGTGATTTTTATGGTGTAGAACCCCTGGTCACGGTTTCTCATACCAAGGTGGCCCTACAAGGGGTTTTTTATTAAATTAATAAAACAATGAAACGAACTCAAAATTCTTTCATATGTAATTGTTATCACCATATTAATAACTTTATCAACTAGGTTGGAGGTCTCTTCCACATATTAAAGTCTTTGTAAGATTTGTTTAGAAAAAAACAATGGTAGAAAAAAATACTTCTTCTCCGATAGATGAAAGCCATGCAAACCATACACTTATATGTGATGCATTAGTATCAAAATGTATAATGTATATAAGAAAATATTATTTTATAAAAATATAGAAAATACAACCAATATTTATTAATATGCTCAAAATATCCAATTTTCTAGCTAGATCATGTTGTTTCTCTCTTAGATGGTAGATATTTTCCATCTTAAAACATGTAAGGTTGAGTACAAATATCTAGGTGAGACAATTTTGGGGCTCACATGCAATCTATGGCTTCCATTTCTCCTTTAATAAGGACCCTTTCTAGAAATGATGCTTGACAATTTAAAGTTCAAATTCTTTCTCTCAGTATACCTACTTAGCTTGCTAAAATAGTCATGTAATAGTGCTTATGAAGAGGATATATACTTAAAGGATGTTAAGAGGAAGATCATTGCTCTTAGCTCTATGGACATGATGAAGAGGGTAGAAAGAGTTGTAAGAGAACCAGGTTCTCCATAATCATATTGATTCTTGTTGGTTTTGTTTATGTTATGTAATGTTGGTGCATTATTTTTTGTTTTCTCTATTGTTTTAAGTGTTGTTCCTAAGAGATTACATGTTTATATCATGTAGTTTATTTTGTTATATTTTGTAATTCTCTTTTGATATTGCCTTGATATATATTTTGGTTGTAAATTTGTTGAGGTCCTTTACAAAACCCTTGCATCAAAAAATTAAAAAAATTATTACAACTATACTTCATAATATTTAATTTATCGATAAAGCATTGAATGTAATATGAGAAAGAATAAATAAATCTATCAATAAATATTTCTCTTTATCCAATCAACTTATTAATAATAAAATTATCATGATCCAAAAAGCTCCCAATCACATAAGGTATTCAAAAAAATACCATAGAAAAATATTTATTGGATTTTAAGGCTGATAATGGAGATTTAAACCTACTTGATACCATATTAGATTTCATAATACATTTGAAAAATAAGCATCATCAAAAAATTAACTAGAGAAGAAATGGTAGGTCACAACTAAGGACATGATATGAAGGGTATCTTTAGACACAAAATAATGTCACTAAAGAAAATAATTTGTATCACACTAGTAACCAATTAAATTTTCTCACGTGGTATAAATACCAAAAGTTACAAGTGACCTTAGGTCAAAGTTTATATAAAAGATATTCAGATTTATTGTTAAAATATTACATTAAACCTGCTTCCATAAGGAATACTATGATCCATATGGCTATATAAAGAAATACAATACAATGTATGGTTGTGGTATCAATTAAAGCTTAACAACATATATTCAAACAATATGAAGGATGTATTATGGAGGAGAGATCTATATTAAACTACTATGTAAATATATTTTTAATGCAATAAATATAAGGATAAAATAAAGTGGCCTACTAGGGTATATGGAGCTCAATGTTTGATTATATTGTTGGTCTCTAATGACATCAAGTTGCACTTTGAAGGTATTGATGCTCCACGAGCCACATGGAAGAAGTTTGATGAACCAGTTTGAAATCAAAGCATCATTTAGAGAACTAGATAATGTCTCTTTATATAGAGTAATTCCTTTACATTGAATATTTTATTGCTAAAATTAAGAAAATGGATATCCAACCCAATTGATATAAAATAAAAAGGTTATATGTGAAACTATTATATCTTATTATCTCTCAATATGAAGGACATTATTCTAATAGAGTTTTCACATTCTATTTTACTTGTAATGTATTTGGTGATACTCAAAAGATGCCAACTTTTGATATCTTTTATGAGTAACTAACTTGTGAATAGGATAACCTCCTACACATTGGTGATATTGAGAATTCATGTTTAATAAATAGAGCCCTCATTTCTAAAAAGGATAAATGAATTAAATAGCATCCCAAAAGCATTCCAGAGAGTTCTATTTGATCTATATACATGGATATTAGAGAGTTATATTCTACTTTTCAAGAATTATAGTTGGTGGCTTGGTCCACAATGATGGTAGTATTTATGATATATATCGTAGTCTTCTTACACATATATTGGATCAACCATACATGTCATTGGATAGTTAATTTTTACCTTATCCAAAACATCACTTGTGTCAAGTTGTAATTAGAAGAAAGTCATGTTTTATGGGGTGATGTGTAATTCCTCCTTCCATTTTATGCTTTATACTTTATCTTTCCTCCCAAGCTAAGGGTATTTTAATGTACTATGTTTTTTGTTATTTTTTGTATCTAACAAGATTTTCTACAACACTATGATTGAGATTTTGATGTATGGGAAAATATAATTGAGAATAATATTGTCTTGTAACCCAAGAATCTAAGAGTCATCCTACAAATTTAGGGATAATTCAAGAATTTTTCCATTGCCAAATAACTTGATCTTTCACATATCCTTATATGTGAGTGTTCTTTTATATTTTGGATGTGCTGGAATTCACAATATTTTATATAAAAGAATAGAAGTAATCCATCCACTCAAACCTTATATAAAAATAACATGAGAATAAAAGAAAGGAAAAGAGAGATATAGATATTTGGGGGCACCTGTGGGAACCATAAATAATCATTGTAAAATCCATATATTACATTCATAACACTATGATAATAAAATAATGATTGG
Source organism: Wollemia nobilis (assembly GCA_028583015.1). NCBI lineage: Eukaryota > Viridiplantae > Streptophyta > Pinopsida > Araucariales > Araucariaceae > Wollemia > Wollemia nobilis. The sequence continues at coordinate 21,275 of JAQPPZ010011949.1, forward strand.
AAGGGAGTATTTATACAAAATACCAAGATCCCAATTATATAATAAACATTAACCTAAGCTAACATAACAAGAGTGATTAAGAATAATTACAAGTTATAAATTGAGTTTAACTATATCAAGGTGAACCATAGTCCATAGGGATTACATAATAAATATTAAGATAAATTAATAAATTATACAATGAAATACCCTTTGGCCTATGTAATATGTCATATAATATTGATATTAGCTATGAACTAGATTACAATATTAACACCCCCTACACTTTGAACTAAAGTACCAAGGAGAAAATACAGTAGTGTAAATATTAGATTTCCCTATATAATGGATGTAGTATTGAGCCTCTATAGTTGAGGGAGATCCTTCAAAATCTTCCTGACCATTTGGAATATTTCCATTGATCTTTAGAAGCTCACTTTAATTCTTTGTAATTTTTAGGAAGCAATTCTTCATTCGATGTCCCTCACTCTTATAGTATCTCTAAGTTTTATTTTATTTCTTTCGAGACTTAGCCTAGCCCATAATACCCTGGGTGTTAGCCTACTTATATTTGAATTTCTTTATGTGAATTTATATTTATGGAGTCCCACCATAATTTTGCAATCCCACCTAAAAATGAACTACGATAATTTTTTTTATCAATATTTAGTGTATTTTTAGATACCAAGAGTATAGGAATCATATGAACCATTAGAAAATATAATCTTCATGTGTTGTACATAACCTTTCTAGAAGATGTAATATCTACCATCAAAAACTTGAATCTCACAACAACATTATCAAACTCAACTATTTTAAAAGAGGAAAGCTATAATTCTAATAGGATCACTCTCCTCTTTAATATGAAAAAAGTATCTCTAGTTCAATCATCAAGGAAAATAGACCAAAAGCCTCTTTTTCTCTTTCATGCTAAATTTTTTATCAAAAAAATTACTTTATCCTCTTGAATTATCCACCATAGGTTCTTACTACAATAATAGTCAAAATATTTAGGTTGACCAAATACTATAATTTCATCCATTAAGATGTATAACTAGAGCTTTGTGATCCATATTATACAATTTGATCTTTAACACCAAACTAGGTCTATGAACTAATACCACTAGTACGTAGAGCTCAAAAGAATATATTATTTTAAAAATAGGCTTAAAATACTTATACAAAAGTTATGGTCTCTAGGAATTTCCCCTAATGGATCTCATGTTTTAAAATAAATCTCCAAAGCTTGTAAAAAATAAATCCAATTATGTGGTGTGACTTTGCAATCTATGATTTATTTATGCTTTCCAATTATTGCTTGCTACATCATCTCATTTGAACCTATATGACTTTGAAACTTGGCTCTTTTTGATAGGAGAATAGCATTTGGATTGTGTTAAAATGGCTTTAGTGACATACAATATATTAGAAAATAGGCCCAAAGATAACATAGGTTCAATTTTACAAGATTGTAAAAACTCTTACAAATAATTAGAATACACTCACAACAACAATATTTCACAAAATATCTCTTTATTAATAACCAAAATATCACAATAAAAAATGTATTTGATTACATCCAAAATATTACATAGCATGGAGCTTTATATCCAATATATAACTTTACATATAAACTCTTCAATACTCCTATCTATTACTCTCCTCAAACTCTTGGGAGATTCAACCTTTCATATGCCTCACATTACAACAAAGTTTATCATGATTACATAACCTTCCACTTCACATATCTCACATGACTCTTCACTTCCACACTTGAAACCTATCACTCATGACTCTTCAGTTGTGCACTTGAAACCTTTCACACACAAACACTTCTCACTTTGTCACATACTTTAGGCAAATATTAAACACACTTTCTAAATTAAATATTTAAAATAGTACTCAATGGTACCAAATAATGCAATACCTTTAACATCCCTTGTATTACATTATTTAGTATGAAGACTCTTAGTCTTCAATATCTAATTTTTGTCTTCATCCTTCAACTTTGGCTCTCGTATTTCTTAAAGTTTTGGTATTGTCCTATTAACTTGTTTAATACAATTTGTGAAAATTTCTTTATGTTCATAAAATCATTGTAACATGTCCTAGATCTTATTCCAATCTGATTTATTGATCTATCCATAATGTACTTCAATTTTTGTTTGCAATCTATTATTTGTTTGGTCTTCTCACAAATATTACAATTATGAAATAAAAACCTTATTTTAATCAATCTCTTTCATTTGTTCCTATTATCTCTTTTTTAGCTACTCTTTTTTTGTTATCTAAAATATCAGTACATTTAGAATTTTTTGAATCATTTGTATCATCATTCATCACACTCATTCTAATTTTGGTATTCATATTTATTATCCATAATCCTTCCCATAAGGGATATTTTATTTTCATATTCATTTTTATCTCATGAACTTCTTGAACTAGGTTTCCTTTTTTATTTTTTTCTTTTGGGCATTGTTGTTGTACATGTAGATATTGAGGTTGATATTGTATTGGCTAAAACATTTTAAAAGGTCTATTCATTTGATTTATTTGATTCAAATAATTATATCTACAATATCTTGTAGTATAACCTTCTATATTACATGTGTAAAAAAAATTCTTCTCCATTCATGTTGAGCTTGTGATGATGCTATAATATTATTTGATGTTTTTATTTGATAAGAAATGCAATATTTTTTTGGTACTATTAATAATAAAGAGGGTTTTAAAGGACTCCAACAACCTTTACAATCAAAATGCCACCCGAGTGAACAAGACCAAAACTAAACACCCCACCAGACAAAGAGGGATATACTAGAAATAAACTGCACAAAACCAAGACCCGAGAATAAGTACAGAGTGGAGAACTGAGGTGGTTCTACCCCAACATACCCACCCCTTGAGAAACAGTAGCAGCCAAATGGAAAAAATCCTTGTAGTAGTCCAACATCATCTTCAGCGAGCCCAAAATTTTCTTTGATAGGTGTCAATGAGCTTCAGATTATAAAAACATAGTTGTTTTTATCCTGGATGTCCTCCAGGGCATAAACCTCATCAACATATTTTTCCCTATGGCAATCTCTTGGAAGAACATCAAAATTAAGAGGGGGAGAGAGAAGGTAGGAGCCATCATCCTCATGCTTCTTGTTACGTAGATGTTTGGACTTGTGGGAACCACTACCCTCCACCACACTGTTTGGCATAAGGTCCACGTCCATAAGCCCAAAATAAGCTACCATAGGATATGAATTATTCCTAAGAGAGGGGTCAAATTTAGGAGCATGACTACCAACACTAGAAGCCTTACACCAAACACCTTTAGTAGAAAATTGAATCTTCATTAAAACATTTTTGAAGCCTAAGCCAAATGTGAATGAGTAAATATCATCACTACTTTTAGTAGCATCCTTCGAAGCCACCTTAGAACCACCAACAACAGGGTAGGGAAAATTCCATGAACCAACATCAAAGAGGAAAATCAATAAATCTCGAGAACCAACAAGAAAAAAATAGGCTAAACCCGAGTATGAAGGTAGATTTCAAAGTGAGGAGCATCACAAAAAACCCACTCACAAGGAAACACAAACTAAACGTCAGGATCAAACAATGAAAACAACCAAAAATTATTCCTGGTAACAAGGGGGAGAACCAAAAATTCTCAACAACCATCGATAAAGGGCCAACCTCATAAAAATCACATGTCACCACCTCAATAAAACCTCTAATAGGAATGAGGATAATCTATAAAATATGATCAAACACATGGCCACGAAGGTGCTCCCACTTAGAAAAAATGAGGACATGAAAAGGCTTCCCATCCACCATGGGAAAAGCAATGTCAAATCACTTCTAGACATTGAGAAGAATAATAGAAGACTTCCCAAGAAAAAACAATAAGGAAGCACAAAAAAATGATAATTTGACATTGACATAGTTAAGGAAGTTTCAAGAAACCAATGAACAAATACGGAGGTCCCCAAAACCAAAAAATGAGGGGACGTTGGAAGGAAGAATTTTGAAATTTTAAATTTGAAAATCCAGAGGAGGGGAAATCCCTCCTAACACCAATAGGAACAATCTTCATGCCAATAGAACTAGAGAGGATAATACGAGTGCCAAAAGTAAAGGCATTCTGCCACCAGGCTAGAGATAAGCAAACTCCACCACCAACCAAAAATAGGTAGATGCACTAAATGACATAGCACCACCTGATAGGCATTAAATTTTATCTTAATTAGCAAGGCAAAGGATCTCAGGTGGAAAATTTGAATGCCAAACTGACAGACCCAACGAGATACACAAATATTTACAAGGGATTCAGACATCGCCTTCACTTCTCTATATCCATGCTTAATTAATACCTCCTCCAAAGAACTCTAATTGGCTCTAGATTCATAAATTAAATTGGAGATATGCCAACTGGGATGACAATCTCCTTTAAGCATGTTTATAACATTTAAAGAATCCCCCTCAATAACTAATCTATGGATGCCTAGATCTTTGAGCATTAAAATTTCCAAAAAGGAAGCACGATGTTCAATAATATGCAAAGATTGGATGCCAATATCCTCTATGAAGACCAGGATCATGTCACCACTCCTATCACGAATCATACCCCTAACCCCATCCAAGCCCATATTTCTCATTGATGCACCATTAAAATTAAGCTTAAACCAAGTTGGAGGATATGGGGTCCAACGAATTGATCTTCTTAAATTAAGAGCTTGTGGGGGTCTTAACACTAGATGAAAACCAAGACAATTCTCAACTACAAATTTAGGGTGGCCATGAGGTGTAGAGGAACAAGTATCTTTGGTGGCCACCAACACATTCTCTACCATCCTCCACATTATTCTCTGACTAACATGAAAGATATCACTCTCAGAATTTTTAAACACCCTAGCATTCCGCTCCTTCCATGCACCCCAAAGAAGATGGGGTAAAAAAAATCTCCAAAAGCATTTGAGTCAGGAGGAAGAGAAAGGCAATGTCCATTGTTGAATATAGTCATCAAAGGAATCCGACAATATCCAATAAACACCGATGCATTGGAGAATAAAATAAAGAATATCATGGAAAACCTAACACTTAAGAAATAAATGAGAGGTTGATAAGAAATGCATTACTAGTCATTTCATTTATAACTAGTTTTTCCACTTCATATTCTTGGAGAAAATTAACTATTTGATCAAAGGACATGGTATTATTTAGAACTTGAAGATAAGTGACTAAATTTTTAAATATTTTTGGGAATGCTCTTAATGTAATTTGGACAAGAAACTTGTCTTTCACTTTTTCTCCCATATTTAATAACATGGATTTTAATTTTGCTATCATTCAAAGAAAAAGTTCTAGACTTTCTCTATTATAAACCTTTATAAACTGTAATTGGAATTGCAAATGCAAGATGGTATCTTTTGTCTTTCCTTAAAATATTTTACATTTATTTTCCTAGTAGCATTTGAAGTCTCTACTTCACTTATATATGGATGAATTTCATATGTTATGTCAAATGTGATTATCATAAGGGATTTTGCATCACCATCCTTCAATTTTTGTTTTCCACTTTCATATTTTGGCATATCCTTTGTTCCATTTACTATATCCCAAAAGTTTCAACAATGAAAATTGATTTCATTTACTATATCCCAAAGGTTTTAAACAATATTTTTATTGTATTTTTTGTAATAGAATTAATTCAAAAGTCTTCTTCAAGTCAATCAATTTCAATTAATTTTTCCTCTTCTTATAACTCCCAATTTATAATTTCAAATTATTCCCTCTTTCTCAAATTATCAATGAATTTTCAAATCTCAAATTTTCACTTCTTATAACTCCTAAATTTTAAAAGAAAAATTTTATTTTTCTCTAAATCCAACTTTTCAGATTTCACTTATGTCTCCCTCACTTTTCATTAATCTTCATATTTCAACAACCATTTTCATTTCATTTCAATCTACAAATGTTCTTCTCTAGTCTCTTATAGGCACTATCCAATATTATCTTCCTTTGTAATGTTCTTCAATCTCTCTCCAATGCACTTCTTTGCTGCACTAGGATAAATCATGCTAAATCATTCTTCAAAAAATTCTTCATTCTCCACCAATAAACTCTTATTCTTCCTCACAAATCTTCATCATGTTCTATTATTCATCCTTTTGTAATTCTCACATCTTACTATAATCATCGAGCATCCATAAATTTCAATCTCTTCCTTTAACTTCTCTTTAGCAATCCTCACATTTGTTTCCTTTTTTCCAATCTTCTTCTCCATCAACAATATTCTTTTCCTCATACTTTCTCTTCACCTTGGATAGGACTTGCTAAAGTGTCCCTTTCACTCAAAGTGGCTATCATGATATCCACTCAATGTGGCTCTGAGACAACTATTACCAAATGGGCCTAAAGATAACATAGGTATAATTTACCAAGATCATAAATTCTCTTACAAATAATCACAATGTACTTACAACATCAATATTATATAAAATAACTCTTTATTGATAATCAAAATCATACGATACAAACTTCATTCGACTACATTGAAAATATTACATAGCATGGATCTTTATCTTCAATATATAACTCTACATAGAAACTCCTTAAAAATATTGACTATTGTTCTTCTTAAACTACCAAAATATGTAACCTTTTACATGTCTTACATTATGATAAAGCTTCTCATTATCCTACACTCAAATAGAAACACTCTCAAATTTTCACTTCTTATAACTCCTAAATTTTAATTTCACAATTTATTTTTCTCTAATTCCAAATTTTCAAATTTTACTTATGTCTCCCTCAATTTTCATTAATCTTCATATTCCAACAACCATTTTCATTTTATTTCAATCTATAAATTTTCTTCTCTAGTCTCTTCTAGGTACTATGTAATATTATCTTCTTTTGCAATGTTCTTCAATCTCTCTTCAATGCACTTCTTTGTTGCAGTAGGATACATCGCTTTAAATGATTATTATTCAAAATATTATCCATTCTCCACCAATAAAATCTTATTCTTCCTCACAACTCTTCATCATGTTCTATTATTCATCCTTTTGCAATTCTCACATCTTACTATAATCATTCACATATTACTATAATCATCGAGCATCCATAAATTTTAATCTCTTCCTTTTACTTCTCTCTAGCAATCCTCACATTTATTTCCTTTTTTCTAATCTTCTTCTTCATCAATAATCTTCTTTTCCTCATACTTTATCTTCACCTTGGATAGGACTCGCTAAAGTGTCCCTTTCACTCAAAGTGGCTATCATGATATCTACTCACTGTGGCTCTGATACCACTATTACCAAATGGGCCTAAAGATAAGATAGGCCTAATTTTCCAAGATCATGAAAACTCTTATAAATAATCACAATGCACTTAAAACATCAATATTGTATAAAATAACTCTTTATTAATAACCAAAATCGTACAATTCAAACTTCATTCAATTACATTCAAAATATTACATAGCATGGATATTTATCTTCAATATATAACTCTACATATAAACTCTTTAACACTCTTCACTATTGCTCTCCTCAAACTACCAAAAGATGCAACCTTTTATATGCCTCACATTATGACAAAGCTTCTCATTATCCTACACTCAAATAGAAACACTCCAATATTATGTAGAAACCATAAAAGGATGAAAGAAATAAAAATATAGAAATAGAGATTTGGGGGCACCTATAGGCACCATACATAATCAACATACAATCCATAGAGTACATTCACAATACTCCAATAATCAACTGAGTATAAGGATGTATTTATAGCAATATTAAAACCTTAATTACATAATAAAATTTAACCTAAGTCAACATAACAAGAGGGCTTAAGATTAATTATAAGTGCTAAAGTGAGTTTAACCATAACAAGATTAGTTGCAACTCATAAGGTTTATATAATAAAATATTATAATAAATTAATATATTACATAATAAAATGGCCTTAAACCTCTTCAATGCATTATACAATATCATTGACATTAAATCATATTACAATTTCAACAAAATATTAAACCATCAATTAAATTAATAAAATAATTTACATTTAATATTATGGTATCGTGTGTGACTTAGCTAGATCCTATAACTCTAGAAGCTTATGAAACCATTATGAAAACTTACATATATGAATGCAATAAAATACAAGCGTGAAAAACATGTATATTATCAAAATGCATTTTTGTGTTCCTTAATATGAAAAAAAAACTATTGTAATCACAAAATCATAAATATACTCATTCAATAATATTTAATTAAAATATTAAATATCAAGGTGTATACTCCAATTTATCTCATAATTAAAAATCTAATCTCATACAGTTTAAGTTAAGATGATGATATTCTAAACATTGTGACAGGCGAACCATTGTTTTGAAGGATATTTATTTATTGATTATTCAATAGAGAAAGCCTTGAGAGAGAATAATTTTGTTCGTGAAGTGGGACACACTCCATTGAAACATGTTTAAACATTTTGGAAAATGCAAAGAGAAGGGACCGGGTCTCCACTTAATGCGCTTTCTGGCAAGAATACATAGGCAACAAAGCAGGAATAAATACTAGAAAACGTTTAACGTGCAGTGGGCTGATAAGCTAACTTTTGGACGTTATAACCTTCCATCACTCAATTTCATGAGTATCATACGAATACCCATGTACATATGTTTTCAAGTAAAATTAGAAAGACAATCAGAGTTTTCCGTTGCTCATAAACAATTGAATGTTTTCAATTGTCAATTATTTTACTTTCCATGTGCACCTTGCTATGATGAAGAACATCTATTTGTTATATTGAGATGATTTATATTGTTTTAGAGAAAACAAGGTGGTTTAAGGTTCAATTTTTTTGGTGTGTGGTTTTGTGTTAAATTTTTTATTTATAAATTTAGGTTTCTTTTTTACCAAAAGTCGTGATGAGATGCTTACCAGAAATCATGATAAAATAAAGGTACATAACTTTAACAATTTTTTACACTAACCAAATCTAAAATAAAGAAAAGAATGGTGATTTATATTGAAGATTTTAATCAGTAGTCATTTATGATGAGAAATAAAATAATTAAACATTGGTCATGGAATATAAATAAAAATATTTTTCATATTTTTTTTAATAAAATAAATCAACGAGTTTTAAAAGGTGTCCCAAACTTTTTTTAAGAGAACGTTTACAAATTACATCAACAATCACCCTCAAGGGGTTTGAACACAAGACCACTTAAAAAACAACCATCATCTTAGCCACTAGGACAACTGCCTATCGACAAGGTGTCCCAAACTTGAATCAATCAATCAAAAAATATAAAAATCAACATAGCAAACCAAAAAATCCACAAGCAAATAAAAATCCACTAAACAAACAAACAACAAAACTATGAACATAAACCCAAACTAAAACTATTAATGTATGTCTAACAAGACGTTTGATGTTTAAAAAAATAATAAAATACGTTTTCAAATAACAAATATATGTGATTGCATACCTATCTACGGCCAAAGTCTTTTACTATTTGAATTGATATAGTTATTGACAGAAACAATGAACTCTGCATATTAAGACTTCCGTGATTCTTGCTGCACTTCCGTGATTCTTGCTGCAGCGCTTCCATCCGTACCATTCGATCCATTGCTAAATTTTAGGATCTATTACTAAAACACGGAATCGCTTAGTGTTCACTCATGACATTCGTAATACATATTACCTTAGTGGTTTCAACATTCGTAATTTCTGTGTACTTAGTAAGGAACTATATGTGAATAGTAATATCGCTCTGCAAATTAAGATGTCCGTAATATGGAGAGGAGCAAGAATCAAGTAATTTTATGAACATTGTCCGTAATATCGGCCACTGATGTTTTAACTGTTTTGAGCAGGAAGAACGTAATATTGGCCACTGATGTTTAACTGTTTTGAGCAGAAAATTAATATTGGGGGTTGCAGATAGAGTGATTGGTCAGAAACCTTAATTTTGCATTAAAGACATGTCAAAGGATAAACCTTATGCCCAGTTATATAAGGTGGTGGTGCCATTCAGAAAGATGCAATGAGAAAAAAACGAAGCAGGAGTGCACATTAGTGCAGAGAGTCGGTCAATCGTGAGAAATTAATATTGTCGATCAATCCTGAGAAATTAATATTGGCGGTTGGTTGCAGATAGGAAGAAACCTTAATTCGTTCCACAATTGGTCAGAAAGCCTAGTTTTGCATTAAAGGCATGTGAGAGGAGGAAACGAAGCAGTAAAAACCCTAATTCGTTCGACGAGTCGGTCAATTGTGAGAAATTAATATTGTTGGTCAATCGTGAGAAATTAATATTGGCGGTTGCAGATAGGATATTCTATTTTAAATTGTAAAACTCCAGTAAGTTTATTTTCAGTGAATAAAATTTATTTGTGCAAGTTTTGTATAGGGTTATTCTCCCTCTAGATTGTTCATGACTTGTTTTTATGAGGGCATACGTGAAAAAATAACATTTTTTAAGTTTTGTTTCGGGTCAGCGCATAAGCGTTGCGCGCCTTCTCCGGAAAGCTTCCGAATTGCATTTTCAAATTAGCATTGCACATTGATAAGACATATTTTATCTTTTTGCGTATTTCGTCCTTTATTACGTCCAAAACCCTAAGTCGCATGCTTTAATCCTTTTCTAAAAGGTGTTGCGCACTTTTATTCACTGGGCAAATCATTTCCGCATCTTTTGTTTGCGCAATCAAGTTTGACCCTAGGTTAAAAGGTCAAATCGCTTCTCCCTAGAGCGTTTGGGTTTTGCGCCCCCTCCACAGTGCGCAATGTTTTTTGCGCTTCGTCCTTGCGCACAATCTATAGCACGCAAGACCCGGCGCAAGATATTAGTGCGCGTCTTTCAATTGGAAAAAGAGTTCCCGGTGTAAACGGGACAGAGTAGTTTCATGAAACAGGCAAGAATAGGCAGAAGAGGAAGGAATTCTTAGAATCAATAAGAAGATACTGTTCTTTTGAAGTACGAAAGGTCAGATATTAAGAACATCAACAGTTTAATCTTGTCAACATTATTTTGTGTCCAGAAATAATCTTGCCCTCATCATTACTTAGCGAAAAATTTCTTTCCCAAGCTGCCGTGTTGGCTCTAATCTCATCGTAAGTTTGACGATCGGCCATCTATTGTTTCTTTACTGAACAATGGGTGGATCTCCAGGGTTTGATGGTATCGTTTCCAGTGATACAAGGTGCCAAAATATGTGAATCCATTGAGGGTCTGAATGCAATATGCTTACGCGAAAAGGTCTATTCAACTAACATACGTATGGCCACGCACCAGGGCTCGGAAAAGGCATATGAACCGTCTCTACAAAAAAAAAAGGTCTACTTCCTTGGTTCTTTAAAAATTATGTGATCAATATCTGGTCTCATCTATAAATGATGTTTTATGGCAGAAGGCTTGGGAACCATCTATGCTTCGAACAACTCAAACGTTTTAACCAGGTATGCATTTTATTTTATTTTATTTTATTTTATTTTTCTTTAAGACATACGCTAGTCTGATTTAAGGTTTGCACCCACGAAATGAAGATTTTATTACTCTTTCGTGGCCTTTTCCTATAGGAAAACCCTAGGTTTTTAGGATTCCTCTTCTATAAGTTCCATCTCCTTCTCCATTAAGTATGTTGCTTAGGTTTTACTGAAATCTGTACTGCTTGAACTAATATAGTGTTCGCAATCCATTACCTTCTAATGTAATATATTACACTGCCAAGAGAGAAACGGTTCTGTTTTCATTCTAATCGCCCCCTCCTCCGATCCAGCCAAATACTCTACAAATGACATATTAGATACACAAGGGTGGACTGTGGTTTTGTTTTAACTAGCATTGCTTGTTGCAGAGGAAAGTAATGGTGATAAAAATCGGAGAACTGTGGGAGAGTCCTACTTTTATAACCGAGAAAAATCCATTACAGCCTTTCACATACAATGCCATTGACTACCACGAATCTGAAAGAGAAACGTATCAACGTATCAATCCCATGAAAGAACTATGACAGAGAAACATATCACTCAACCAGCCTTCACATCTCAGTAGCAGCCCCAACTAATAAAATCTAATACAATCCACATGTATATATATTCCTCTATTTTTCAGCCATTCACAACCAAAAACGTATAAATTTCAAAAAAGGAATTACATTATTTAGACAAAAATTACTTGCCTACAAATATAAATAGGTTGCTCAAAATTCCATTCATACAAGTGGCCTGTTCAGAAATACAATACAATTTAGACAATATTCGGGTAGGGGAAGTATTTTTTTTTGAAAGGCAAGGTTAAGTTGCACTCAGGGCAATAAAATTTCCGGGTCTGGTTTCCTCCTCTCATGTTCACCCTCACGCATTGGCCGTGAAACCATCTAGCACACGTTTCACATAGAATCCAAAATTCACGCCGTTTATAAATTCTGTGACATTTACCACAATAGTTAGCTCTATCTTCCATGCATTCAACACAGTAATACTGTTTCAAATTAGTACCGGCCTCGCCTCCCTTGTCGTCGCACGCAACCCACGGCAGATCTTTTTTTTGGCTGTAATTGTTGGAAAAAAAAAAAAAAAAAGAGGGAAACACAAAAAAAAAAGAATTTGAACAAAAATGAAAAAGAAAACAATGAAAGAAAAAGAGTTGAATTTATTTTCAACTTTTCTGATGTTTTAGTGTCATCTTCTATTTATGGTTGGTTCCTTCAAGTCACCACTACATGCCTTAAAAGCGCTTTAATCTATCCTAGTCATGTCGGCGTTACCTGGTCTAACTAACCTTTCATGGTGGCTCTGAGATGTTTGACATGAGATATATTCAGTGTGTAGTGTATCCACATAACGCATTTAACAATTATCTATGGTGCTTTATTTAGTAAAGATGTTTTGTCTTCACTGGGTCCAATGGACATGGCAGTCCTAGATACGTCGGAAGTCACCACTACATGAGGTAGTAACGGCATTCCTTTCGTAACGTGTGCGGCCAATAATTACAAATTAAATGGTGAAATTTAGCAGCCATCTTCCCCTGCGTACTTTCCCACACATGTTCTTTTTGTATATACAGAGGTATTATTTCTACATGTTAAGTAACTCACTGAGCAAAATATTTTTGCTAATCACACCTGTCCGTCGATGCTTGAAAATCCATTTTAGGCGTGAAGAAAGGAGGGACTGAGGGTGAGAAATTTATGGCTGAGGATTTGGCTTTACCTGCGCAGATATTAAAGCAAAGGTGAAGCGCCCAAGGGAAAAGGATAATGAAGAACAAAATAGTAGTGCTTTAACATCCACTTTAGGAACGAACAAGGGAGGGACGGAGGGTGAGGAATTTCTGGGTGTGGTTTTGGCTTTACCTGCTGAAATCGGAAAGATTAACCTTTCAAAGATTAAGCCTTTCACATACAGTGCCATTTTACGACGAATCTGACAGATTAACCTTTCAAAGCTATGACAGAGAAACGTATGAATCCCATGAGAGTACTGATGCAACAGATTCTACATATTTTAAAATACTTTTTCCATAACAATCGTATCATAATGAAACAAATGTGCATTGCAACAGGATTGGCTATTTGGGACAAGGTGGAAAAAACATTCTAAGACAAAATGATGGAGAAGAGTAATGTCCAGATGACCAGACAAAATCCTGGTCTGTTGAATCTGCCGATCAAAGTGTCTTCACTCCAGTAGTCTCCACCGATTCAAAAGGAGAATCAAACTATCCAAGGGTCGATAATAGCATCAATGGCAGATCAGGTCAGAGCATATGTCCTCATGCTTCAAAATCACTGAGAGCTCGTTCTTCAGCAGCCAAAGGTCGCCACAGTAAAGTTGAAAACTGCGAAGGGACTTCGGGACCCAAGGGTGTGGCTGTATGTTTCTATAACTCTTAAATTTTATGATATACTAGATAAATTAGGCCTTTTCAGCCAAGGAATGCCCTAGATTGGCTTATGACTAATGCAAAAGCTCCTTAAGATGAACTGCCTGGGCCCTGAATCATCTTACCTTCGAATTTAACTTGTTCAATTTGTAACTCGTATTTGGACAAGCAACTCGTTAGTTTTAGATGTTGTTTCAACCTCCGCTGCAAATACCACCTCTCAAACGACGCGTGCATTCACAATAAATTTAAGCGGCATCAATGGTCCCGGAGATGCATGTTTGCAAGACTGCATTAGCATGGCAAATACCGGCAGATCTAACGTATACAATAGAGAGTGCATCCGGAATAATTCATGTATTTTATATTTCCATTATTCAGAATGGATCAGGAACATGTAAACCTTTTGTTCATGGCACCTCCCCAAACCCAGAAAGTAATAGACCTCTGCATAAAGGGGGTTTCCCAAGTGAAAAGAAGAAAGGGCTATTGAGCTGTTATAGGCAACACAACACTCAAAGCCTTCTAAACACGCAATTCACCTGTTAGCACAACACCTTATTGTGCTAAACCGCATTATTCAAAGGCTTTCGATTTGACATGAGAACGTTTGCAAAGAAGAGATAACTCGCTTAGCTATGTTAGAAATATTAATCCAGATTTCACACCTAAGCCGGATTGCGCTTGCGCAGTCAGGGATCCCGGCAAAAGTTTGACATGACGTCGCACCTACCCTCTGACAGATGTGACATCTGACAGATCCGATCGCCGCAGAAGTTAATGCCAGTTCGGCGATTTAATGCCAGTTCGACGATTGGTCAGAAACCCTAGTTGAGGGTCTGTCAAAACCTGTCAGAGGACAAACCCTATCCTCCTCTCCCCGCGGCTATATAAGGCAGTTCGGTTTTTTTAGACAGAGAGGGCAAGAGTAGAGTGAGCATGGAGAAATTGCGGAGAATAGAGCAGAGAAAAAAAGGAGAGCGTTTTAGTGAGTAGTGTGGCTCATCTGATTAATGTTCGAGCAGCCGACTCGACATTTTTCCTTTTAGTTTATCCTGTAGCTTAGTTTGCAGATGTTGTTATTTTCCTTAGTTGAGGACTTCTGTAACCCTCGTTTCATATGAATAAAGTTTGTTGTTGTTTAAGGCATCTTTAGGGTTTGCAGTTATTTTTATGTGCTAAAGTCTGTTGTTCTCTATACAAATCGCCTCAGAGTGATTTCGTTCGAGTTCTATAAGTTAGAGCTCAGATCTGAAACATTGCTTTCAGATCCGGCATTTCTCTCTTCCCATACAGTTCTTCCCAAGCCAGGGAAACCAAAGCCGCAGTCACGCAAGCCTCCGGATAGGAAAATTTTGCAAGGCCAAAATTTGGCTAAGTCTGGAGCTGTCTTCCCAACTTCGCCCGTGTGCAACCCGACTTCGCCCGTGTGAAACCCGACTTCGCCTGCGTAACCCGACTTCACCCGAGATCCGTGCGCAACCTGAATTCGCCCATGCAAAACCCGACTTCGTTCGCGCAACCCGACTTCGCCCGAGATCCGTGCACAACACGACTTCGCCTGAGGTCCGTGCGCAACCCGACTACGCCCAAGCAACCCTACTGTGCCCTTTCCTCCTGCACACTTCGCACTACGCTGTCCCTACTTCGACAAAAGAAATTTGAAATAATTTCTTCAAATTGGTATCAGAGCTTCTGATCCCTTGATGCAGAGACCGAAGCAGAATGGCTTCCACTAGCAACAACTTGCAGTTGCAGATCCCATGCTTCAATGAGAAAAATTATGATTACTGGAGCATCTAGATGAAGATCCTGTTTGAATCTCAGGAGCTGTGGGAGTTAGTCGAGAATGGCTACCCAGAACCGATAGATGCAGTAGCACTGGTTGCCCTCTCTCAAGCAGACAAGGACCTATTGAAAGAGAACACGAAGAAGGACCAGAAGGCCCTCTTCTACATCATGCAAGCGGTCGAGGAGTCCATCTTCCCGTGGATCGCATCAGCCACCAAGGCAAAGTAGGCCTAGGATATTCTAGCCAGCTCGTACCAAGGCACCAATAAGGTAAAGTTGGTGAAACTATAGATGCTCAGGAGGGAGTTTGAAAATCTGTAGATGAGTGAGTTCGAGTCCATGAGTGATTTCTTCACCTAGATGACGGACATTATCACCTAGACATGGTTGAATGGAGAAAATGTGTAGAGCCAAAGAATCATGGAGAAGATTCTTAGAAGTCTGCCCACCAAGTTTGACTCGGTTGTGATAGCAATCGAAGAGTCGAGGGATCTGACAACCCTCTCGACAGATGAACTCATGGGTTCATTGTAGACACATGAACAGAGGCGAAGGGGAGACCAACTGTAATTTCCATCAACAAGGTGGAAGAGGCAGTTTGAGAAATCAACAAGTTGGATCTGGTCAGAAGAAGGACATGTCAAAGGTCCAGTGCTATTTTTGCAAGAATTTTGGCCATTACATCTCACAATGTAGAAAACGGATGGCCACGAAGAACCAGTAGCAAGCCCATTACATGGATGAAACTGGAAATGCGGCAGGAGGAAATGTGTTGTTGACTTGCAACATTGAGGAGGAGTGCCAGAAGAATGTTTGGTATTTAGATAGTGGGTGCAGCAACCACATGATGGGGAACAAGGAGATGTTCTCCCAACTGGATGAAATAGTCTAGTCTAAGGTGAATATGGGGAACAACAACAAGGTTCCCATAATGGGGAAAGGAAAAATCCTCATCCGCACCAGGCACAACGAATGGAAGCAGATCTATGATGTCTACTATGTGCTTGGCCTGAAGCATAACCTGCTGAGCATTGGACAGCTCATGCAGAAGGGACATACGGTCCAGTTCAAAGATGGAGCTTGCACCATCAGAGACAAGTCGCATTGACAGATTGCTATAGTGTCCATGACAAAGAACAAAATGTTTCCGCTACAGATATAGAATGAATCATTGATGTCTCTGAGTGCAGTTGTCAAAGATGCTACGTGGCTGTGGCATCTCATATTTGGTCACCTAAATTTTAGTGGCCTGAATCAACTACACAAGAAGCAAATGGTGAAAGGTTTACCCTTGATAGAGCAATAAAATCAAGTTTGTGAGGGCTGCTTAGTCGAAAAACAACACAGGGATTCGTTCCCTTTCGGTTAGTCTTGGAGAGCATCATAGCCATTAGAGCTGGTGCACTTAGACATTTGTGGTCCGATGTAGACCAACATGTTTATTGGCAACAAATACTTCTTAACATTCATAGATGACTTCAACCGAAAGACTTGGATCTATGCCATCAAGTTGAAGTCAGAAGCATTTGTCAGATTCAAGGAGTTCAAGGCTCTAGTGGAGAAACAAAGTGGATATCAGATCAAGACTCTCAGGATATATGGCGGAGGTGAATACATCTCCAACGAATTCCATAACTACTGCAAGCAACACAAAATTTGAAGGCAGTTCACTGCTAGATACACGCCACAGCAGAACGGCGTAGCTGAGAGGAAGAACCAAACCATCATGGAGATGGCACGAAGCATGATGAAGGCGAAGGGATTGCCACACGAATTTTGGGCAGAGGCTGTAACATGTGCAGTCTACCTGCTGAACAGATGTCCCACCAAAAGCGTGAAGGAAAAAATCCCTTAGGAGGCCTGGAGCGGTGTGAAGCCAAGTGTGGCTCACTTACGTGTGTTCGGGTGCATTGCATATGCACATGTTCTAGAAGAGAAGTGGCAGAAGTTGGATGATAGAGCTGAGAAGTGCATTTTCATAGGGTACAGTGAGTAGGCAAAGGCATATAGGTTGTACAACCCTGTGATGAAGAAGCTCATCATCAGTCGTGATGTAAAATTTCTTGAAGATGAAGCCTAGAACTAGAAGTTAGATACTGGCCAGTCAAAGCCAGCAGTAGTATAGTTTGTTGACTTGGAAGAAGGAAGTGTGCAGCCACCTACAACCTCCAACAGTAGTAGTGGTTCCAGTAGTAGCACAACCACTCCATCTCGGTCGCCTCCATGTGCAAGTAGAATCCAGAACCTAGCGACACCAGCGAAGACAAGGAGCTTGCAAGAAATCTACGAGGCAACCCAAACCCACATAGATGAAGAGTACTTTGACTTTGCATTCTTTACTGAAGTTGATCCAGTAGAGTTTGAAGATGCAAGTCAAAATCAGAAGTGGGTGCAGGCGATGGACGAGGAGATTAAAGCCATTGAAAATAATGAGACATGGCAACTGGCTGATCTTCCAATAGGAAAGAATACCATTGGGGTCAAGTGGGTGTATAAGACAAAGTTCAATGCCCAAGGAGACGTTGACAAGCATAAGGCCAGATTGGTGGTGAAGGGTTACAAGCAAAAGTCAGGCATCGATTACCATGAGGTATATGCACCTGTAGCCCGACTTGACACAGTCAAGATGATCCTGGCATTAGCAGCCCAACAAGGTTGGAAGATGTACCAGATGGATGTCAAGTCAGCTTTCCTCAACGGAGTGTTGGAGGAAGAGGTCTACATAGACCAGCCACTAGGTTATGAAATTGAAGGCCAGGAGGGTAAAGTCCTGAAGCTGAAGAAGGCCCTATGTAGTTTTAAGCAGGCACCCGGGCTTGGTACAGTCGGATTGACAGTTATTTTTAAGAAAATGGGTTTGTAAAATGCCCATATGAGCACACCCTGTACATGAAGATAAATGAAGCAGGTGAGCTCATTATCGTCTACTTGTATGTGGACGATTTGATTTATACTGGCAACATCAATGTCCTGTTTGACCAGTTCAGAACAACCATGAAGAAGGAGTTCAAGATGACGGACTTAGGGTTGATGAAGTATTTTCTTGACATTGAAGTTGACCAATCGGCATATGGCATCTTCATTTCTCAGGGCAAGTATGCGAAGGATGTCCTGAAGCGGTTCAAGATGGAGGACAACAAACCTGCCATCACACCTATAGCCATAGGTTTGAAGGAGAGCAAGCTGGATTCAAGGAGGAATGTAGATCCAACCTTGTTCAAGAGGCTAGTTGGCAGTCTAATGTATTTGACTGCAACTCGGCCAGATTTGATGTTTGGAGTCAATATGATCAGCCATTTTATGGAGACTTCGAAGGACACGCATTGGAAAGTAGGCAAGAGGATCTTGCGCTATGTCAATGGGACATGAAACAATGGCCTATTTTATGCCAGACAGGACCAGTTGGAACTTGTTGGCTTCATAGATAGTGATTGGGCTGGCAACACCGATGATCGAAAGAGCACCTTCGGGTATGCTTTCCATCTCGGATCAGGGGCAGTCTCATGGGCATCCAAGAAACAACCCATCATTGCATTGTCCATAGACGAAGTAGAATATGTCGCCACCATGTCAGCCGCATGCTAGGAAGTTTGGCTACGAAGAGTTATGAGTGAACTAAACCATCCTCCAGAAGGTGTGACAACAATTTTTTGTGATAACAATTCGGCCATCGCACTATCAAAGGATCCCATGTTCCATGGCCGAACGAAGCACATCGATATTCATTATCACTTCATCAGAGAGTTGGTGAAGTCCAAAGAAATTCAACTACAGTTTTGCAGATCCAAGGAGTAATTGGCAGATATTTTCATGAAGCATTTGAAGGAGGAAGACTTTAGCAGATTGTGAGAGCATCTTGGAGTCAAAGCGCTCATGAAATCAGGCTTAAAGGAGGGTGTTAGAAATATTAATCCAGATTTCACACCTAAGCCGGACTGCGCTTGCGCAGTCAGGGATCCCAACAAAATTTTGACATGACGTCGCACCTACCCTCTGATAGATGTGACATCTAACAGATTCGATCACCGTAGAAGTTAATTCTAGTTCGACGATTTAATGTCAGTTTGGCGATTGGTCAGAAACCCTAGTTGAGGGTCTGTCAGAACCTATCAGAGGACAAACCCTATCCTCCTCTCCTCGTGGCTATATAAGGCAGATCGGGTCTTTAGATAGAGATGGAAAGAGTAGAGTGAGCATGGAGAAAGTGCAGAGAATAGAGCAGAGAAAGAAAGGAGAGCGTTTCAGTGAGCAGTGTGGCTCATCTGATTAATGTTCGAGCAGCCGACTCGACATTTTTCCTTTTAGTTTATCCTGCAGCTTAGTCTGCAGATGTTGTTATTTCCTCAGTTGAGGACTTCTGTAACCCTCATTTCATATGAATAAAGTTTGTTGTTATTTAAGGCATATTTAGGGTTTGTAGTTATTTTTATGTGCTAAAGTCTGTTGTTCTCTGTACAAATCGCCTCAGAGTGATTTTGTTTGGGTTCTATAAGTTAGAGCTCAGATCTGAAACATTGCTTTCAGATCCGGCGTTTCTCTCTTCCCATACGGTTCTTCCCAAGCCAGGGAAACCAAAGCCGTAGTCACGCAAGCCTCCGGACAAGAAAATTTTGCAAGGCCAAAATTTGGCTAAGTCTGGAGCTGTCTTCCCAACTTCGCTCGTGCGCAACCCGACTTCGCCCGTGCGAAACCCGACTTCGCCCGCGCAACCCGACTTTGCCCGAGATCCGTGCGCAACCCGACTTCGCCCGAGATCCGTGCGCAACCCGACTTCGCCCGCGCAACCCGACTTCGGCCGAGGTCCGTGCGCAACCCGACTGCGCCCTTCCCTGCTGCGCACTTCGCACTGCGCTCTCCCTACTTTGGCAAAATAAATTTAAAATAATTTCTTCACTTCAGACGTCAAGTACATGTCCGTAGAACCATCTCGAACCACTTTCAACCTTGTGAAAGTGTTCAATAAACAGGTAATGCGTGTGGAGGCAAGTTGATCATTTTCACATAAAACATGACTAGTTATGGCTAGTTGTAATGCCTAAAATTAAAATAGTTATAGGTAAAACCAATAAAAAAATATTATTTAACATAAAAAAACAAAAAAATTATCTTAAGTTATTTATATAACATTTAGATGATGATTTATTGCTAGCACCAATATTTAAAAAGTAAAATTGTGTCAAAGTCAATTTTTTTAGATTACATGTTGTCGGTTGACTTTCTAATACGAAAACTTACCTGTTGTCTCTTACTTTCTCCTTATGAAATTTACGTGTTTATTTATTTATTTAATTTTTTTTTTAATAAATGGTTTTTATTTTATTTCTTACGTACATATACTTTCCCAATAATCATGCATGATTTTCTCACGTGGACTAGTCTTTGTTGCCTACTCGTGGTCATAACTCTAAATTCATCCCAAGGTTAGTTTTGTGTGATAATTCTATTCTATAATATAAAATTGATAGATTTATGCACAAGATAAATGTCAAACATTGAGAATAAGATATTTCACCATATAGAAAACATGTGGGTAGTTAAACCTCTCTAGTTCTAGTTGCTGAGAGGCCCAGGTTCAATTCTCTCGCCTCACATGTTGCGGATATGTTATGTAATGGTTCCCTCGTGGTCATAGTCTGTTTACCCCTTGTGGCCACCACAAAATTATATATATATATATATATATATATATATATATATATATATAATATATATATATATATTTCACCATATAGAAAACATGATTTTTTTTCACCAAATAGTTTTGGCTCATATGTCATGAACATCCAAAATATTTTATAAGTTTATCCATAATATAAAATGGATACATTTATGCACCAGATACATGTCAAACATTCAAAATAGGATATTCCACCATATAAAAAACATGATTCTTTTCACCAAATAGTTTGGCTCATCAATGATCAACATCCAGAATATTTTATAAGTTTATCCATTACCAAATATTCTTATTTACCTTGCTGGACATTTTACTAAATTTATGATTGAATAGACTTTTCATTGAGTTTTTCATAATCTTAAATTTAAATTTACATAAATACTAACATAAATTTATTCTAACCCTTCACATAAGTTGTAAATGCATAAAATTACTTAGAAATTAATTTTAAGGTTTAAAATAAAATATTAATGTTAGTAGACTATTTGGTTTTTCATTGAGGTGGTTATACTAGTAGATTTCTGATGGAGATTTGTGATTCTCGGCTTAATAATAATAATAAAATAATAGTAATGTCAATGAATAAAATAAATCGATAGTTGATAACAATGGTACTTCTCAAATAATGTGAATGATCATTAAAACCTTAAATGGGTAATGTGAACACAATGAATTAATTCTCATATGGGTAGGAAAGTCTCTTCTACCATGAACACAAATAAAATTAAGTTAGTCTATGATCCCCTAATATTATTGCAATATAACAAGGGTAGTGGACCCTTCCTTTGATAAAATTGAATAAGTTTGAAGGGAATCAATGCTAGTATATGAGTTGGAATGATTCTTCCTATGGAGGTGTGTGACAGGGACAACAAATATAAGTTGTTTTAGTTACTTTCCATTCATGAAGGACCAATAAAATTATGGTGTCATTGTTTTATAGTTGGATGTTGGTAAGCCGCACATGCTTTTATTTCAACACAATAAAAATTATATTTTCTGAGTTTTAGATAAAAGATAATGAAACTATAACAAAAGTTAAATATAAAACTTTTTTTGTGGTGACTAAAGAGACTAGTAGTACAAAACATGGTATATGTAGGCTGGCTTTTGAGGTGTTGGAGTAGACCTCAATCACTAAAACATGGTGGCAATTTTAGGAATTAAAGTAAAATGAAGGAAGAGAGGAATGATGTAGGCTAATAATAATTTCAACATTAAGATGAAAATTGAGTGAAACTAATAATCAAATTTTATAATGCAATAAAAATTAAAATATATATAGGTATGTAGCAAGGCGATTCCTCTTAATCTTCTTTCACTTGTTTTTAATCATATTTAAAAATTTTAAATTTAAAAATTTGATCATGCTAAAATAAAATGAGTTAATTAAGTAAATGTATATACAACTTGAGTGGTCTTCATAGGATACCATAATGAAAAAATACATTAGGCTTTGTTAACCAAGACCCAAGTTCAATTCATGGGAAGGGTGACCCCCAATTTTTCAAACTATTAAAAACATAAAAAATTACAACTTGATTAGGCCTAATGTTAAGAATTTGAAATTCTAAATAAGAGGTTCAATTTTTTAATCCTATGGGGGTTAGAGTTGTAAGCCATACTTTCATAACTAAAATTTGGTTGCATCAAAAAAATATTTTATGAATATCATCCCATATGACCTATATCATATATTAAAAACTACCTTATCTTATTATATTATCTTCAAAATTATTGATATAAATAAAATCATGCATTTTAAAAGCTTGATGTTAAGCTACGGTTAAAATATTTGAAATAAAATATACATAAATAAATTATAAGTATGCTAAGTAAAATAAAAAGATAAACTATATATAGTATGTTTAGGTGGATATAAAATCAATTGGTTCTAAACATGAGGAAAGAGGTTAGCACCTCTTGCAAAGTCAAATTTAGCACATCATTCCGTTTTAACTAGGTAATAAAATATTAAATTTAAGTTATTTTCTTAAAAATGTAACAACCCAAGTCCACTCAGTTGGTTGCCCTACTAAACAAATAAGGTTAAACAAGAAGGCCTATTTTTTTTTGTTTCCAACCTACGTTTTGTTTAAAGTATACCTTCAAGGTACATAGTAGGAATTGATTCACCCATTAATTTATTATCATGAACATAAATTAGTATGACATATTGCACCAACATTTGGATTCAAGATTGTTGCAGATAGTCATCCACGTGGATGAGATAGGCCACATCCCATAAATACACCATTTAGTGGAGTCAACATATCTCATTTATCATCCTCATTTTATAGCATGAGGATCAATCGATGATAGGGATTATCCTCTAGGTACCATAACACCTAGAGGGTGGATGCTTGCTTCCCCATCTCATGTCATTCTGAAACTTCAATTTTTTTGTCAACCATGTTCTATAAATGAATATAAGGGTTCTAATGTAAATATACCCCATGTCTATCTGATTGTCCTCTTCTCGAATATATAGAGCTATGCCAATAACCTAGCCTAGGTCTTAATCGCACATACTCATTGCAACTTATCACAACTTTTCTCATATCAAACATCGAGGCTAGTTTAACTAAGTTACATGGGTATGGGACTTATCACAATAATTTTGAGTAGTAATCCATATATGGCATCCCATACCACCTTATCATTAAAGGTTTTAACTGAGTCATATATTCCGACCAATTCTATCAATCCAACGTTTTCTCTTGAACACTATTGCATGCATACCCGCACCTCAACATATTGGGTGTCTTTTTAAGCATCCTCAAATATACATGTTGGATTTTTATGAGAGGTAGGATGTTCCAAATTCTAACTAAGGTTTACTGTTTCATCATTTCTAATTTTTTCTCTTAATAAGTTTCAGCGTCCCTATGTTCTAAATAGAAACCAATTGAAAATTTAGTTCACAAATGAAATAAACTACAAATAAAAATTTTATATTAAACACATTCTTTAATGAAAATCCACTCATTTTCCAAGAGGTTCATTCTCGAGTTACCATTATCATGTAAAACTAACATCTTTCAGGAGAAATCTATGGTTTCAAATGTTTGAGTTTGATCACACAGGTGACACTAGTTTACTTTGACTACCTTTAGCTCCATAACAACCCTTATCCACAAGCAACGAAGAGTACCAGAGGTGCTTAACTGATATGCAAGTTCATTTACTACTCAATAAGAAATAAATAATTACATATGCATCCCATTCTCTCTTGTTAAACAAAATCACTGCTATTTGTGCTTGTTGACCATTAACAAACTACTAGGTATTAATAGAGAATCCAAAAGGCTTAGTACCATTAATACGACAATTATTTAATTAAGATAGATTCCTTTTTCTAGAAACACACTCTTTCTATGATATCCAAAATATTTTTTTGAATGATAAGAATATGAAGAGTTCACTAAAGAAAAATATACTTGTTTAACATTGCAGAGATCAAATAGTTTAAAAATAATAATTAATGCATACAGGCTACACAATACTTTATCCCAAATGGATTATCATTCATATAAACTTCTAAAGGATGAATCATATCACTATGTTCTCTGCATATTTCAATTAAAATTGCACACAAAGCAATTCTCCCAGACTTCCTTTAAGATTTTCCAAGGTAGTTTATTAACAAGATATTGGTCTTAGTTTACATAGTATCTATAAGACCTTATAGTTACCAACACTTTCACTTTAACTTAAAAATGTACTTAAAACATATAATTCTATTTTCATATGTTAATTACATCTTTCAACCACTGTTGCATAGTGATGAATCCACTAAAACTTATAAAAGGAGATAAAATTTTAAATAATAATATAAACTTCAATGCATGGGCGTTATAGGTTCTCTTTCAACTACAGTCTAGCTCATCCACCTCTAAAGTCACCAACCAAAACTATCCATTGCCAACTTGTGGAAAGTTGGGGTTTTAAGATAATGTGCGATGAGATTCTAGCTCTCATTTTTAATGAATGCATTTCTATATGCAAAAAATAATTATTACAATAATAAAATAATTATTCACACTGCATTTCATTAATATATGTATGCTTTTCAACATAGTTTTTCCACATTTTCCATATAATATTTGTCATACACGAAGTAGAACATATATTATCTTCCATGTAGTAATTCAAGTAAGTATAACCAGCTATATCATATTTTTTGTTCATATATAGAATTCATTTTTCCTTTTCCTATACACAAAGCGAGCAGAGAAGAGATTTTTATACAAAAGCACAAAGAGCAGTTCATTCCTCTAAACTTGCAAATAGTAACCAAGGATACTTTTGGCACATACAATTCTTTTTATTTTAAATAAAAATATTAAGCAAAGTATATATATACAAGGAATTCCACCTAGAATTATTATTCACTAAAATTTTTCTTGAGTGCTCTCTCCATGCCTAAAACTTCCTTTCCAAAAAGTCTTCCTCTCTATTTTTTTTGCAAATCCTCCTCCCTTCTCATTTCCTATTTCCTTTTTACTTAAGAACATTTTTTTCTTTTCCATACTTTTTATACGTCAGGTATGGAGGGATTTAAAAAACAATTTGGTATCACTCACCTGGATTTTGCACGATTCGGTTGACACCACTCTACCCCATACTCACCATACTTTTTACCAAATATTCTTCAATGCAAATTATATATTTCCACATGGTTAAATTT
This sequence comes from Wollemia nobilis, assembly GCA_028583015.1. Lineage (NCBI taxonomy): Eukaryota > Viridiplantae > Streptophyta > Pinopsida > Araucariales > Araucariaceae > Wollemia > Wollemia nobilis. The sequence continues at coordinate 47,321 of JAQPPZ010011949.1, forward strand.
AGGAAGAAGCTATATATAATTTCCACATATGATTCCAATCAAGTATTGCTTTTAACAAACACACAAGGATATATTCCAATGATATGTTCATATGTACATGAGCTAAATAGTCTCACCTTTATATCCTATTCTTATATATATATATATATATATATGCCTTTGACCAAATATCATATGCATAACTAAAATAAAATAAAAAGTGGCTTCCATCATCATTGCCACACAAGACACAAGCGCATCCTACTCTATACCATCCAATAACAAATAAATATTCAAAACAAACATGTACACTTTTGATTCAATTGAAAAATCTACATTATATGCAAGTGTGCGAGCATCCATGTAATCATGAGCTGAATCATCACTTTCCTTTCTTACCCTTTTCTATTGACTAGCCTCTTTTCATTAGCATCCTGCAACTATCCTACACTCATAGAGATTGTTTGCAGTACCATGTTTCATAAGAAAAAGGTAAGTTTACTATTTGTTTATTTTCTTCCTTCATCATGTGAAGAGGGTCATTACATCCTCCCCCACTAGAAACAAATATAGTCCTTGTGTTTTAAACTAGTTTAAGCAAAATAAATATTTATGTACAATCATATATTTTACATGAATCAAAATATTCAAGCAATTCCATTGTTCCCATTTAGTATTAAATATTTCTAACAAGATGTCATCATAAAATCATATCACATATTCATATGATTGGTATTTAATTTTGTCTTAGATTATGTCATAATTAAAACAATTAATCATACTTCTTCATATGTTCCAAAATATTTCAATTAGCAATATAAAACGTTCACAAGCTAATCTATACAGTAATTCTACAAACATATTAAACTGTACTCAGTATCCAATTTCATATCCATATGCATATATACATATATCATAAAATTATATACAAGTTTATGATAAGGTATACATCTTCCTAAACAAATAAGAAAATTACCACTGCATATCTACCATGTCTTCCCAAGTAGCATTTTTATCTAAGTAGTGGTCACATTGGACCCGACATTGCTCTATGTTTGTTTTCCTTAGATTCTTGGTTCTAAAACAAAGTAGGCGAACAACTCATACATCAATATTTAATGGATAGGTCATCTACAATTTTGAAACATCCAACACATGAGTAGGATTAAAAATATACTTTCTAAAGAGGGATACATGAAAGATATTATGGATTTTAGATAAGCTAGGTGGTAGAGATAGTATTTATGCTACAATGCTTATCTTGGCTACAATATCAAATGAACCCACATATCTAGAGTCAATCTTGGATTTTTTTATAGAAATTTTAGTTGGCTTCACCCTTAATAATACTCTGTCTCCCACAGAATACTCCCTTGGTGATATTTTGAGGTCTACATAGCTCTTCTAGCGATCTGCGGCCTCTTTCAGCTTCTTTTGAATTCTCTTTAATTGTTCATCCATTTCTATCACCATTTTTGATTCAATCACTACTCAACCTTCCAGATTATCCCAAGATAATGGAATTATACACTGTCTCCTATATAGGGCTTCAAAAGGTGTCATACCTAGTGATGCGTGATAACTGCTACTATATGCAAATCTACTAGTTATAAGTATTTTTTCCACTTTGTGTGCTAATCCATATAGTACATTCTCAACATATATTCAAGTACTTGATTCACCCTTTCGATATATCTATCTTCTTCAGGGTGATAAGCAGTACTAATATTTACTTTAGTTAGTAATGCTTGATACAATACCTACCATAATTCATAATTAAAATGAGAATCTCTATAAAATATTATAACTTTTGGAAAACCGTGTAGTCTTACTACTTTCCTGGTAAAATTACTTGCTACTATGGTTGTGTCATCTTGCGCATTACCTAGTATAAACTGTGTAACTTTGGTTAATTTATCCACAATTACTAAAATTATATTATACCTGAATCTTGTTATAGGCAATCCCACTATAAAATCCATTGATACCACTTATCACTTGTGCATAGGTATATCATGTGGGTACAACTTTCCAGGTGGATGTAGATGTTGTGCTTTCACTCTTTGGTATTCCAAATATTTTCCACATAGTTGGTGATATCTTTTCTCATCCAT
>JAQPPZ010011953.1:0-54059 GCA_028583015.1 Wollemia nobilis
AACTCATTAAGGGAATTTTTCCAAGCCAAGAAATACATCTTGTTCATGTATCTTTTGTCACTGTTCGAGACACACCGGCCATAACCGACGTCTCGAGGTAGAGGGTTTCCATAACCCTTCAAGTTATGGATACGGATAGGAAGCTTTGGTCAGGTCTCAATATCCGATTAGTTGACAACCTTGGTTTGGTTATTCTTTGCGGGCTTTCAAATCGAGAATTGGGGCTGAATTAATGATATACGGGGTTTCTTTTTTCATTTTTAGGCGCATTTGAATCAATAGAAAGCGTTTAAGAAGCCGGGTTTCGGGTCGAAATAAGAGTTTGCAAGTAAAGAAAGGGATGCTTTTATAGAGGTTCTGATCTCTCGAGCGATCAAATTAAGTATCATCAAGTCTCTTATGTTAGAACGTTTTAAAATACTACTCTCTAAATCCGGATAGTCGCGTAACCTAACGTCAGGAGTCGCGTTCGCTCTATGCCTACAGATCACTTGGGATTCGAACCCAAGATAATGATTAGTTCGGTTGAGCGATTCTTTCCGTAACTCGACCCTACCTTAGCTAGATTATATATGTATTAACGAGTCGATCTTTAATATGGGTTGTTAATACGTATGGAATAGCTCCCCATGTTAATACGTACGTTCAAGGCCCGTTTTTTCGTAGAGAGGTATTCAATTCTCCCATCCTAAGTATTGAAAGCTTTAAAGCCCCCCAACTTTCTGTTGGTAAACAAATTTTGGTAAACAAAGAACTGACCACCTTTTGCCCTATATCTCCCTAGTAGTATCTTGACTACTGGTACGAGAGGCTATTCCTTATTTCTGGCCGCTATTCCTTATTCATTTCCGTCCTCGCTCTCTATTTTAAAAGGGGAGAGCTCGCTTACTAATCAATAAGGCTCAACCTCCCATCGATTATTTTTAAGAGCCGTCCAGCTTTTTAATAACGAACGATCAGAATCCCTTAATGAGGCTGGCATTTGGATGTTGCTTGGGATGGACAAAGGAATGGAACCTAGTGTCCTACCCCACTTACCAGCATTATTCCTACTCCTACACCCGAAAAGCTCTCTATTTCAAGAACCTAGGGTTCATTAAAAAAGCTAGCTCTAGTTGCATTCTTATACCCGGCATACTCAACCACCGTTTCGGGAGGTTCTACTACCATAATAACGTCGTACTCTTACACCCAGGCATAGGCTCTTTAATTTAAAGGGACCTAGCGTCCAAAGTTTTAAAGAGCCCCGCTCTCTCTATTTCAGAAGGGGTCAACCCCAACCACCGGATTGACGACTGCCTAACCCCCGAACCAGGCGTCCTACTTCCATGTCTTAGTCTTAGCCGACACACCGGGGATGGAACCAACCTAGGGTTCTACCGTCATGCTTTCGCATCACTCCTGTAACCAACTAGATTCATGTGTGGGTGAAAGACTGGAATAGGGAGGGCATAGGCACCTGCGTCCCACAACCACCATGTTTTAGTCGTACTCAACCACCGGGGTGGTAGGGTTCTACAACCTTTACAAGAGTTCGTACCACTCCTAACACCGGAAAAGGGATAGGTTCTGGAGGGGCTGAAGGCATAGGCACTAGGGTTCCACTCCACCGGCATCTTCTTCTACCGGAGCAAGGGATACGAGGGGGAGCGAAGCCACCTACCTTTTCTCTCTACTGCCAAGGCGAAGGCAAGGGGACAGGGTTCCATACTACCTTCTCCTCTCTACCGCCTGAGAGATGGGATCTGTGAAGCAGGGACAGCCATCTTCTTCGACCGACAAGGAAGAGCCAAGGGGAAAGGCTTCCAGAACTGCCTTCTCCTCTCTACCGCCAGGGGGGGAGATGAGTAAAGCGCAGCTACCTCCCATCTTCCTATACCGAGGGGGAAGGCATCCGCACAACTTAATGTTTTTTAAAAAGCTCTCTAGAAAGAAGAAAGGGCACTTCTTTACCCAGCTCGGAACAGATGGGGCATCCTGGACACGACACCTTGGGACAGGATTACCTACCTTCTCCTTCTACCACCAGGGAAATGAGTAAAGCGCTGCTAACTGCCATCTTATTCTACCGCCGGTTTCAGGGATCTGCACAGCGTCTTATTACCCTAACGCCTGAGCATTTGGAATGGAATACTCGAGGATTTCCGTGATGACCCCCTCACCAACCGTGTGACCTCCCTCTCGCATAATGAATTTATCGTTTCTTTCGATGGCATTTATTTAAATGAGCTCCTTTACTTTACTTACTTCAAATTGTGGGCTGAGCTGAGGATCAACCGTAAACTCTTTAGAGCTTCCAGGGGTTACCTCTTTATCCTGAGGTAGTTGCACTTTTAAAATTAAAATAGAGAGCTCTTTAAATATGAATGAAACAGCGGTGCTCTCGGGGCTTTTTCTGGGGACGGCTCTTATTCATTGGGGTGTCTGCCCCTTCAATCCCTGCTCAGGATGTAAGCATGAGCAGTGATTAAAGAGCTGTGAGGAGTGGTAGTTCCCGGCCAAAACCAGCCCTTTCCTACTCCATTTTGAAAGGGTCAACGCCCTTTTAAATAGAGAGGGTGCCATCTTATAGTGGAGAGGGGCCTGGTTCGGCTGGGCCCTCTCCTTTTCCCCTCTCTTTGGAACATTTCTTGGCCTTTTTAAAAGAGCGCCCCTCTCTATTTTAAATGGGTTGAGGAGGCCCCTTTTAAAATAGAGAGTGACTATCTCCACTTTATAACCAACCTTTCATTGCCTTTTAAACGGTGGGGGAGAGGGCCCCTTTAAAAAAAATTCTAGCCGGTCACGACTGCTCCCTGACCTTCAATACTAAACATATCCTCAATGTACATAAGAAAGGGTTTCTTTTCGTCCCTTTCTGGAACGAGTTAAGGTTTTGTTTCTTCAATATCTTCACACAAAGACGATCAGACTATTTTACACCTCTTTACCTATACACCCTTCATTCTACCCCTTACCGGAGGGAGCGACTCCCAACCCAGCCTTCTGGGGGGATCTACGGATGCCATCAGTTAATCGTCTTCCTTGGACCTCTTAAGATAAAAAGGTTCTTCTGCCTAAAGTTTTAAAGGGCTCTTCTCCCCCTCCATTTTTAAAAGCGCTCCCTCCGGCATACTTCAAATCAGAAGGGTTCCAATCATCACTCGAAAGCCTTGAGATAGGGAGAGGCCCCAAATCCCAGCTGTTCCTTATGCAGCTCCGAAAAGAACGCATCTTCTCCTTCTTCCATCAAAAAAAGCTCGTTCACGAGTATGAAATAGAATGCCCCAAAAAACGATTACCTTGTCTTGTTCGAGAAGGGGTTCGCTTTAATAAGCTCTTCAAGCTTATTACCGCCCAGTCGACACATAAAACTTCCTCCTTAAAATAGAGAGCCGGCTCCTCTCCCTCCACTGAATAATGGCCCATCAGCTTATTAAAAGCTGGCACGTTCTTACGTTCATGAAAGAGCCCTCCGCCTAGTCCAGCGCGCTGGCCCGTCCAGGACTTTCAGGAGAGTGTTAGGGTTGTGGCCCCTCAGCCCATGGAATTCATAAAACGGAAACAGATCGTGTGCTTTGTATGGAGAGGATGCGCCGGTATAGTCATTTGGCCCTCTATTTCAAAAGCACTCGGAACCGGAACCTCCCCCACCCCCACCATTTAAAAGGGCTCTTAAAAGGGCCTTTTTAAAACAAAAGTATTTAAAAACCCTCTGTTTTAGTTTTCAAAAGGCGGCCCTTCCCTTTCACAAACCTGTTGTTTTTTTTACTGAGCTCTTTGCCCTCTATATATATTCCTGGGGCACTCGACCTTGCTTTATTAAGAGAGGAGAGATCAGGAGGTCGAGGGATAATAACTTGGAGGGAAGCCGCCCTATTCTATCTTAAAGGACTGACCCGATATTCTTTATCACTCCGAACGCCCCGATCCATTCTATCCGGGAACCATTCTCTCCCTTCCAACCCCCGGCACATGGAGAGAGGAAGTACCTTTGAATTTTAAGGGCCGGTTGTTTCTATCGTCTCATGGAGGAGTGGAGAGCTCATTACTGCAGCTCATGCTTTGTACTACCTCTACATACCACCGCATTCGTCTCTGTGCGCCGGTGGAGGGTCTTGAAAATGTGTAACTAGCTTATTTCCTCATTCTCCTTCGGATGGGGCTTCGCTGTCTCTCCCGATCTTGGTACCAGCATGCGAAGGTACGAATCCGGCTCCTCTAGTTCCCTGTGGTTCTCCCCGAAACCGAACGAGTCTTTTTTACCGGAATCATGGGGTAGGGGCAAAACACACCTCAAAATAATAAAAATAACCTCACTCCACTCCCCTCCCCTCTAATATAGCTTAGCTGGGCTGGGAAAATCTTGAATAATGGAAATGGCGATGAACTCAACACTCGGTTTCCCGAGAACGGTGGGAGAGAGTAGGGGCATTCATGGATCTTTTTTTGGGATATTCGAACTGAACGTGAATAGGACTTCTTGGATTGATACAGGAATGCTTTCAAGTTTTCGATGTCAAGAGCTCTCGCTTCTTCCTCATCCCTGACACGCGCTTTTATCCAACACCGGGAAGAATCATTCATTGTTGGGTGCCCCAAACTCGATACCTAAAGGAATCTAGATAGGAAGATTTTTGAGCTGGGGGCATCCATCCAGGTTCCGATACTCGGCATTGAACCTGCTGAACGCTTTTAAAGTAGAGGAGGAACCAGACCTCTCTATTTTTAAAAAGGGGTACCTATGATCTATCCAAAAGCCTCCGCATAGTTGTTAGATAAGCCCAGCCCAGAGGAAGAAGCATCGACCTCCGCGCATCGCATTTCAGATCTTATTGCACTCCCTTTCTCGTTCCACTCCCCCTCCGGAATGCATCGGCCAGGGTATTCTCTCGCGTAATGACACCCCACTCAATGCCGAATCCATTAGAGTCTCTCTTTCCAGGGGCCTTCCCATCACTTCAGTCTCAGGATGCGTGGACAGAGTTGTTGTTTCTGATTCCATAAGGGAAAAGTATCTAAGAGGATGCAGGTTTGTTAGTCTATCGATCCCCTCTCGTATCACGCGAAGAGAAAGGGATCCGTTATCGGGGAACACAGCTTTAGAACAGAACGATCCGGGCGGATCGGAAGAGGTAGGGGCTTAAAGAGGACCAAAATCGGTCCTCTTTAAGAGCTATAATTCCCAAGTCTTCCCGCTCCAGGGAACTACCCCTACTTCTTAAAGCCCATCCACCCCAGACTGCACTTGCAAGATTTCCCCGCCCCGCATCCATTGTCAGTTCCCATGCTTTCTCCGAACCATCTTCTTTCCCGTTCAAGAAGACCCTCTCCCCCTCCCCCACCCCCACCATTTAAAAGGCAAGGCTAAAGGCCTGGGGTTTTTTGTTTAGCAATAATCTCAACTGGAACCTTCCAACCGTCTATAATAGAGAGAGCGCCTTTTCTCCCGTATATAATAGAGCAAGGGTTTTTGTTGGATGATAAAAGAACCCAAGCCCTCTCTATTTTAAAAGGGGGAGTAACGGAGCCTATAAAATCGTTAATTGGCTAAAGCTTTGGAATCCAAAAAACCTCTCCTCCCCCCTCCCCGGCCCCCACGGCTGGCAGGCAGGCAGGCAGGCTATCTTAAGGGCAAGGCAAGGCAAGGCCCCCCCTCCTTTTTAAAAGCCAAATTATGAGCCACCTTTAAATATGGAGAGGTCGACCCTCTCTATTTTAAAGGAATTGATAAGGTCGAGTCCGGATTTGAAATGGGGAACCTCACCTTAGAGAGCATATGTAATATCTTTGGAGTCCTTTTCACCTTCTTTTCATGTGAAGAGGCCCATTCCCCTTAAAATTCTGGCTCCGCCCACCTTAAAATTCTGGCAGGAGCTTACCTTAGAATAGTAGGGTAGGCCTTTTACCGGCTCTAAATTCTCTTCTATACGCAATAGATTTTAAGGCAGAAAGATATATTCTCTAACCTCTCGGGATATAAGGCCGAAGCTCTGTTCGTCGGAGAATAGGACGATCCTACCTGCCATGATCCCAGCTTTTAAAAAGGATTTTTAAGGGTTACGAGATCCTACCTTTGGAAATGGACTCCACCGACTTCCATCAACATCCAGGAATAGACAGCTCTCAACCCACCCTCTATCATACTACCTTTTAAGATAGCTTTTAAGACCCTTCAAACCATAAACCACCCTAACAGACACTTTACACACACCCCTAATATTCAGAGCGGTTCTTAGGACCATAAGCATCATAGCACCATTGGGAACAGAGAGAGGGCTCTTGAAGGAGCACCAGGAAAAGCATCAGAGCACCTTAAGATAGGGAGAGCCTTTCCCTTCATTTCCAATAACCCACACCTTATGTAAGAGAGACAGAACTCACACCTTATATAAGAGAGAGGGAAAATCTTAAAAGGCCAACACCTTTATTCGTAGGAACTTCGGGATCAGAGCTTCCTCCTTGTTGTTTTCCCGGGGACTGTTCGGAAATACTATTCCCCACCTACCCGGTCCTTCTCCCCGGGTATGTCGTAGGAGCATATAGGTATCACATCGCGGGCGTAGGTTCGATTATGGTCTTCAGGTCATGGCCCGGCTTTTCAACCCTCTAATTTAAAGCTCCCGAAATAACAGGGCTTTTAAAGAGCGCTGCCCCCCCGCGATTCAAGGTTCATAAGGAGAAAGAACCTTTTAAAGCTCTCCTATCTGGACCTAAGGCAGGGAGTCGAGGGAGACAATTGAGTGAGTGGGCTTTTAATTCTGAGGGGGTCTTGAAGACGAACCTCTCTATCCTGTTTTTTGAAAAGAGAGAGGAGCTCGGTTATAGATAGAGAACTCTCCCCTCTGTTTCAAAGGCAAAGGCTGAGCTCAAGCCACTGCCACTTTTAAGAACTGAACACTCTGCTCTAGCTTTTTGTGGGCATATTATATTATATTAAAAGCCCACTAAACTAAACTAAACTAAACTAAACTAAACTAAACTAAACTAAACTAAAGGTTATAGCCCTCTTAAAAACCTGCTCTCCTCTCTAATGAAGGAAGGCGGGCGAGCAGGCAGGGGCAGGGCAGGCAGCAAACTAACTTATTGATCTATATACCATAAGTAAGCCCATTCAATCCCATGGTCAGGCAGGCTTGCTTATACAATTACGCCAAACAGCGGGCCAACCTCCCTCTTTAAAACTTTGCACCTCCCTAAAAGCTTTAAAATAGGGGAGAGGCCTCTCCTCTCAAGGTGCTATTCTCTAGGTTCCGGGTTGTCGAATGATAGTTCCGGAATAAGCTACTGGGTGAGAGAACGACGAATGGAAAGAAGCTTAAAAATAGCTTCGTTTCTACTAGAATATAAAGAGGTCTCGTGAATAGGGGTAGAGAGCCAGGCCTGCGGAGGAGTTGTGAAAGAAGTCGATTAGAGATAGGCTGCTTACGTCTTGGTATAGGTAGGATCATGCTCTACCAGGAACAACTCGCTCTCTATTCCTCTCTATTCTAAAAGGGGGGAAGCTTTCGCTTAAAAAAAACCTCTCTATTTTCAAAATAAAAAGGCCTCTCTATTTCCAGAATAAAAAGGGCCCCCTCTCTATTTCAAAGGTTCAAAAGTTCCCCTTTTAGTATGAGGCCCACATCATCTCTGTTGAAAGGGGAGGAAGAAAGGGAATATGGATAGGGAGGGGGCGAATCTATGGATGGGTGGTTGATCAATCTATAGGCGTTGATCTATGTTTCCCCAAAAGCTCCTTTAAAATATTGAGCTTTTACCCTTTTAAATGGTGGGGAGAGAGCCCTCCTCTCTATTTTAAGAGCTAAAGCTAAAGCGAGCCTTTATAATATTTTAAGAGCCAAGGATTTCAAAAGGCAATTCAATCCCCTTTTTTTGAGCTCTTCATATCTATGGAGGGAGAGCTTTTCATTCCAAGACCCAGGGGGTTGAGAAGAGCTTTCAAATCTCGCCTTTTGAGATACCCTTTTGAGATACCCTTTGAAAAAACAGGTGGGGGAGAGCCCTTTTAAACCCTAGGCATTCCCACAATAAATAATAGTCAGCTCTTTAAAAGCACCTGATGACTCTGAAGCCGCGAATGAATCAATATCTGTAACCGATTCAGACAGAGGTGAACGAATTCAGTCCTATAAAGAAGAAGACCCGCCTGGAGTTTTTTTTAAAGAGCATTCTATCTAACAAAATAAGAAGAATGATGAGACTCGGCCCGAGGGAACCATCATAATCGGTCCCCTCTCTGCCCCACTCTTCCCCCATCCACTTTATTCTTCTTTAATGCTCTCTAGAGGAAAAACAACACCATTCTCTTCCTCTGTTCAAGCTCTCTATCCTTATTTAAGATCGCTTACCGGAGAGGGAAACCTCTCTATTTATAATCCAGTGAGCGACAGCGAACCAGGTAATCAAACTTTACCATGGACCTTAAAAGGTTACGGTCGAGCCCTATCTTTTTGAGGTGCGGCTCCCTTCCCCTTCTAAAATAGAGAGGTAGAGAGGATCACTCGTTCATGGGGCATTCTAGGTAGTGGTATCACACCCTTCACATCATACGGCTCTGTTCCGCTCCGTGAAGTAGATTGAGTATCCATCTTACATACGATAAAACAACCGATCTATCATGCTCCACTGTTGTTCCTCTTAGGTAAGTCCCTCCGACCCGGCCGCTCTCTATCTATAAGGAGAGAAAGGCTGGCTTAAAAAGCTTTGCCTTTGCCTTGCCTTTCAAATTTGGGGTGGGGGAGGGGGGAGGAGAGCCCCCTCTGTTTTTAAAAGGGCCCCCATGTTTTAAAGGCAAAACATGGGGTTTGAACGGTGGGGGAGAGGAGAGGCCGCTGCCGCTTACTTCACTCCGTTCACTGGATTATAGATAGAGAGGTTCCTTTAAGAGCTGGCACGGAAGAATTTGATTGACTTCCTCTTTTAAGAGCTCGTCACCCCCACTTTTATAAGGATTCGCCCGGCTTGGTTCGAGCTTCAAATGCTCTCTATTCTAAAGCCCTTCTTCACCCACGCAATAACCGGAATCTCTATAAGTAAGTTGCCTTGAAAAGCTTGAAAAGCCCCTCTCTATTTTAAAAGGCGCGAGAGCGCCCATTATAAAGCCGGGAATAAAGAGGTTTTAAAGAGCTCGTTCAACGCTACGCTATCGGAAGTGGGTGGATAACCTTTCAAGCTCATGTGGACACTCCTCAGACCCACCACCATAGTATGCGAAGACCCATTCCATGATGAAAGGGAAGTACTATCTCAGGGACGGGCACAAGTACTATCTCAGAAACGGGCACCGGGGAAAGCAAAGCTAGCTCCCCTCTAAAGTGCAATAGATGCCACTGAACGAATTATTCGCTAATCGAACTACAACCCCGACATAAAACCCAACATTGACACCCATGACACCTGACATAAAACCTGACATTGACTGGGACCCAACATCAAAACTCATAGCTCGGGTCGGCTTTACCCTTTTAAAATAGAGGGGAGGGGAGAGGACTTTAAAAGTTTCATTAGTCGGGAGTGATTAGTGTCGTTTCACCGTGCATTCGCTTCACCCTAGATCCTAGTTAGGCCCGCTACAGAGGGGTAGAGCCGCCGGTTAGTGCATTCGTTTCACCCGTGATAGGAATCGACACATCGGTTGGCTTCTCTGGTAAAAGCCGATTGGTTAGCTCTTTCAAACTTTGGAGGGAGATATTACATACGTGATAAAAGGATTCGTTCGTTGGCAAGGATTCGTTCGTTGGCGATCTACTGGGCCTCCCATACTGATTTCGTCCACCTATTTAAAGCCGGTCGGCCCTACCGAAAGCTTTAAAATGGAGAGCCCGCACCTGCTCCTGTCTCGTCTAATTACTACTGCCCCTTTAAAACAGAGCTATCCCCAAACCAAAGTTTTCAAGAGCCAAACCTGCGGCTTGTTTGCCTTTTAAACAGAGGGGAGAGGATTGAGCCATACTCATTTCGTCTACCTACAATACTCATTTCGTCTACCTACCATACTCATTTCGTCTACCCATTGACTGAGCTGATTCCGTTGGCCCTACCCATTGTATTGTATTTATTGAGCCGATTCCCTTCCGGCTTTGGTGGTCATCTCCATCCATTATATACGTGACATGAATCGACATAAAATAGATGCATTCTAGATAGAGTTGATGTGACGTGCGTGCCCCTCGGCCGAGCGCCAATCCCCTCTATTTTGAGAAGGAGGTCGAGCCCAGATCAGCACCTGAAAAAGCTGAGATCGGAACGGTTCACGGAAACAGGAACAGGCTACCTCTGGAAGAGCTTAGGATCAATGCTCCCCCCTCTATTTCAAAAAGGAGGTCGAGCGCATAAACAACCCCTTAAAATAGAGAGGGGCCGCCGGCCTCTCGGTCTTAATGGGTAGGCGCTCAAAAGGTTGATTGGACCAGCCTCGATCTCCTGAAGTCGGTCTCGGGGGGGATTCCACTTCATGAAGAGAATAACTCCTCTCTCGGGAAACCTTTTTTTTAAAGAGCCTTTATTTTATTTTATTTAGTGAGCCTCTTAAGCTTTTCATTTTGATCTCGATTTTAAAAAGATGCCTCCCCTTATCTCTTGTTCGGGGGAGAGACGAGAGGCCCTTCTCTTTCTCATGAGGGAGAGAGGCAGGAGGCGCATGACTAACTAGTTCATGGAGTTGGTAGTTCCTTGTTCATGGAGTTCTAAGATGCTAGGAGACACTCTCGAGATGCCAGGTCAAGGACACAATGAAGATTCATACCGAAGGAGATCTCTTCGCTACTCTATTCTCACTCTAAAGCGGGTAGGCTTATTTCTTCAAGGTTCGGATTTGGATAGACAGATGGGCCAGATGGGCGCTATGACCTGGAATGCTTCGCTCCGTTCACTTCGTTCTCTACGCCAATCAACAGCGGGAGAGGAAACAAGCAATGAAGATTCAACCTACGCATTATTCACCCACTCCTAACGAGACGAGAGGCAACTCCTCGGATTAGCGCCTATGGATTGGGAATAAGAATAGACCTATTGATTGGGAATAAGAGACCGGAGGCATTTCCATTCTGTCGTTGATAGCTGTGCTAAGAGGCGCCCCTTTCCCGTTCGGGGGGGGATAGGGACAAGAGGCGCATAAGGATGAGCTTAAAACGGCGCACTCTAGCTTGAAGCGGTGGCATGCCCTCTCTATTTTAAGTGGACCTCTTCAAAGCAAAGCCTCGACCTCCCTTTTCAAACTTTAAGCGGTCTCGGGTCAACCCCAGGGAGATTAGGACCTATGGAGACACTCTTGGACGGATGCCCGGGTGGGCGATAGCTAGTACGGATACTCTACTCATGCTAGTATCGCTCCAAAGATGCTGTAAGATGAGACGATGCTATGCTATGCTGTAGGATGAGATGCTAGGATACCCTTTTAATTTAAGGCGCTTCAACCCTCCATGCTCCGCCTTAGAGGGAGAGCGCCTCTCTATCTATAAGCGGCCTCGTGAACTTCACTCTCTCGCTACGCCTTTCATATAAGAGCACAATGAAGAAAAGACTGTAGGATCTTCGCTACTCTATTCCCACTCTAGAGCAGGGACTACTCTATTCTAACTCTAGAGGAGGGAGTGGGCGCTCTGAGACCGGAAAGGTTTATTGGACGGCCGGATGGGCCGAACGGGAGAGGTAGCGACAGCGCCCCACACGAATCAGTCTATTACATACTACATATGACTAGACATACTACATATGACTAGCGATCCGAGGGTGGAATCTGACTGAAGCGGCTCTCTATCCTTGCCCTTTAATATAATAACCCGGCTCCGCCCCTCCCTCTTCCCCTTTAAAAACAGGGAGGGCAAGGCCAAAACTCCGCCTTTTAAAATAGAGAGGGCCTGCTTTAGCCCTAGAATGAAAAGGGAAAGGGCCGCCCTTGTTATTATAACGCTCTCGGCTTAAGGTCGGAGAGGGCAGCGAACCTTTAAAGGTAAGGTCCTCATCTAAAATAGAGAGGATGAAGATTCAAACACTCCGCCTCTCTATCTATAATCGATTGAGAATCAATCCATCTTGAATAAGAAAAAACAACTCCTTCCATCTTTCGACCAGCTCCCCACCCTTCAATTATATAAGCCCATGGATCTATTAATCTCATTTTCCCGCCCTGAGACTGAAGTAAGGGAGTGGGGCCGGGACTCCAATAGATTCGACATTGAGGTAGCATTAAAAGCTGACACAGAAGAGCCTGGCCGACCATTCATCATAAAAAGGCCCTTTCTCTTATATAGGGTTCCGAAGTATCCTTCTCGCTCCGGTTCTCCTTGAAAGCTATGGATCGCTTTATTTCTTTAAGGTGCCCGGCTTTGGCTTTTAAAAGAGGGGAGAGGTGCTGCCGGTCTGTTGTTATCCCTTACACAGTCCGCCCTTGGAGCCCGCTACTGACTCGCATGAAAACAGGTCTCTAAGCTTCGATGAATCGTTCAATCCCCATAAAATCGTTCTGAGCTATGGAGCTAGACCAGTGAGCTATTCTTTGAAGCATACCTACTGCTTCCAAGCCCACCTCCAGCGGCGCTCGCCGCTACCTCATATAAGAGAGGTCTCTGGGGGCCCGGACCAGACAATCCTCCAAGTGAGAATGCTTCGTTTCAATTTGAATTAATAAGCCCTCTCGGCATTCATATACTTAATTCCGAACCCCGGCACTCACTCCGACATCCTTAGTCGAGAGGGTCCGGAGACCCTAAAGCGATGCGGCTTCGGGTGTTGAATTTGAATGAATAACCTTTTTTGAGGGGTTAAGAACTATATTAAAAGGGTAAGGAATGAAATAAGCTATGAAATATGAAAGGGGAAATGAAATGCTCTCTATTCTAAAAGGGTTACAGTCCCATGAATGAAAGGGATAAAGGATCAAGCCCTAATTCGTCCATCTATTATATTAATTCTCTATTTCCTTTCGGGTGGGGCCGGATCAAATGTTTTAAAGAGAGGGGAAAAAGAGAGGGCATTGTTTTTCTGTTGTTTCATAACCATCTCAATCTCAACCTCTCCGCTCATTGAATTAAATTAATGGGGTAGAGCCCTTCACTAAAAAGGTTCCTTTCTTAGCTTATCTCTCCCACTCGATCACGGTCAAATAGGAACAACTGGAAACCCTTTAAAATAAAACGTCGCCGTTTAAAAGGGCCTTTTAAAACATAGGGGAGAGGATGCTCTCTATTTGAAAGGGCGGTTCTTCCTTATCGACTTAGCTGCCAGACACTGCACGGCATATGGATAGATCAAACTGGTATACCATGGGTTCCATAGGCTGGCCCCACCCGACCCGGCCCATATCATGCACGGGCAAAATCATGCCAGCCCTCTAATAAATAAAGGCCCAGGGGATGATGCCAGAGACGAAAGCCCCTGGCACTTTGATCACTTCTTTAGTGCTAATCCAATTCCCAAAGGAATAATGATGGACACCCGATCTTGATCCTAAAAGAATAATGATGGACACCCGATCTTGAATGGTCAGGTATGATCTCCCCGGGTCCATTTTAAGCGGGGCGGGCGGCTACTTATTCGTATTTTTGGATGGGAATTTATGAGCCTCTTGCCGGATCTAGATACTACGCTCTATCCATATAAGCTCACCGAACAGCTTAAAAAACGTCGTTCCCATCTCTCGCTTCCCTCCAGAATGAACTCACATCATACAGAATTCTGAACCCTCTCTATTTTAAAAGGTGGAAAAGGGGTTTACTTGATGAGTGATTCGGGAGCTTTACCTTTAGGAGGAGAGAGGTCCAGTGGCTACTGCAACTGCTTCACGGGCACCAGTCCCACCCAGTCCATGATATGAGCCTGGGCATTATCCAACTAGTCCAGGATTGATTCTGGCAACTGCAACTACTACACTACTATTCGGGCGGGATCTCGACCCCGGGATCTTTACCAACTAGTCTATGAGCGATTCGGGATCTTGACCTCGGGATCTTTACCAACTAGTCCATCCAGGATTGAGATCGTTACCAACCTTTCTTATCATTCGAGAATAAGCTATTCTTCCCAGCTTTATCGCGGCTTCAAGGTGAAAAGCGTTTCTTCCCCTACCGAACCATGGGAGGAAGCTTTTGGGAGAGAAGAGTTTAGTCTTTCCGTTGTATTTAAGAGCATTTTGAGAAGGGGCAGCCCTCTATTATAAGGAGAGCCCGACCCACCCGTATATAATGGAGAGGTCATAGCATGGTTCAGCGGGAATTGCGGGAACAAGTCACCTCGTATTGACGAGTGAATTGACTCCCTCGCCTTAAGGAGAGATTGATCGGCTGCTTTTGATGACACAGAGACGAATAGATCTCGCTGGTGCGCCTCCTGCCCGCCCGGCGCTGCATTCTGGATACAACCGATTAGGGAGATAGATTCATGCATGCATGTGGGTTTGAAGGGAGATATGACTGAAACAAGGGAGTCATACTGAAACAGCCGAGACATCACATCTATCACACTGCACATGAATCTATCTCCCTTGTTTCACCCCTTTTAAAATAGAGAGAGCAGGTGAGCATTAGACTGATTCATCCACATCTCCCTTGCGGTAGAGAATGGACCCCTCAGCCGAGACACCCCCGACTTTTTAAGAGGTCCTTGAGATAAGCGCTCGCTTACCGATAAAGTGGGAGAGATCAGGTAGAGCTCGACCATTAAAGTTTGAAGTTCGCTTACGCTCACTCCTCTCCCTAGTTTGATGGCCATATAGATGCCACATGAATAAGTCCATTGTCTCCGTGATAAGACTCACCTGAAACAGATAGATTCATGCCGGCCTGATTCATGCTGGTGGGTGAGTCCTGATTCATGCGGGTGAGTCTTATTGGGATTCATGCCCAAAAAAGTTTCAGGTGAGTCGGGTCAACCTTATGTAGTATCTAATCTACTTCTCCATGCGAGTTCATGAATGAATGAACGGTGAGCGTAAGCGAACCCCTCGACCGAGTTGTTGTATAAGACCCTCGACCGCTCTCTATCCATAATCCTCGCTTACCGCCCTTTTAAATTTCAATTTAAATGGTGGGGGTGGGGAGAGGGCCCTTTGCCATTTTAAGCTCCCACACCTTAAAAACGCGTTCGTGATCTCCTCAACTGTGTATCGAAAGGGGCAAAAAGCAGAGGGGTTGTCCAGTATGTCCCCCCCTTATTCCCGACATGCTATGGTGCCCCAGTTCCATAGAGCGAGTCGAGCTTACGTACGTATGCATATCGCCGCGGAGCTGCCATTTAGAGCAGCGGTGCACATCCATCTACTCGTTCCGGTGACTTCACGGTCGCCAAAGAAGCCCCAAGAAGCATCAAACATTTCAGATAAGATCCATGGAGCAATTTTTGGATAGCAAGCACTAGCTCCCGGTGCGACTTCATGAGAAGCGGTCAAGGATGAGATAGGGGATAATGAAACGCACGTGGTGGTTACTATGGCGGTTCCTTCTGAACCTAGAAAACGTCCGAAAGCACCTGCTACGGAACTACCGGGCAAGGGCAACGATACTATGAGTAGATACATGAAATCGAATATGGGGACAACCAAGAATCAGGGGCTACCTTTAATTTAAGAGCCTTTAATCCCTTTCCACGCGGCCCTCTTTCTAGACAAAAATGAGTTGAGCGAAGCTTTATTGAATCGGGAATGACAAGAAGAAGGCCGGCTTTTAGAGGGGTTGCGGCAAGGCGCAGCCAACAAGCCGCCCTATTCATCAGTAAGTTGCTCTCGATTCACAACCATCATTCTTTACTATGCACCGGTTGATCTATTCCATACAACCATCATTCTCTACTATGCACCGGTTGATCCACTCCATACTGTAAAACGAAAATAATCACACTTAAGAGCACGAGTTTAAATTAAAGAGCCCCTTAGTTCGCTGAGCGAATGGCGGCTATTATAAAAAGGGCAAAAAGGGTTATATGGTTGTTAATACGTATATAAAGAGAATATCGGTTCAGCAGGTTCAATTCCGGGCCGGGTTCAATCGATTATTTTTAAGAGCCGCTTTCTTTAAAGTATATCTCTTACTTCTCGTCTGTTCGACTCCCTTTCTAATATAAACTACGTACTCATTCCTATCTTTCTATCTTTCCATCTTTCTATCGAAAGCAAATCAAAATTAAATCTAAAGTCAATGTTATTAAAGTTACTAAAGCAAGGATAATTTTACGTACGTAACAATTTAGAAGCCATTTTTATTTATATTTTTAAAAATAGAGAGGCTGAAGAGCCCCGGAGAGGAGGAAAGAGCAAACCACACTCACTTTAATACATTCTCACCACTTTTTATCTCTATAATATTTTCGTATGACATGAACAATATCGACTATGTACTCGTTCCGGCTGTGTATATCCCGAGCGAGAGAGCGCTGCCAATCGTAAAGGTCCTGTTTCGCTCTTTCGAGATCGTCTCCTGTGAAAAGGGAAACATTTTCTTTTTCTCGTGAAATACGCCATTCCGAGTTCGAAATGGAATGGAGGGTGTCGCATAGGGCGTGCCAAATGTCGACCGTGTCAATATCGGCGGTAATTATATCATACTCCTCAACCTCTAACTTATAGGGGACGACGGGTTTTTCCTGCATCTCTTTGCAGGCTGATTCCCACCAAGACGAAGGTTGGCAATCCTCCTCGCTCGGCCACCCTGTGAATACCTTTTCTGCTCGCCGCCCCTGCTCTATCAACTCTTCCCATGGGTCCGAATTCGCCCCTGTCCTCACTTGTGAGCTTTGTGATTGCGGAACAGCGGAGGAGGGCTCAGATGGCTCTCCCAATTGGTGGGTGTCAATAGGCAAGCTGGGAGGATTCATACACATATACCTACTGGGGTCCACGGCGTCGTAAGTCCAAATGGTACTCACTGGGATGAAGAAGTCCGTAGAAACACGAACTAGCCAATAGCTAGAAATGAAATACATTTTTAATGCCCGGTAGGGGGTGACCCTCCACACGCTGAGGTGGATCAAGGCGAGAAGTCTACTAAAAATTATAAGGACCAAATACCCTCCCAGAGGGATACCATTTAACTTTGACGGAAAAAATGAAGATAGGTAGCCCATTACGAGGAAAATGGTGACAAAATTAACCAAATACCGAAAACGAAAAAAACTCCCCCTAAAGAGTGCCCTGGGTTGTTTGAGAATAGAAAATCGTTGTTTTCCCGGAGTCATTTACTTCGTATCGTTCCCGTGTTCCCTCAATCCGATCCTCCCTCAATGAAAAGGAACGAACAGCGAGCGCTTCGCTGGTGCATGCTCTCTATTTTAAAAGGGCCCTCTCCCCCACCGTTTAAACCCCATGTTTCAAGGGCAAAACGTGGGGCTACGAATCAGAAGAAGGCTTTTGAGCATCCCTCTTAAGATTATGGATAGAGAGATCTCTCCCGATTCTTTATCTTGGGAGAATATCTTAAGAGGGATAGGAGTTTTAAAATAGAGAGCCTCGGTTATAGATAAAGAGCCCTCTGTTTAAAAAGATGGAGCCTATGTTTTCAAAGATGGAATCGCTAAAGAATGATTCCCTTCTGGGGCAAGGGGGCCCCGCCGGACTCCCAAAAGGGAGGCGGGGATCCCGATCCTGCAAGCTCAATTTAATCGATATTTGATATACGTATTATCAATCTTCATGATTTAGTAATCGATTATATACGTATTATCAATCTCCACCATTATTTAGCTTAAAAGTAATCGATATTTTATATACGTATTATCAATCTCCACCATTATTTAGCCCTCTTAAAATCCAGATAGAAAGAGAGAAACCTTGCTTCACAAAACTAAATAAAAGATGGAATAAAATCGGAATCAAAACGGCCTCTTTTTTAAAAGATGGAATAAAAATGGAGCCTCTTTTTTAAAAGATGGAATTGCCTACCGACCGACGGGAGGCCCCCGACCGAAGGGAGGCTTTCTTTGGCCCGGAGGGCTAGCACAAAGAGAATTACTTTACTTTCAGCGAACAACAAAGAAAGTGCCTTAAGAGCAATTACCTTTCTGGGGAGTCGGCTTTGAGTTGCCTCAGGTGATGTCACTTATTGTACGGCCTCATGCTTCAAGCATGTTTTATTTATTAGCCGGCTTATGTACACAAAATGCGGC
The DNA here is from genome assembly GCA_028583015.1 of Wollemia nobilis. NCBI lineage: Eukaryota > Viridiplantae > Streptophyta > Pinopsida > Araucariales > Araucariaceae > Wollemia > Wollemia nobilis. Next base: position 18,073 of record JAQPPZ010011953.1, read on the forward strand.
ATGATTGGCACACCGCCACCACAGGTCCAACATGTGCGACTATCCCGTGAATCTGCAGTGTCCAGACCGGAGCCATACTTGAGTCGTTCTTTGTGTGGAATCTGATGTGGCTGGCATCTTTCATTACTTCCCGTGATGAGCCTTTTCATGCTTAGGCTCAGAACTCTCATGTTTAAGAGTTCAAATAATGATTCTCTGGGGGCCGGGTACCAAAATTGTACCTCATACGGGTGGGTGGTTGCTGCTACCCATATCTCATCCCATCTGACGATGTTGATTGGTTCAGTCAAAGAGCCAGTGTGCCTGAACTGGCCGTATTGACAGTGACAATCACTGTCCAAGTGGCGTAAAGAATCTGTACAATGACATCTAGGCAGAGATCCCTTAAGTCTTTAATAGATGTCTATAGAGGATTGAATATGTCCAATTATATACGTATTATAGATGTCTTATTATAGATGTCTTATAGAACCTCCTTCTTCTTAGATGCAAGATAGCCCCTCCCCCCTCGTTTATCTCTGTCCAGGGTTCCTGGTTCCGTCTTCCCCCCGAGCTAAGAACCTCTCTTTTCCTCTTGAAATCGAGGGTGAAGGAGGCATCTTAGCCCGTGGGTCCCATCAAGACCGGAAGTCCAAGAAGTGAGGATCGAATAATCGCCTTTTATCGAGGATCGAATAATCATCGAATTGAGGGCGTTATTTCCCCTCCGTGAAAAGATAGAGAAACGGAAAGTTATCTTCTCTTTTCAAGGTTGAGGGGTTTCAAGATCCTCTCTTTATATTGGCCTTTTTTCCGCCAGTATACCTAAACATTGCTTTATGGGAAAAACGATATCCTCCAAATTGGATGGTTGCATGTCGAGATTCGCGTTCGGTCTATTTCTACCAGATTATTAAGGAATTGAACCTCAACCCGATGAGATAAAACTCATGGGGGCTCCAGCTAATCTTATAACGAAAGGAAAGATAAATCAAAATCTAGAAAAGATAGAAAAGAGAAAAGGAGAGAAATCTAGAAAAGATAGAAAAGAGAAAAGGAGAGAAATCACGCCCCCCTTAAAATGATACCCCAGGCCGTTATTCTACTAGAATGGATGGATTAAAAATATGGGATGGATTGAAATAATGGATGGATTAAAAATATGGTCGGATGGATTGAAATAATGGATGGATTAAAAATATGGGATGGATTGAAACCCCCCACTCTCGAATTCAAGGGAATGCTCTCGAATTCAAGGGAATGCTCTCGAATTCAAGGGAAGGAATGCAGAGGGCTTTTCTTTGAGGGCTATTCTTTTCTTTTAAAATATCTCTATTCTTCTCTGTCTCCACGCCTCCTTCCCTGCCTCCTTAAGAAATAGACTTCCTCTTTAAGACATAGACTTCCTCTTTAAGAAATAGACATCCTCGGTCTCCATGCCTCCTGTCACCCATGCCTCCTCAAGAAAGAGAATTCCTCCTTAAGAAATAGCCCCGTTAAAGATATGTCTAGGGATGCCTTAAATGATGGGCTTGCCGGGGCTTGCCTTAAAATCCCATCCCTCCTTGCCTGAGTTTGCATAGAGATATGGATCCCTCCTTGCCTTAGTTTCCATCTCGATCGAATTCTGTTTCTAGATGTTTTTAATGAGGGGTCTGTTTCTAGATGTTTTTAATGAGGGGGTATAGATCCTTTAAGTGTTGAATAGATACCGGTAGATGTCCGAATATGTCCACTTATAGACGTATTTAGGTAGAATAGTATACAAGTTGAAGATGTTGAAAAGCTGTTGATCGAAAAGATATATTTTAAAAGAAAAGCCCGAAAGAAAGGAAAGAAAGAAACCTCCGAAAAGAAAGAAATATGGGGCGAACCATCAAAACAATATTCTTTACGAAAAGGAAAGATAAATTGGGAGGAGGAAATCAAAATCGGTTGACCAGTCTATTATATACGTATTAACAACTATTAGATTTGCCCTCTTTTCTTGGTTAGAGTTCTTTTCTTTTCGGCCCTCTTTTCTTGCTATTTTTGGATTTGATTGCACTTTTGAATCGGCGTTTATTCGAATTATCCGCCTCAACCCCTCCCTACAAGGCAAGGATTGGATTGCACCGAATAGCCATTAAAAATAGAGAGGCCGGAGTGAAGGCCGAGCCTTTAGAAGAGGGGGCCGCCCAGAAGAGAGAGATTTCAAGAAGAGAGAGATTTCCCGGAAAAGAGATATTTTAAAGAGATTTCCCGCCCTCCCTTCCGAACTCTAACCCTCCCTGCTGAAAAGAAAAGCAAAGAGAAGCCCTTGCCAAAGAGAAGCCCTTGCCTTTTAAAAGCCCTCCACCTGCCTTTCAGAGATATTTTAAAAGCCAAGAAAAGAGCCCTTTGAGAAGGCCCTTGCCCTTGCCCCTGCCGAGAAAAGCGCATGCCAAGAAAAGCGCATCCCTTGCCAGAGCCCTTTTCCCTTGCCGGGCCTTTCAGAAAAGAAAATAAAAGCATACATTTGGGTTTGGGTTTGGGAAGGGAATCGCTTTCAGAAAAGCAAAGAAAAGAACCCTACCTTAAAGAACCCTACCTTATAAACCGGGAATTCTCTCGAAATAGAGGGAATGCTCTCGAAGGGGATGCTCTCGAAGGGGATGCTCTCGAATCACCGGCCAGCAATAAATAGAAAGGGAGGTCCGAAAGCTCTCCTCTCAAGAAAGGTAGGGAATGCAATCCTCTCCTCTCAAGAAAGGTAGGGAATGCTCTCCCCTCCTCTCCTCTCCTCTCACTGGCCAGCAATCCACTTTTAGAAAGAGAGGGATCCCGACTCGAAATAGAGGGAATGCTCTTTTCCGACCAGAAAGAAATATTCCAAGACATGCAAGTGCATCTGGAATTCTCTCTAGCCAGAAAGCTCTTCTCTTTTCACCGGTAATCCCATCCCCTCTGTATTCCCCAAATCCGGAAATTCCATGATCAATTCAATCGCACAAAATCCTTCTATCGGAAAAGAGATATTTGAAAAGAAAAGAAAAGAGAAGAAAAGAACTCTAACCCTCCCTGCCTCTCCTCTTTTCTAACCCTCCCTGCCGAAAAGAAAAGCCGGAAAGCCTCTCCCCGGAAAGTCTTGAGAGCGGAGGTCGCTCCCGAAAAGAAAAGGCCAAGAAAAGAGGAAAAGCGGTTTAAAGAGGTTGAAAAACTTTAAGCTTTTCCATGTATATTTATGTCGTTTTAAGGGTCTTAAAGAAAAGAAAAGCCTCTCTATTCATGACGGTAAGGTTCTTCTCTTATACTATACGCGGGATAAACTTTTTAAGGTTTTTACTATTATTTCTTGCCGGGTTTTGTTTTGGAAAAAGAAAGAGCCTTAGTCGAAATAGAGTTCTTTCGATCGGGGTGCGTTACTACCTATTAAAGGCTATGTCTAGGGCCCCGAAGGTACCAATGCGCATCATCATCCCACCCTTCTACCATGAAAAGGCCGAGCGAGCGGATCGCCTAGGATGCCGGTTTCACACAATCCAACCGCTATTCACCAGAAGGCCCTTCTTTTCCTTCCCTCTTTTCAGCTTTTCTTTGAATTTCAAGAAGGAGATCGTTTTATATACGTATTAACAACCCCCATGTTTTCGTTTTCGAGAGGGTTCGGCTTTTCTTTTCTTTCAAAGGCTTTTCGGAGAGTAAAAACCCGCTGTTCTTGGCAAGGGCAAGGGCAAGGGCAAGGGAGTATTTTCGAGGGGAGAGGCCTTTTCTTTTCAAATAGAGAGGTTGAAACGGAAAAGGAAGGAAAAGCTAAGAAAAGAGAAGAGCTTGATAGAGAGGTTGAAACGGAAAAGGAAGGATTGAAACGGAAAAGGAAGGAAAAAGCTTATCGAAAAATAAGGGAAAGCGGAAAAGCCCTTTCAAATAAAAGCCGGAAAATAAAGGGAAGCCGACCTCCCAGAAAATCAAAGACAAGAAAAGGAAAATCAAAGACAAGAAAAGCGCAGAGATTGAGAGCAAATAAAAGGAAGGAAAAGGAACTGAAAAGCAACTCTTCTCTTATTTCTGATAGAGAGGAGAGGAAAAGGAACTGAAAAGGCTAGGTTGGGCTGGAGGGTTTGGCTTGATAAAAAGTGAAGAACCGCCGAAAAAGAGGAAACGGAAAAGGAAGGGTCTCTTCTCTTCTCTTTTGGCTTATCGTTGAGGAGGGCTTATCGTTTTATATACGTATTAACAACTTGAACTCTCGGAAAAGCGCGAAAAGGAAGGCCCTTATTTACTCCGCCCTCCTCTATTTTCCTTGAAATCGCCCTCTTGAACTTGAAATCGGAAACCCCGAGGAGAGGTTATTTCTCAGCCGTAAATAAGAGGGCCACTTCCGCAAATAAATGAAAAGAAAAGAAAAGCATTGGGAAGGGATTATTTGAGGCAAGAAAAGTAAAAAATAGATGTAACCGGGAGAACGGAATAGCTACAAGTTGAACCCCCGAATAGAAGGAATAGATTCCAATGAAAGGGAATAGAATCGAATGAAAGGGAATGAAGATAATCGAATGAAAGGGAAGGAATCGAATTTTAGGGAATGGAATCGCTCCTTTTACTTGCCCACTTTTAAGAAGGAATAGAATCCAATTTATTTTAGGGAATAGAATCTAATTCAATCCAATTTCAGGCCCAAACCCGAAAAAGAAAAGATTAGTTCAACCCGAGATTAAAGTGAGGGCCTTTTCTTTTCAAATAGGCCCGAAAGTCGCTAATACGTATATAAAACGATAAGCTGTTCCGAGAGTATAGAAAACGATAGCTGTTAAGACGCTTTGAACCTCTCCGCTTAAATAAAAAGTTTCGCACTCGACCGGGGAAGAGCATAACCTCTTAAACTATTGCATGCGTGAGAACATACACACGTAAGAACACTCAACCGACTTGCTTTATATACGTATTAACATAAAAAGGCTTGCCCCGCCGCCTTAAAAAGCTTAAGTAACTTAGTGTAGTGCTGCGCCGTCGGGAGATGAAATAAGAATTTATCCGAATCCCTGCATAGCATAATATAATCGGTGTCCTTATCCCAAAATCCTTGAGGGCCGGCAGCAAACCCCTTTAGAAAAAGAGAGCTGCAGGTTCTATTCACGAACTCCTCTACCAAGACCCCTTGAAAAGCTTTATTCCACCCATTAAGGAAAAGACATTTAAGACAAGCAGGGAGGCATGCTTGTTTTAAAGGGGCTCGACCCTCTCTATTTTAAGGGTCGAGGGGGGCGCGCAACAACCTTCAACTTCCTTGTACTGCCATATCCTAGAGCCAACGAATATCTCCGATCCCGGGAGGAGCCGTATGAGGTGGAAGCTTCACGTACGGTTCTGAAGCCGAGCCTTTCCAGCTTGCTTTTTTAGGGCTTAGGGACCGATATGATGATTGGTTTAGGTAGGGCGGCCCACTACACGAACCTGTGGGGATACCTGGCGTGAGACACAAAGCATGGGACCCACCCTTACTCGAGAACGGAGAAGGGGAACAGAGCATGTCGCAAGAGCGAGGGACCCCTTATATAATATAAGAGGCCTCGCGAGCCTGATGCTTTTAGAGATGAGGAACGGAGTGCAATGAGCGAAAGCGAACTACCCGCGAAGCCAAGTCAATTTCGGGCCACCAGACCCTGCAACCGCGGAAAAGCGTTGTCACACTCCCCGCCTTCCAAAGGTGCCTAGAGGACAGGCCTTTAGCAGCAGAGACCGGGGAGCGGATTACCCACCTAGGGGGGACAAGAGACTTTAGGCCATCTCGAAGCGCATTGCGACCTACAGGCAGTACCGGCGAGACCCAACACCAGGGAAGGCAACCCCGATTGGGGGTCAGAGGATCCATAGTACCCGCCTACCTCGTCGATTGAAAGGACCGGCGAAGGGTAAGGGATCTATTCTCTGCAAGTTAAAATAGAGAGCGAGTTTACCCTAACGATAAATCCAATACTAATTCCCACCCGATCTAGTGCTAGTGAATACCGCATATCGGATCTCTCCGATCCTCCGTACGGACTTTCTTCTAAGAGCCTCTCTTTTAATTTAAAAGGTCCATACCATAAAAAGCCGCCCCGGTCTCCCTGATGCTCTTATAAATGGTTAAAATCCTTATAATATAATAGAGAGCTAAAGCCCTAATGGAGTAAAGAGAATCGAACACTCACTCCACTCTCACACTTCCCCACCCCTCTCCCTCGACAACCGGGCGCTTATAACAGACCTCTTAAGATTTCTTAGAGAAAAACTCTCTTTAATAACCCCCTAAAAGCTTTATTCTCTTTTAAACCCCTCTATAAGCATCAGGTTGAGTGCTGGCTTTGGGCCCCCCAAGTTTATAAGCATTTCAAAGGGGGCAAAGCGTGTTGTTGTTAATACGTATCCCCTTTTTTAATAGAGGAGAGGACTCGACCGCTCTTTAATAATGCCGGAGATCGACTGAGATATGAAAGCTGGGGAGATAGCTGCTTTTAAGCACTCGACCAAGCTCTCTATCTATAACGTTTAAAGCTCTCTATCCCTTTTGCCCCCCCTTTTAAATGGTGGGGTGGGGAGAGAGGGGTCGATTTGTTTGTTGTTAATACGTATCCGACCCCCCTTTTTTAATAGAGGCCCGGTTATGGATGCCCTTTCCCTTTTCAAACATGGGCATGGGGGCCCTCCCGCACCCCCACGGCAGGCAGGCGGCAGCGGTGAAAGGCAAAGGCAAAGGCAAAGGCAAAGGCGAGTAAAGGCAAGGCAGGGCAAGGCTAAAGGCCCATTTAAAAAGAGAGGGGACTTCTCGACTCGACCCAGCGAGCAGGTGCCTACTGAATCCATCAGCAGGTGCTTTGTCCGTTCAGCAGGTTCAATCCCGGTCGACTTGAGATCGACTTCAAGCTGCGAGGTTTTGGGCGATTTCTTGGGCTCTTTATTCCTTTAAGCTCAACCTTTCAAAAGAGCTCAACCGTTCTTATGGTTCAATCTTCGTCCATCTACTATTATAAGGGGGGCCCTCCTCTATTAAAAAAGGGGGAGCTCTACTCTACTCTAAAAATTAAGCTCAGCCTTTAAAGGTTATAGCCCTCTTAAAAACCAGCCCCACCGTTTAAAAGAAAAGTGGAATCTTTAAAAAGGGCAGGTTCAATGCCGAAGTCTCCTTTTAATAACCCTGGCCCGGCCCTCTCTATTTTGAAACTTTTTAAGGGGAAAGCGGGCCCTCCTCTATTAAAAAAGAAGAAGCAGTGCGCCCTAGATTTTGAGCTCTTTTTAATAACCCGCCCCGCCGGCTGGGGTTTTTAAAGGGTAAAGAGCCGTAAATTCTTTCTTTTCGGTATTTCCATAAAGCTTTTAATCATAGATAGAGAGCTTTAATCAAAAGGTCGAGTGCCCTCTCTATTTTAAAAAGGGGAGGCCTCTCGCCTCTCTATTTTAAAAGGGCCGGGGGGCCCTCTCTATTTTAAAATGGTTAGATAAGATGGATTGTTTTTAAAAGGCCCTTTTAAACGGTGGGGGAGAGGGCGCCCTTTGAATTATAACGCCCGCGACAGAGAACGAGGAGGAGGGGCGGCCATGGTTGGGGTAGAGAGCCGTAAGCGCGGTGGGGGTGACGGAGGACGTGCTCGTATGGTCCATAGAGGGTCTCGTTGATTATTGGAAACTGGAACTCCCCCATATTCGAAATATGCTTTTCCAGGAGCATTACGATCTGCAGCTCAAATGGTCCCTTACGAAGTCTCTATTGGTCCGATTATCATTACTGTACTAATACGTGTAGGTCCTCGTAATTCGAGTGAGATTGTCATGGCGCAAAGGCAGATATGGTTTGGTATTCCCTTGTTCCCCGTATTGGTTATGTTTTTCATTCCTCGTCCAGCGGAAACTAATCGAGCTCCTCTTGATCTCCCAGAAGCGGAAGCTGAATCAGTTGCGGGCTATAATGTAGAATATGCGCGGGATGCGATCCCTAGGAGTTCACTGTTGGCGGAAGCCAATGTCCCGGGCGGGGACTAATTCGGACTGAAACAAGGCCAACCTTAAAATCGATTGGTGGAGGAAAGGGAGGGTGACCCCCCGAAATCCCAGCTATAATGGGGATACCCGGCACTATTCATTATTCAATTCATTCGAACCTTTATAAAATACCTTTATATTATATGGGTAGGGGCGCTTTTAAAAGCTCTTAAAAGCTCTCCTTAGGCCTTTTCTCCTCTCCCTTTTTTTGGAAATAGAGAGGTTTTGAGAGAGAAGAAAGAAACGCTTTCCCCTACCCCTTTTAAAATAGAGAGGCTCCCCTCTGTTTTAAAAAAGCCCTTTTAAATTAAATTAAATTAAATTAAATTAAATTAAATTAAATTAAATTAAATTAAATTAAATTAAATTAAAGGTAGCGTGGAATCTGGGCAACAACTTTTTGAAAATAGAGAGGCGAAAATAGAGGAGCTTTTTTAGCGCGTTTGTTCAGCCCCCTCCCCACTCTTCAAAAGAGGGCTGGGTTCGAGCTTCGCGTCCTTGTTCAAAAGCTTTTTTGGTATACTATGACAAAGGTGATTCGAGTTGGTGGGATGGGCTTCCTCCTCGGACAAGCACTTCGGACGTAGAACCGGGTCGCGCTGCTTGCTTGACGCATCGTATCTCTCTCACTTATTAGCCATACGGTAGGGCGGGACTCTCATCTGCATGTTCGATGCAGCTGCCTGTACGACGGAATATGCGTTAGAAAGGGAAATCCGCTGCCCCGACACTACCTTACATCGTCAATTGGCAACGTAAACCCAGGTGGGAATATTTGATCCCAGGGAACCATCACAAGGACGGTCAGAGGGGGGAACGTAGACGACTGTCCAGCGGGGCCTAGAGGAGGGTTACTTGGAGCCTGGGAGAAGCTAAGGGCTAACCTCTTCAATAGAGATGAATGGATAGGGCAGCTGGTCAATCTCAGAGATCTTTGAGGCGCTTTTTTCCGGACCACCCATATTGACTAGTGAACACGGACCCGTGAACGCTTTAAAATACATCGGTGTGAATGGGGAACAACATAAATGAGGAGTGGGTACACCCGTTAAGGTACTGAAGCACTGATACGCATCTCCGAAAGCTTTCATTGGTACACCTCTTTCAGGTCCTACTAATGAAGGCAGGAATACTTATTGAAGTCAGGTGGCGCCCGGATGGAGAATGGAATGGGGAATAATAAAAGCTGATGCCTTTGTCTTTTAAGGAGTTGACATTCTGTATCCAATAGACGTTGGAGAATAGACATGCTGATGCTGTTGGAATATTCATTCCGTACCCATATCCATGCCTCTCTTGTATAAGGTCATGACCTTTTTTGGATTGGAGCATGCTCTCTATTTTAAGAGGGGGCTAGGCCAAGGATTCAGGAAATGATATTCATGATCAAGGATGGATTTCTTCCACCTGGCCAAGGATTTAGGAAATGATATTCATGATCAGGGATGGCATGATCAAGGATGGATTTCTTCCACCAGGCCAAGGATTTACTATGTTATTCCGTGGGCAAGGATGAACTATGTTATTCCGTAATAGATGCATCCGCACCCATGTATTCCCCCATCATGCATAAAGGGATCATGACAAGGATTCATGACCTTGGGATTAAAAGGGTTATTCATGATCAACCTATTCTCCATGACCAGGGGGATTAGGATTTCTTGCTGATGGCCCAGAGACTGCAGGAGAGAAAGAAGGGTGCTGATGGCCCAGAGACCGTATGCCAGAAACCTTAAGAGCTGGAATTATTAATTGAAAGCTCTTAAGCTTTGAATTCTGATCCCCTCTCCCCTCTCTGTTTTAAAAGTAAACGGGGGGCGCTTTTAAAAGCTTCCTTCTCTCAGGTGGTTTCACAGGTGGCGCTTCCCGGAATACCTCGACAAGGAATACTAGCTTGAGTTGGCGCCGCTTCCTTTTCCTTCTCGAACGCTTTCTCCTCTTTCGAAAAGGAATACCAGCTCTCTATTTTAATGGCGCTTCCGGGAATACTTAAGGTCAGGTGGCTAGCGGAATACGACTCGAAGGCTCATCAGCTTTAGTAGCTCATAGGAGTAGGTAGGGGTAGCTCATAAGAGCATGATGGAGTCCCGCTCACCAGCTTTAGTAGCTCTTCCTTTTAGTAGCTCATAGGAGTAGGTAGGGGTAGCTCATGAGAGCATGATGGAGTATTTTTTTTAAGAGGCTCATCAGCTTGAGTAGCTCTTCCCGGTGATCAGCTTTAGGAAACAGCTTCGGGGAGGAGTACAAGCCCGACCTAAAGAGTAAGAGGCTCATCAGCTTGAGTAGCTCTTCCCGGTGATCAGCTCTAGTAGCTTTGTTATCATGTAATGGATGCATCTTGTCATCATACCCAAAAGGTTCCTCCCTAAAAAAGCAAAGGTCGTTCCTCTCATGAAGAAGCTGTTTCACCCTCACGCTCTCTATTTTAAAAGGGGCTCCCCCACCGTTTAAACCCCATGTTTTAAAGGCAAAACATGTTTCCTCTTTCAAATTCAAAACCCTTTATAATCTAATCTTATCTTTAGGGTGGAGAACCTGAACTCATGGTTTCAAGAGTCTCCCTGGCGAACTGAACCCAGCTATCGGTATAGTGCAAAACAGCTGGGGTGCGAGACAGCCGAACTATTTAAAAGGCATCGCCACACAAAAAAGGCATGGCTATCTCCCCATGAGATGAGTGAGAGCCCTCCATGTATTCGGTCCTTCTCGACATTCTTCAATCCATAGAGAGCGCTCTCCCACTCTATTCCCCTAGGCCCTTGCTCAACCGAATCCAGTCTTATAGACGTAATAGATTACCCGCTCTCATCTACAAGGTTGTAGTGTGGGCTGAATCATCACTCCTCTGATTTAGGCTTCCAAGGTTTCTGCTGGTGCTTACCCCCCGGGGCTTTTAAAGGGCCCTGTTTTAAAAAGAAAAGGGATGAGAGAAAGCCAGATAGAAATATAGAAACCTTGCCTTCTTAAGATAGAAACCTTGCCGGAGACAGGTCGTACTCAAAAAGGTAGACCTGGAACCCTTTCCCTTCCTCCTCTACCCTTAAATAATAATGAGCTGGTGATTGGAGTTTTGCCCTTAAATAATAATAATAATAATAGGGGTTACTCACCGTGTGTGTCTCGAAAAACATCTTCTACGTCAGTAGGGGTGAATCCCCGTATTGTTCCCGTAGACGGTCGATTAGAAGTCTCAGACGTGCTGGCCCTACTGCAGAAGAAATCGATGCCCCTACTTTCTATTAGGGCTCTGCTACTTCCGGATCCTTCTCCAGTCGCGACATAAGATCCAGCGTTTTTTCCCCTTATCCCGCTCACCCCTTCTTATTATTAAAGAGCTCGGTAGCATACTGTTCGAGAGATCCGCTTGGGATAGATGAGAGGCCAGAAATGAAAACGGGCGCGGGCAAAGAGAGATAAGTTTTTTGGCAAGCTTTGAATGATATATGGAAGGCCAAACGCCGCAGCATTATTTAAGTCCTACCCACACCCCCTTTTATATCTTGATTCAGGGTTTATTTCTCCCGCCTAACCACCCTTGCTTCCTTTTCCCCGAAGGGGGGCGGGAAAAAGCGAGTGGTTTGGATTGGGAACTCTACGGATACAGGCTTCTCCCACTTGCACGGGGAAAACGGGGGTCGAACCCGCGACTTCTGGCGTGACAGACCAGCACTCTAACCGACTGAGCTATTTCCCCTCTCCCAACAATTCATCTCCCACTCAATTATTTCATAGTAGAGGGGCGGTTGCAACCTCCTATCACGTATGAAGGGGAGTGGCGAAGCGGGTTAGAAAGAGCTTGATTTCATTAGGTATGGGCCCTACTATTATCAATCCCACCCCCCCTACTATTACTATTTAAGGGAGTCTAGCTAGCCTACTATTACTATTTAAGGGAGTCTAGAGGCTCTGGAGAGATGCCCCTACCCTATATCAACCCCATGCTGATGAGCTTGATTTCTCCTTATATAAGGGTATGATTATCCGCTTTCAGAAGGACGTTTTTTTGAGCATTTGATATAGCAGAGAGATGTTGGGCCTGCTGGATAAGGATGGAGAGGGGTCGGGCCCCTACTTATAATAAATCTCCGAAGCTATGCATGCGCCTATTATTATTATTTAAGGGGGGCCCGCATAGTAGGGCAACCTTTCTGAATGGGAAGACCAGTACCTTCAAAGCTCTCGCACCCGGAAGAGATGCATGCTTGGGGGGTGGTCATGCAATTGACGCTTAAATAATAATATACGGGGTGAGCCAGCCTTGAATAGTAATAAATAGGGTCGAGTAAGTAATAGTAATAGTGGGGGCCTTGAGTGGCCAGCCCCTCATCATATAGAAAAGGGCGTGAAAGGATGCCCCGATCGAACTATGTTTCCCAAATCCCCCAAAGGTAGGAATTCCATAAATCCATCGAGAATGGGCAAGGTTAGAGGGCCATGGATAAGAATCCGAAACGAATAGTAGGGCGAATGAGCAAGGGATTCGTGATTCAATGATAAGCTTCAAGGGGTAATAATCAAAGTGACGGGGGAAGAAGCGCCCCGGCAATAGGGAGAGTTGGCCAGTAACAACAGAAACAGGTGAAGCTTCAAGTCGTTGATACGTCTATAATCAAAGCTTCGATCCATTGAGTAGGATTAGCTGGAGCACCATCGGCGGATGATTGAAATATACGCCGTCGTCCCCAACTCATTATTGATTGTTGGCCAGTCGGAACAGTTGGCCCGTTTGAAAGGGACTGGCTGACGTAGAAGATGCCCCTACTATTACTCCTCACGTAGTAGCTACATGGATCGGGGGATTTGTTAGAGACCCATACCCATTATTACGTTTCGTCGAATGGAGCTCATAAAGCGCTTGAAGGGGAAGGCCTGTTTTCCAATAAAGGGAGGGACTAGCACCCGTAGTATATATCCATGTCCCTATCATTATGGATCCTATAGTGGAGCGATCCATTCTATATAGACATGAATCCTAGCCCCACCTCCCTTGCCCGAGCAAGGCTCCAGCTAATCCAATCGAAACTTAAGAGAGAAAAGAGGGCCTATTGAATAAGGAAGGGCCTACTATCGGAGTATTAACTCCCGAAACGAAAGAGGGCCCGCCGCAACAAACCGATATATAGAGAATGCAACGCGTATCCCACTATGTGTCTAATAGTGATAGTAGGGGCATCATATACGTAATAGCGTCAGTCCCGAGAGGGAAGCCCGAGAAAGAGGATTTGGGTAAATAAGAATGTTGGGCCCATGAATCAATAAGTAGTAATAGGAGCCGGGGTGGAGGGCTACTTCATTAATAGTAGGGTCCCAAGTGATTGAGGTGATTGGAAAAGTTAGAGGGAATACATAGTAGAATGATTTGCCCCCGATAGAAATTCCTCAAGCACCGGGCAGCGAGCAACGTTAAAGGTGAGGAGCATTATTGGAATCGTTCCGATGCAGCCGTATAATCCTTCCTATTCAGAATGAGGGCTCGACTTGTTGATACGTCAGTAACAGTAATAGCATTTTCTGGCCGATCAACTTCTTAATCAACTTAGTGATAGTAGGGCAGATCAAATGGATGGTATCTCCCCGCTCGACCGTATCTGTTTATCCAGGAGCCTGATCGGCCTTCCCTTGCCCTTCTTACTCTCCATTCGTGCGAGCTCCAATCACTCATCTGATTCCAGCGATTCCTATCCAACCCAAAAGTTTCTCTAATCCCCCGCCCATTCACTCTCGGTTCTTTCCACCCCCCTACCCCATATTGACCCCGGGGCGGATAACCAGGCATAGAAGGAGCTTATTATTTAGTGGGGCAGCTTATTATATGGAAAGGGTTGGGTCAGTGGCAATGCGAGTGGGAGCGACCTCTTAGTATAGGAAAGGGGGCCAACGACTTAATCATTATTTGAAAGGCTTTGTCAACAACTCCGATTATTATTCATTCATTCATTGGGGTTGAGTTGGGGAAGGTTTCTTTATTAGTTGTTGGGGTTGAGTTGTCGTGTGTTCAATACGTATTATAAGAACTCATTCGAGAAACCGTTTAGAAATAAAGGGTTGAAGGGAATGATAATAGGGGCTGCTGCGGATACGTTACCGGTTGCAGCGGATAGGTACAGGTGCGAATGATAGGTAGGAACAAGAAATAAATGATAGGTCGAACGGGAATAATCATTCCCCTAATCATTATCTACAGGACGAAACGCTCCCTTAAACTTTTCCCATCTACTGACCCCAAATTGGAATAAGCAGGGAGTTAGTACTACGATAATAGGCCCCAACAACAACGAGCTTCGTCCCGTAAATAATAATTGGGGGAGTGATTATTCTGCTTAATCAACCCTAATACGTAGATAAGAGAACCCCTTCGATACTTTGCGCCTTCTTGATCCAATGGTTGGCCAACATTATCACTAAGCGCTTCCCGCCGACGGGATAACTACTTCAGTGATGGTAAGTAGTCATCCGACGGCTTGGAATGAGATGGAGACGCAAGCATATCGATGACGGGAATGGAGTGGAGTTTCGATCAGCATGCAAGGCCCTATTATCATTATTACCCAAGTGGATAGAGATCGGGCTCAGAAAAAGGGGATTGGGTAAACCCAGATCCAATTCCGATAGGAGGGAGAAATAGATCCTTCTTCTCTAGCTAAGGCTTTCTTCTAGGGAGGGCTACTACGATATCTACCATCCATATCGGAATCGATAAATGTTTCAATTCTGCTATTGCGACCAAAGTTGATTATGGGGGATGCGACTGGAGTGGATTATGTATGGAGGGGGAATAGAAACGTAGAATTCTTATTGCTAGAATTCCTATTGCCGGGGCTTTCAACTGGTCCACTACTCATGTTGAGGAAAGATATTAAAGAATATCTCTAGCTCCGTGAAGCAATAACAAAGGGTGAGAGGAGAAAAAGTAGAGATTGGAGTTACTGGGATTGGAGACGCAACAGAAGCAAAGCGAGTTGGATCCGCCCGGAATAGTACGGATGCGCAGAGAGGAATTCCGGAGGGGGGAAAAGTGCCCACTATTTCTTCAAGCCCCACTATGATCGAGATTTGTCAAGCTTCACCCCTCCTTCAGTTACGATGAAAAAAAAAGTAATCTTTTGATATCCATGGATCTTTGATTGATCCAATCGGAAAGATTGATCTAATCTTAAAAACATTCTGCTTCGCCATCTTGGATGGAATTGAAAAAATGTGTTCCTTTTTCTCATTCCAAATCCAAATTACGAGAATGTATACAATTCCTTTCCTGAACCATGGTATTCGTAGGAGAGGTTTTTAACCTATATAGAAATATAGTTTAAATCGGAACATAGATGAGAAATGAAAGATCCCTTAACTATGCGAGTTAATGATGGAACGAATCACACTTTTACCACTAAACTATACCCGCCACGATTTGATTGTAGCATACAGATCGATCTTTTCTATTCATTTCCTCCCTTTTTTAAACATAGAGGTCGGGCCTCTTTAAAAATGCTCGGAGGGCTTCGGAAGGCCAGGTGGATCAGAGAGCTTGTATACGAACGAGCGCATGCATTGATAGACGAGAGTTAGTGGGCGGGGGGGAGGACTTGCGGAGGAAGCGGCTTGATGCTTTAAAGGGGTTCAATCAATTCCTCAATGTCCTTGTAGTAAAAGCCATTTCCTAGACTTTGAAATGAGCATCTTCCTATTCGAATAACGAAATCGATGAGCATCTCTCTCTTTAACAGAATGAATGCGATTAGGGAGAGATAGGCAGCCTATATCCATCATGATCTAGGGACGATCTAATCCATCTTTATTCTATAGAGGCATGGATCCGGTTAGAGATAGGTTGCCTATAGCCATCATGATGTAGTAGGAGTAGGTACGATCGATCGAAGGCCTACGGTACCGAGAGAGCCATCGAATCCGATTGAAAGCCCTACCATAAAACCAGCGGAAATGATCTCGGGCATAGGATGCCATTATAGAGGAGATATCGGTCAAGCAGCAGTGAACGAACGCTCTCCTCTCTATTAAAAGGTCGGGGAGGGACAGGGATTTTGTTAAAAGATGGATGGGGAACTGAAGCCATTTTAAAAGCAGAGGGCTTTAAAAGAGCAGGCGGTCCATAGGTAGGGCTTGTTTCGATCAACCCAGCTTTAAAGGAATTTCGCAGAGTCAATGGGAGTGGCCGGAGGGGCGCCGAAGGGAATGAAGTATTCGGGTGGGGCGCCTTGGATCGACCCTGCTTGGGCGGGGGGATCGATACAATTCTTCTTTAACGGAAAACATCTCCCCCTCTCTATTTTAAAAGGGGTGAGTCTCGCTGTAACATAAAGTCTCAGGAAGCTGTGACATAGAGAATACAGATCATTCTGAGATCATTCTGGAGTTGGGATAGGGATAGCGGAAACACACCAATCAATGTGGGCTTTGAACCCATCACCGATCAATGAACTACACCGACCTCAGATTACGAGATTGGGAATGGAGGAAGGATAGCGGGAACAAGATTATGAGATTGGGAATACAGTGGAAGTGAACATCATATCTCCGGATCGTGAACAAAACAAAAGTTCTACCCGAATGAAATTAAAAAGCTGTTACCTTTAAATAGGGAGGAACCTTATTAAAGCTACCTCACCCACGCCCTTATAGATAGAGAGGTCGAAGGGAGATATGGGGCGGAGGAAGATAGCCCTTTATTAGAGAGGTAAGGCATCGACCCAAAGATCGTGACGGGACTCGAGGGCCGGTCCCAAGTATTGTATGAAAGGAAATCGCTCATCCCGGAGCTGGTCCCTCTTTATTTTAAGGTGCCTCTCTATCCCCGGCAGGTCTCCTTCGGAGCTGTACATTCATTTCTGCACTCGCTCAAAGTTTGAAAGGGGGAAGAGTCGCTTACCAATAAAACCGGGAGAGGGTCCCAAGTATGGCTATTAAAGGAGATCGCCCCTCTCCTCTCTATTTCAAGGGGAGTAAGGAACTGCCGCTTTCTATCCATAATCTGAGATAGCTTTTAGATAAGCTTAAAAAGATAGGGAGCGGGATAGGGACTCGGCCTTTTAAAGCTCTCTATCTATAATCTCAAGAGGGAGTGAGCGATCTCTTAGGATATAAAGCTCGCTCAAGATTTAGAGATGGTCGAGGGAGAGGAAAGGAAGCCCGATCCGAGCACCTGTTTCCTTTCGCCCCTTTCAAGTTATTCCATTCATAGTAGCGAAAGCCCGCCCCTGGCTTTTTAAGGGTTAGATCTACCTAGGTGAATGCATCCAATCGGCCGCCTTTAAAAGCTTTCGTATCCCAATCCGACTAGAGTAGAGCGGGTTGTTCCCGGTGCTCGTGTGATAATGCGAGCTGGTTCGGTACGACACTTCAGAGATAATAACGACTGAGAATAACGGGAGCAATCAAAGCGATTTCCCATCTCTTCCCGGTCGAACACCGCACCCCAAACCGACATAGATATGGGCAGGACTTCCCCTGGTCGACAATCAGCCCGTATGACCAGGTGGGACCGGTAGGACTTATACATGAGTCCTATTAAACAAACTTCATTCTATTCATTAGAGGCCATTATTTAAAGGCCTGATCGACTTGACTAAGGCTCTTTTAAGCAGAGGAGGGCCCCTTTTAAATTTCCTTATCTAAGAAATCGAACCTCTCATCCCTTTTAAAATAGAGAGGGTAAGCCGCCCTATCTTTTAAAACAATAGAAAAAGGCCGGGAAGATTCTCGTGTACCGGGTGGCTTTATCGGTAAGCGAGTACCATTATAGTATAGAGGGCCCTTATGATTATTCCCGGCAGAGACTAGTCGACAGCGAACCGGGGCCCCGGGTCTCGACCTCGAATCCAGGTCAGCGCTCGACCTTATTGATTTAGAGAGAGGGGGAGAGGACGAGCATCACTCGACTCAACCCATACGATAGGGAGAGGGGTGCCCCATTCACCTACTTCACAGTATCCAATGTATTATATACGTAATAGGAGCTCTCTATTCGTTTTTTGAAGAGAGAGAGGGGTTCGCTACTGACTAAAAGGACTTGGCTCCAGTACCAGCTTTTCCATGCCCGAGATCATAGAGATCTGTTCATGACCCGCCAGGCCATTTCTTTCAGAAAGCTGAGCTACTGAAGCGGAGCAACTATCCAATTCCAAGCTGTAGCTACGACCTGATCTTCCAAAGCTTTAACGCAATCCTTCTATTTCTTTTAGATCACCGCCTACCCTTATGATTGAAAAGCAGCCCCCTTCGATATTTCATGCCGCATGCACCGACCCTTATTTATTAGAGAGCCCGAAACCGAGCTATTATATACGTATTAATCTGACTGGTAACGCTTCCCTAGGCGACCATACTTTCTTTCTATAGCGGAGAAAGGAAAGATAGTCGATTAGATACTACATAAGATACGCCAATGCCCCGCAGCCTGACGGCATGTTTTGTTTAAACCCCATGTTTTAAAAATGGCCTTTCCCCCGAAAGGAACGAACTAACCCCACCCGCCCCTTCCCTATCAGTCTTATTACGTATCTAATCGAGTAGAGTGAGTGATCGATGGGAGCATAGCACTTCCTTCCCCTCCAAAAGCTCTCCCCCTCCCCCCTCCCCTCTCCCTAAAATGGCGAAGGTCGAGTGCTCATCCTTGCCTTATCAAAGTGGGGGTGGGGGCCCTTACCTTACCTTACCTTACTGATGAAGAAGGCAAGACCCATTGAATTAAAAGTCCTACCTATTACGAACGATCTGGGCGGGAGAATGGGCCTGAGTGGATCGAAACGGGGGAGGGGGCAGCCGCCACACTACCCCTTCTCTCCACATATTCCTTCCCGGCGCCTCTCTGTTGTTTAAGCTGCTAAAGATGAAGGGATAGGACATGATCTACCTCTCCGGTGGCCGATTTTCTCCATCCTTAGTCGAGGGAGAGCTGGAAATCGGTACCTAAGCTCTATTGTTGAATAAGGGTTGGCTTCCGCTTACTGTTTTTGACATTCTCACATCATACGGCCTTTTTAATCCCTTTCAAAGGTGATTCTTGGTCTGATGCTTCGGGCGAAACCAACTCATTCCCGTACGTGACGGGCGTGTGGCGTGTACAGGGCCCGGGTACCCCCTTTTTAAAGAGCGCTGCAACCTCTTAAAATGCTGTTCTATCTATTCAATATTTCCCTCTGCCCCGCCGATACACGTTCTGTGAGGGATAACAACAGAAAACCAGCGAATCCATGAAGTGGAAGGGTTGCGTCCATTCGATTAGATCTACCCGATTGGAACTTTCTAATGAGGTGCAGCAACCCCTTTTAAAAAGAGAGAGCATCGCCTCTCTGAGAGGGTAGCCCCAGAGCCGGTAAGAGGATCATTCCACCCGAGGTGCACCCTTGATCTATGGAATATCTTTCACACTCTTCTAGGAGATGGCAAAGCTAATCAATTCTGAGGAACCTTAGAATGATCTTAAAAGCTTCGAAGCTTTTAAGATATTATTTAGAAGGCAAATCTCATTCTTTTCGTGGAGAAGAATGCCTGCGTATCTACTAGTTCAAGCAAGCAAGATCCCCCCATCCATAGAGAATCAAGTGACCCGTGTAATCCGTTTACCCTTAAATGTGACCCATGAAAAAGAATATCCGGGAATCGAACCCGTATCCCTTCCTTCGCCTTAGGAAAGACGATGCCCTAACCTATAGACCACAGGATCTTACCCTGTTCATCTAAAAGGGATTTTAACGCCCTGGAATTTGAAGGTCGCTTCCATACGGCTTACCACCCCTTTTATAAGTTTTAAAGAGCGGATTACGCATTTCAAGCCCTCACAGCGAAGGAGGAGCCCTCGTGAGACCTGGGAAGGCGGAGCCCCAACCCCGCCTGTTTCTATGTCTATATCCTCGCCCCGTTCACTAAAAGCCCGCATTATAGCATCTAATCTATAGGGATTTAAAACCCCACACCACAGTAGTGCACGGACTGGGGGGTGTGACGACAATGCAGACTTGGGAATCCCTAGATTGATTCCGTGAGGAGGCCAGGGGGATTTTAAAGAGGGCTTTTAAAGGGTCAAAATCTTTGTGCCACCGGGAAGAGCAATACCATAGCTTGCTTCGGATAAGCTATAGCCTAAAAAAAGCCCGAACTAGTATTTAATGATGAAACCCGAAACCCATATTCTACTTCTACTCCTATCCATAGGTAGTCGTTCACACCCTTCTTTATCCGGCGCCGCATCACAGAGACAAGGGCATCTGTTCTCAATGCGCAATCTGTCCGATCTTCGTATTATTTAATAAGGCCATATTGATCCCTCTCTTGGGAAACCTCTCTATTTTAAGGTTAGCCGGCCGTGAAATGATCCCAGAACTTTTTAACGGGAGAAGGGTTACTCTCTCTATTCCATGTAAAAAGGCCGATCACAGACCTCTTAAGATAAAAAGCTCACCACATCCTGGGGTTGAAGAGGAAAGGAAGGCCGGGTTCCTGCGTCCAGCTTAAAGTTTTCAAGCTGCTGTGGGAGAGAATAGGATAATTCATTACCGAGAGAGCTGCGCCCTGACGAGGCATACGACGGAGAGGGGTTCGAACCTGCGACCATTAGGAGAGGCCCTTTAGAAAAAACTCCCACCAATCAGGCTATATCATGGCATAGCTCTTGGGAAAGATTATCTATTCTATACGGCCGAATCCCTAATTTGTACACAGGTATAGATAGTGTCTCCCCATTCCCCGCTGCTCTCGCGGAGTGATGAAACCGCCCAGCCCCCCGCTCGTCTCATCATTGGTCCCCTCTCATATAAGGTTCGCGTTTAAGGTTCTTTCCGAATGAGCAGGAGGCCTTGGTCGCTTCAGAACTTCAAGGGGTGCGGAGAGGTGGGCCTTGATGAAAAGGCTATCCATGTCGAGTCTATCTCTTTCCTCTCTGTCTCTTTCAACCAGGTAGTTGCATTCCCGTGTCTATGTCCTACTGCAGCTTGGACGAGTCCCTTAGTTAGTATGATTATTAGGATTGAGTCTTTCCGGAATGTGCGAGAGTAAAGAATGGTGGAGTTTTTACGTATGCAGAGCTCTTTCGTCTAGAGCGTGATCATGTGATAAAACGAGAGAAATATGACACACGAGATTCGCTTCCATTCGATAAAAAACCTCACGCCTCATTCATCGAAACGAGGCGCCTGTCCCTCAACCCCCGAACCAGCGGAATTCATCATTTCCGCCGGTCCAATTCAAAGCCATCATAGGAAAGAAAAAAAATGTTTTATGAAGGAATAACAACGGTTTCGGTGGCTGCAGGATTCGGACCTCGGAGAAAGAAGGGCTAGAAAATGGAAAACCTCTCTTGATAAAGCCTAGAGGATAACAGCTTTAATAATAGAGGGAGGAAAAGCACCTCATGCTAGAAAAGTCGATCGAAGAATCCCAAGCTTTCGTAGCATCATGTTGTAACAAGTGACTCTCTCTCCCGAGCGGCCGGCTTTTTAGAGGGGAGGGGAAATGAAGTTGAACTAAACCCTGTTTTATGTTAGAAGGAAATAGAGTTCGATCAAGTTCAATTCAGTACCCCGCCCCCCCTCTCTATTTTAAAAGCGAAGTGGCCAAAGCCCTCTCTATTTTAGAAGGAGTAGACAAATTGGGTTGGGGCCCTTTCGAGCTAAATGAGAAGGCGACTCCCGATTCTCTGTGAGAGCCGAAAAAGGGCGATCGAGGCTCCGGAGGGGAAGAATCCAAGTGAGTTACACCTCTCCCTATTTTGCCCTCTATTTCAAAGGCCCTTGGATCAAGGCGTCTGCAATAAAGCTTTTCTCAAGACTTGGAGATCGAGGTGTCACTGGCCCCGGCTTGGTCGGTAGAGATCCAGGATTAGCTAGAAATGGATGGGGTCGCCAGCGATCTACTTGATTCCAATGGACGAAGTGAGGGCGCCCCTGCTTGCTTACGACGTGGTATTTCATCCTTCTCTCCTTCCGAATATGGGAAATCTTCCCGCTACGCATGGAACGGGAATGAAGGGCTCTCTATTTTAAAAGGGCGGTTCTTCAATATCGATTTTTGTTAAGAAGAAGGCTATACCCTTTCTCTATTCACATCAGTGAGCGACAGCGCCGTCATGTCGCCCTTTCAGGGTTCGCACGCTCTCTATCTAGAATCCTCTCTATTTTAAAAGGCGATAGCGAAGGGAATTGAGGGCCGGGGAAAACCTCCCCTGGTTATTGGGTCACATTCCGGTTTTTTAAGCAGGATTAAGCTTACATAGAAGACCCTGGTAGATTGGGAGAACGGAGAAGGGGAGGCAGCAGGTACCTCTTAGGATATGAAGGCCCCGTACCCCTTCAAAATAGAGAGGGCGAATCTGGAAGTGTAGTTCATCAATTCAATCACATGCTCCTTCCTATCTCTCGAAAATAGGCGCCTTTTCGTAGATCTCCTATACTATGCGAAAGCTACCCCTACTCTATCTCCACATACGAAATTCCTTCCTCTCTTCACATATCATATCTCGCTCGAATGCCCTCTCCCGGTCCGAAAGCACCCCGCTTTATAAAGGTAAGCGTTTCCGTATTGTATCGCAGAACCGCCAAGCCTCTATCCAAAGGGGTAGACCAAGGACGAGCACTCATATGACATGGACTACCAGGGTCCCAAGTATTATATTAAATATTAAAGGAGCTTTAAAACCCTCTCTATCCCTATAACAGGGAGATAGCTTTTAGACAAGCACTCGCTTACCGGCTTTTGAATAGATAGGGGGAGGGCTCTTAAAATAGACAGCTCTTAAGACATTTAGAACTCGGTTGAGGGCTTAAGGGTCTAAAGCCCCTTCATAGTTTTCTCCCCGGAATTATTTCCCCAATTATAGATAGAGAGCCGGCGCCTACCTTGAAGTTTTGAAGAGCTCTTTAAAAAAAGGCTCCGGGGAAGGCCTATCTATTTTTAAAAAGGAAGGATCCATTCATTCATTCATTAGAGAGATCAAACCTGTTGTTTTTTTTACTGAGCTCTTTGAAAAGGTACAAAGCTTATCTAAAGGTTACCGCCTTCCCTCTAAGCGCTTAAGGACTTGACCTCTATCAAGTTAGGGGAATGAAACGCTTTTTCAAAAGATAGCGCTCTTACTTACTAATGGAATAATACTGCCCTTCCTCCCAAGCGCTCTTTGCCCGAATCATGGCCTTTCACTCACTTCAGCTATGGACCCGACCCTTCTCCAAAAGACAGATAATCCAACTCCGACGAAGACTGCTCCAACTCCAACTTAAGCTGAAAGAGACTCTATCCAGATTCAACAGATATGCCGCCGGTGACTGACTGACTGTCCGCTCCCCCCTATTTTAAAAGCTTTTTGGTAGCTTTAAAAATCTGCCGCCGATTAGGCTGCTAGCATCAAGATTTTAAAGAGCCATTAAATTAAAGGTTCCGTTCCCACTCCTCATTCCGGTTCTCCTCTTTCTGTTTCCGATGGATATTGCTACGCACTGCATATGGCCGTTGACAAATAATAAAGAGAAAGATCCACTATCCACTATAGCATCCCCCATGCATGCTACTCCGAATCCTTCCATTCCCCTCCATTGAGAGAAAGCAGCAAAGCCCAATCAAAAAGTCCCCCTTTTTAAATCGTTTCGGTGTCAGGTCTGTCTTCTCCAGGCACTGAGCTCCTGTGGTCTGAAACAACAACGCCATCAAAAAAGGTTGCGGCCGGTGAGATGTGAAAAGATGGGAAAGGAAAGCTACTGAAGCTTTTTAAGGCGCTCTGGGCTCTCTATCTATAATCGTAAAAGCTGGGAAGGTGGCTTTTTAAAGTTGTGATTGTGAGTGATTAACCGGAATGCTCTAACTATCTGCTGCCCCAACGAATTCGTCCGCCTCTGCTCCCGGTGGTAATGCTACTGGAAGATATGAAAATGCTGAATGCTGTTATGGGTGCTCCGGTGGTCGATGACCCGATTCTCCAATAGCGAAATCGATTCCGATATAGCTGGCGCCGTCCCCGTTCCCACTCCATTAAATTTTCCCTTTCCCTCAGAATATGCTCTCTATTTTCAAAGGGGGCGGGCACGCTCCTTAAAATAGAGAGGGGATAGCTTTTAAGGATTCCACGGACCAGTAGGTACAGAAAACCATGTATGGGCTTTAGGGAGGGGTGAGAAAGAATTCTGAAAAAAGGCTCATAATTCGGGCACACACCGGAGCTGCTTCGATCGGTGAATCGCATAGGTCGGGTCCATGCCGCCTTGGTCTTTCAACTCCTCCATATCCTAATAGGGCGTAGGGCATTTCACGCTTCCTTCCCATCTTCAGCAGGCATTCGGGTGGTTCGCTCTTTAAAAAAACTATCCCTCCCTTTAAAGAGAAGAAAGCTATCTTGATCCTCTTTGAAAAGAAAAGCAGGCCTCTTTAAAAAGCTGCAAAGGCCTCTTTAAAAAGCTCACTACTTCTCGGGAATGGAGAAGGGGCAGCCGCCACTCAGGTCGTGCCCTCGGTTCCTTCCAATTCCCGGTATTATAATTATAAGGGGGCTCCGACCATCACCCACGGGACAAGGTCGTACTGAGAACCATGGGAATGATCTTGGACTTGGAAGTCATATACGAAGAACATTCTCGCACGGCACCACTATTTATTCAAAAGGCTAGCTCGCTCGAACGCACCAACTTAGGGGTACTATCATGCAGGCTCTAGTTCTATAAGGGGCCGGGTTGCAACGTCAGTCACTATAGACCAGTTTGAAGGAGAAGAACGACAGAGATATCAACGCTCTCCTTGAAGTTTTAAAGAGCTAAGGATCTGTTGTTCTTCTTTTTAGATAAACAAACTATTTTTAACCTTTTAGGATTAACGGCTATTGAATTCCCCCTGGCCCAGCCTAAAGAATGACACGGGTGAATCGAGCGCGGATCGATCTACGGAATAACGCGGATAGATTGAAGGACCACGGCCCAATCTGAATGATGAGATAGGTCGAGTTCCGGCTCAATCTCCCGGGTCTCTCTCTTTAGTTGTGGGGAAGCGCGCAGTCGAATCATGAATTGAGCCAGTACTTGTGTGTAGGATCGAAGACCCACTAGAATTCCATTTTTTCTAGTTGTGAGTCTTCTTAGAAACAATAAGCCAATGAATCGCTGCTCCCTATCCGGCCTGGAAGCTGCCAAGAACCTCATCTTATCTCATCTCACCTCATCCTCATTTTTAGAGAGCTCTTTGAATATTATAACAAAGCTCTTTAAAAAAAACTCCCGAAGTTCTAATTTCAAGAGCCTCTCTCTTTTTAAAAAGGCTTTCTTCGATCCGCTTTCACTCCCAGTGATTAGATCCACTTGATTCTAGATACCGCCATGCCCTTCATCTTTATTTGAGCTGCAGAGATGTCGAAATAAGGAGAGATGCCATCCATAATCGAGACGCCGCCCCGAATGCTTTTTAAGAGGCTCTCATTCCCATCTGAATCTGTTCGGCAGCCGGATTCACCTTTTAAAGTGGCGCAACCATAGCTCGCCCTGAGTGGACTTAAAGAGCCCCCTCTGTTGATTCTCGCACCCGCTAATCTTTAAGATAGGGAGGGGCCGTAGAGCACTGGAATTACGTAAAGGATCTGGTTTGATTCCCCTTCCATCCGCTTCAGCATAGATTCTATACGTAATAAGACCGACTTGATTCGTGTCACATTTCCTTTGTCCAATTGAAAAGGCTCCACAGAGATTCCATGACAGGCGCCGGAACTATGCATGCACGGAACTCGGTAGATCTATGTCCGAACCGGCCTATGTTTGATCCGAAGTATTCCCATGCACCGATCGACTGCACTCCCCTTCCCTGGTAGGGTTATTTTAAGCTGCTTTTCCGGTGATGGGACCGGTCGGTAAACTGTAAAGTTGATAACCGGAGGTGGGAGTAAGACAGCTTCGATTCGAATTTAGAAATGCCTTCAGTCTTCTCCGGCTTTCAATACCCCAGCCAAAGAATTCCATTCCTTTCCCATGCCTGCCAAAAATTGAAGATCATTTCGAAGTCCCCCTCTTTTTCTATGAACGAAACTCGGTCCAACTTTTAAAGCCCTGGTGAGCTAATCCAAACAGCTTGAACCAACTCAAATCCCAGAGATCCTTTTAAAGCCTTCAGGAGTGGAGTTCGCTACCGGGGCTGGCTGATAGAGACTTTTGCACAAAAAGAGTTTCCCTTTAAAAGCTCCCTCTCCCATTCACTGGTACGCTTATCGACGGGAGTAGCCAGCTTAAAATAGAGAGGACCGACTACCCCTTTATAATATAATATAATATAATATAATATAATATAATATAATATAATATAATATAATATAATATAATATAACCGGCATTCTATTGGGCTGGCCCACCCCATAAGGGATAGAGCACCGATAGGCTATGCGAAAACCTCCAGCTGCGAGCTCCTGTTCATTGGTGGATTGCGGGGGCCTTTACTTTAAAGGGGGTAGTCCCCTATCCACGTTATACGGCATGGATCACCGGCTGCATTAGCTACACTGGCCGAGGTGGGGTTCTTTTCGATCCGCCTAGTTAAGAGCCTAACGAGTTAACTAACATCGGACGGCCCCTTAAAGTGAGGATGTATAGCTTAAAAAAGGGCTAAAATTATTATGAGCGAGTCGAGCGAGATATTTCATCGTCCGACCTTATAATATAATATAACGGGCAGCCGGCTTTTGCCCTTCAGCACTAGCTCGATCTGGATGCAGTGGCCCCCCTCATCAGTTATGAGTATCCGACTTTTGAATCGAAGATTGCCAGCACCGGAGTAGGATAGGACTCCTTCCAGTATATCGCGCTGGAGGGAGGCCCGGTATATGGGGATGGAGAAAGAACCACCTTTATCGGAAAGGGAACCATCAGAATCCAGTTTACTGACGAAATAAGAACCATTCCATAACCATAGTATTACCTCTTTTTAGGAACCGTAGGAACCATACCTTTCGGAATAAGAACCAGTAGTATCTATCCGCTGCATTCTATCTAAAAGTGGCCCTTACCCTTTAAAACGGATCGGATGATAGCTCTCTATTTTAAATAAGGGGTGAAGAATAGCTGGATATGAATGGGTACAGAATAGGTGGGATATATCTGGTCGGAAAAGTTGGTACAGAATAGGTATGAGTTCATAGATAGGTTTAGTACGAGGCTCTTTAAACCTAAAGCTCGCTTACTAATCAATAAAGGTGAGCTCGACCCTTTCTTTTTAAAGAGCCTTTAAAATACCTTTTAAAATAGAGAGGGGCCCCCTCTGTTTTAAAAAGGCCCTTTTAAATGGTGGGGAGAGGGGGGCTCTTTAAAACTGCGCTCGCTCACCCAGCTCTCTATCCACAATCTTAAGAGAGGGAGGGGGGGCCGCTATGGAATCGATCATATGGGAAGAACGGACTTTAGTCGAGTCGACCTCGGGAGAGGAGACAATATTGTGAATGAGATAAAGACCCCGACCGATCTTTCAGTTGTGTCTGCACGCATCAATCCTTTCCCGCCTCTTAGTGACGGGAAATCCTTCCCCTCCAGATCTCTGCGGGTCTCCCCGTTCTCCGTATTCCCCACCCCAGGTGGAGTGTTTAACGGGGACCTCTTAAGAGCGTTGATATCTCATACATAATATCTGCTGCCTCAAGGCATTACTCCAAAGGCTTTAAAAGGCAAATATCCATCAGTGTAGATAGACTAGGGCCGGTTTCTGAGGAAGAAGAGGAATTCACCTTATTCCCGGAGCGCCTTAAAATGCTTCAAGAATTCTATTCGAAAGAGGAGTGTGGAGCGGTTCCTCTCTAAAAAAGGTTCACCGGTTTCATCCGGTTCTACTCCATCCCGGTTCAGAAAGACTGTATCTAAACTTCTTCTTTAATGAGGCAAATAAGATATTTCAACAAGTCCTGCCGCCGCCGAGTGCTCTTATGGCAGCAATATTCTTTACTCAGAAGAAACGCTCTCTATCCTCCTCTCTCCTCAAAAAAAACGGTCAAATCTATCATCAATGAGGTTTTGGAGCGCTCTCATCTATAACCGGGCTTTTTGTATTGAGGGAGAACACCCACCTTGAAGTTTTGAGGAAGCTGGTCCTCTCCTCTCCCCTCCCCTCCCCCACCCCACATTTCAAAGGCAAAGGCCAGCCATTTTTAAGCCCTTTTAAACAGAAATCCGGCCTGCCTTTTTAAACATGGGGGGGCACACGGGAAAAGGCGGGTTACTACGGCCGAAAGGGATAACCATTGCTAGCTATTCGGCGTGTGAATGCGATCTTTTTCCAACCCCCGGGCCCTTCTATCTAAGCGAATGAATGAATAAATAACGGGCTCCGGTTTCGGTGGGAGTTGTGGTTACCTCTCCATAAAAAAGTCGCAGCATGGAGAGAAATGGCCGGGTCTAGCCCTCATTTATTAAAGAGGTCGGTAGAGCATGCGGAATAATCTCGATCGTGAGGAGCTCAGAAACGGACGACATAGCAAAGCGAAGCTATTCATGCAGTTCACATGGAAGAGCAGAACCGAAACTTTTTTAGAGCTGCTCTCTATTTCAAAAGGTGGGTAGTAACTTAGAGAATGTGGAACTTTTAAAAGGCCATTTTAAGAGCTCTTTAAAAGGCCATGCAGAAAGAACATGATGGATGATGTGGTTCACAAAGGCATAACAGCAGCTCTCCGGCTCGCCCCCTCTCTATTTTAAAAGGTAGGTAACCTCGATCCGCTCGATCCTTTTCAGTAAAGGTTGATGATCTAAAACACAGCAGGATCCTTTTGACCGGAAAAAGGGCCACCAGGTGAATAAGTTGATGGATAAAACCCATCCTACCCATACCGGGAAATCGGAAACAGCGGGACAGCGACCTCTTAAGAACTGAGGAAGCTTCTTCACGCTTAAAGTATTCCCCTGATTCCCTAGCCCCGGCCCTCTCTATTCTAAAAGGGGCATTGATTCACCCCTTTAGGAATAGAGAGGCCTACCTCCTAAGGTTGGTCATATCGACTGCGGATAGGTAGGTAGTGCGTGATCCAGGATGTAGCTACTCGGCTAGAGCTTCCACTAACTCAAAGAGCCGCCTTTATAGAGGTTCAACGAGCTCTCTATCAATCGGGGGAGAGCGTTCATCAATCTATTTGGATACGTATTTATAAGAGCCCCATAAATTAAATTAAATTAAATTAAATTAAATTAAATTAAAGGGGTGGAGCGTGGTCTTTATCAACGATAAGACTAGCGAGGGGCTTGACGAAGACACGAAGGGGCTCTTTAAAGGAGGGAGATATCCGTTCACACCTGGAGAAACATGGTTA
Organism: Wollemia nobilis; assembly: GCA_028583015.1. Lineage (NCBI taxonomy): Eukaryota > Viridiplantae > Streptophyta > Pinopsida > Araucariales > Araucariaceae > Wollemia > Wollemia nobilis. Next base: position 47,276 of record JAQPPZ010011953.1, read on the forward strand.
CGACCTTTAAGGTAACAAGAACACTCCATCTCTAATCCGCCTCTGCTCTTAAGGCTTTGAAGGGAGATGCTGAAGAGGCAGAAAAAATGAGCTCCCCGAACCTCTTATTTTAAGCTCTTAAAAGGAGCCATCGATAATCACTTAAAAGGTGGATGTTTAGAGTATGGAATGGGTAACCTCGGAGAGGCACCTTATCTTATAAAGGGGTTAAATGCCGGGCGTAGTGAGCATAGCGAACGGAGCCTCTCTATTTTAAAGGAAAGCTGGTTTATCAAGAAGTACAAGAGGATGGTCCGTTTTATTTTATAGGTGCTTGCTGGGAAAAAGAGAAAAAACGAGTGAGGAACTTTTCTTTTAATAAGCCGAGAAGGGGCCGTACTATTATATAGAGAGGTTATATAGAGCTCGCTTTTAAGCCTGTTCGAAATATAGTATATAATACAGCATCTTTCTGTTGTTTTGGACGTCTGTTCGATATTGCGGCGTATATAATAGAGGTTAATTCTGTTGCAGCTATGAACCCAGGCTTGGTAGAGAGAGCTACCCCTTTTAAAATGGAGAGGCGCCGCTGACTAAGATTAGAGAGCCGAATTCCGACGACACACAATCACATGACACATCCGAGCATGACCAACCATAAAATGTCTTGCCCTTACAGAACGTATTCGCCTGATACCGGCTCCCTCGACTTCTCACATTCGTGAATACTGAAAGATAACACTATCCCATGCCGAGAGAGAGCATAGGCGCTCAGCCCGGGATCATTACTCGTGTGACTAAGCTTAAAGATTGCGAGAAGATCCTTTCCTCTCCCTTAAAATAGAGAGGTAAGGGAGAGGTATCTATTTTCAGGTCGCATTTTAAAATAAAGAGAGCACTACCTACCTCTTTTGGGAGAGGCAGTTTTGAACACTAACGCCTCTTTGAACAATGCGACGCTCTCTCCCAAAAGATCCGAGAAGCTTTCCCTGAATTCGAGGGGGCCCAGTGCTTGAATAAGGATAGAGAGGTCCTTAAAAAATTGGGTTTCAGCTTGCTCGCTCTGAAAATATGAGGTGACTGCCCCTCCCAATTTTAAGGGATAGAAAGCCGGAGAAAAATGGAAAACGAGGCCGGGACGAGGCTTATGATTCAGCATCAAGCGCGACTTTTAAAATAAAAGCTCTTGCCTTTTATTTTGCCCCTAAAACAGAGGGGAGGGGAGCTGCGGTTGCCTCTAAAATAGAGGGGGGAGGTCCAAGCTCTCTATTTTAAAAGGGGCGAAGGCGACAACGGAGGAGGTGATCTCTGATCCGCAACTTGGGAGTTCTTGTTTGAATAGATATAAAACGATGCGCGCTTTGTTTGGGGATCTTAAGAGAATGGAGCCCCAAGCACCTGTGTTACAACGCCTGGAAGCCCATCTGACAGCGGAGAAATCCCTGGCGCCTACTATACTCAGGAAACTTTACGAGATAATGCGGCTCTTTATGATCGATTGGTTAGCGAAAAATCTTTCTCGGATAGACCTTACCTTTATTTAAAAACAAAACAGAACCTTGAAATCCTCTCTATTTTAAAAGGGGGGCGCTCTCCCCCTTAAGATTATAGATAGAGAGTGAGAGAACCCTCCCGAGAGCGAAGAAAACCTTACTCGTTTTAATCCTGCCGCCCCGGATTTAATTCAACCCTGCCCCCCCTCTCAAAATAGCCGTTTTAAAAAGCAAAAGCCCTCTGTTTTAGGCACTCCACCCGAAAGCTTCAAGTAATCCCCCTGACAAACAACCTGGGGCCCTTCTCCCAACCCCAGCCCAGAATGCGACCCATCGATCTGTCGCTCCCCCCTAATACGGAAAGCGGAAAGACTCGATCTCTCTCAAAAAAGCTCTCCCCCTTAAAAGCTCCCCCCGCCCTTACCCCCCCCGTTTAAATGGAGCTCTTAAAAGCGGGGAGCATGGGGAGCAAAAGCGGGGAAACGCGGCCATGAACGAGAAAACACCCCTTATTACTAAGGTCTTCGAAGCCAAGTCTTCCCCGCTCTTGCCCTTTTAAATGGTGGGGGGAGGCCGCCATATATACATACACGAGTTAGTTGGTTACTCCGGGCCTTTTCTTAGCTCTGTCGCGGGCGGAGAGATCCCTTACTTAGTATGTATTCGCTCGCCGGGTGAATATATGAGCCTTTAAAAGGGACCGGGATCTCAGTCTGATGGGCTTTGCCGCATACATAGACGGGGTGGACAGCCCGACCCAACCTCTCTTTAACCCCTTCTATTTGGGTGGGAGAATTAAAAGTATATGAATAGGAACGAAGAAGTGTCCATGTGTGATCGCGATAGCAGCAGCACCTATTAACTACAGAGGACTTTACTCAAAAGCGGGGTCGCTTCCCATGAAGAACAGCTAGCTATTTCCCATACTCCTTTCCCAGCGACAGCGAAGATTATTTGGTGAGGGCGAGACCGAGCTTTTAAAATAGAGGGGCACCGGCTAGCGGATCGAAGCGAGGTTCGGGTTTCGCTGGCAGCACTATGGGTATGGGTAGGACCGCCCTAAGGCTTTAAAGGTTGCGGTCAAGAGCTTAAATGAATAAGGTTGTTTTCTCGTATGTGATGCCGGAGGTTGAGACCGGACCAGAAACCTCTCTATGATGTGTTTAGGCGCATCTAATGGAATTCCGGAGTTGGACCTGCTGATTCGGCGGGTGCTGCGAGAATGGAGGCTGCTCTCGGTCGAGCCCTTCTCTCTCCGTGGGCCACACGCATAGTTAGTCCAATGAATCGACATCGACACATCATATAAGTTGCGGCGCTCTCTATTCGTTTTTTGAAAAGAGAGAGGGGGGGATTGGTTCATTCAGAAGAAGTCGTTGAAACAAGGAATGAACATCACGTATCATATATCTTGTAAATCAACACGGGTCAGGGAGAGAAAGGAACGTAGTGCCGTGTTCTCCGGCTCTCCACCCTGCTCCTGTAGCTGCTTCCTCTTCCCCTTCAAAAAGCGAGGCGGCCTCGGTTATGGATAAAGAGCCCACCCCCACATTTTAAAGGCAAAGGCCGCAATGGCTATTTAATTCAATTCAATTTAATTGGGGCTTGCTTTTTAAAGAGGTAGAATACATCCCTTCTTTTATGACGTAATAAATATCTCTATCTCGTGATAAATATCTTATAGGGTGATAAATATCTTATAGGGTGATAAATATCTCGTAATAAATATCTCCATAAAAGCCGGCCTCTCTGCTTGTCTTAAATGCGTTTAATGGGTGGGTAAGGGATAGTCCCAATGAATGCCTCTCTGGTTGTCTTAAACGTCTTTAATGGGTGGAATAGATCCCTTCTCTTATAACGTAATAAATATCTCTCTGCTTGTCTTCCTCTGTCTCCAGGGTGGAATTAGAGAGAGCTAGTCTGCCCTTCCTTCTGCATTCCCTCCCTCTGTCTCCAGGTGAATAGAGAGAGCTGGTCTGTCCCTCCCTCCGCATCTCCTCCTTTTTTCTCCAGGGTGGAATTAGAGAGAGCTCGTCTGCCCTTCCTTCCGCTCCCTTTTCCCGGTAGTTGGTATACCTCGTATTCGCTCCCCAGTAATCCCTCCCTTTCCAGCCCTTTTTAATTTCAAGAGGCTTTACCTCTTCAATCCCTAATGAGATAAGGGTTTCCTGGATGGGTGATTGCTCTACTCTAAAGGTAGTTCTGCTTTTTTGCGGTATGGAGTGGATAGGCCGACTGATAGGGAGACCCACCGTAGTTGATAGAGTTGTCTGATGTTGAGAATATCGTCTTATCGTCTTGTACTGGGTATGGTCCCTCCCGATAGATATCGTCTTCAATCCGATAGAAATCGTCTTCAAGTGGGGTAAGGATATCGTCTTATAAGGGTGGATTGATGAGGGGAGAGTGCTGTCTGTAAGTTTATAGGGGGTAAATCGTCTTATCGTCTTCTCTTCCTCTCTAAAAAAGACAAAGGGGTTCCCCGTTATAGATAGAGAGGTGTAGTTTTCCGATTCTCAAAGAGATAGTTTTCCGATTTTTAAAGATAAAGCCGCTTTTATATTATATTATATTATATTCTAGTAGTTCTCCTCGCTGGGGTTCCCTTCTTCTTCTCAATGCGATCAAAACCAGGATAGGGAGAGGGCCCAACCAATTTATTTAAAAGCGAGAAAAGAGATAAAGAAATAAGAGCCCTCCCCAAGATTTTAAAGAGCTTTTCCCGTCACCTCACCATTTTTTAGAGAGAAGAGCGGGGAAAGCTTTAAAATGAGGGAGAGGGCTCTTAAAAGCTTATCTAAAATGGCGGAGTATACTTTTATTCGATGCAGGTCCTCTCTTATATACGGTTCGAAATGGATCTGGCCGATATGACATATAATTACAAGTCATATTACAGATATAATAGCTTCAATGCGGACGACTCTACCAACTTCTCAATAGGTTGATCTCCGGTCGGAGGTCTGTGCCGCGCCATCAATTATCTATCTCAAACCGATGAAACAAACCGATTCAAAGGAGAGATCTCGACCTCCAAACAAAAGTGTTTCTCATTTTTGTACTCACCTGTCCTCTCTATTCAAAGTCATTTGCCGATCTCAACCGCCTATATCTATCTCTTGAAAAGGGTTTATGCCTGAAGTTTCTCTCACCTCTCTGTTCTAAAAGAGTTCTAAAGGTGGGCAAGCTCTAGTATAATACTTGGGGGAGGTTAGAAGACCAGGTCGATCTCCAAACAAAGGATATCCTGGTTGCGCTCTCCCGCGGGATCGAAGGCCTCTTTAGAACCGTTCAATTGGGAGGGAATAGGAGAAAGCCCTCTCCAGCTGCTCTCCTTTCCTTGCCATTAGGGAGATTCGCTGCTTTCCCATCCTCGCCAGGTGGTTGGGTTGATAGACTCGAGTCAGTAGGTCCAATGTTCTAGATAGAGGTGCCTTCCCCCTTGAAAGCTATTGGGCCTTTATAAAATAGAGAGCGAGAGTCAGATCTATTTTTTTAAGAGGCCCCTCTCCTCTCTATTTTAAAGTAAATTTACGACCTCTTTAAAACTTTGAGGTTATCGCCCTCTCTATTTTAAAAGGAGAATCGTTCGACAGATTTTAAGGGTTCATCATATAGCTACGAATGCCTTAAAAAGCCTTGATGAAAGTTGAGAAGAGGCATCCATCCACATATACCTTTTTAAAAGCTCGGCGAGGGGGGGATTTTAAGAGTCAACATCCTTATTTAAAATAGAGAGGGGCGGCCGCTGCTTTTAAAATAGAGGGGTCTCTTCCCGGGACGGGCTCTCTGTTTTAAAAGGGGAGAGCTTTTCCCCCTAAAAAAAGCTTTTGTAGTTGCTTCTCATTGAAGCGGGGCTTAAGTAAATTCTGTCCCTCTGCGGATTGAAAGACTACGGACTTGAATGATGGTCTCCTTTTAAGAGCCTTTTAAAATAGAGAGGAGAGGCTCGGGAGAGGCTTTTAAAGAGTAAAACGATCCTTTTAGAATAGAGAGGTCTCAGGAAGGGTCTCAACCGAATAAAGAATTGCTCTTTAAAAGCTCTTGAATAATCTCAAAGGGGAGGGGGCCCCTCTCTATTTTAAATATGGTTTCGGCTCGTTGTAAAAGTGGGAGGGCTTTTGGAAGGAAGACAGATTGACCCACTAGCTAGGTTTGGTCTGAAATGCACTGACCGGGAATTTTTAAGGTCGCCGGGCTGCCTTTCTTTAAGGATCGGATTTCAAGCTCTGATAAAAGATATCTTGTCATCCTTTAAGACAATAAGACATCTGTATCTGGGTGGTCTATTTCTTAAGAGGAGGGAAGTAAGCCTCCCTTCGGTCGGGGGAACTATTTATGAGTTTCCCTTCGGGGATTACGAATGCCAGCAAGGCTTCTCTTTTAAAGGGTTTCTCTTTTCATTAGATCTTCCATTTTAGGGATGGCATTATTCCAGGTTTCTATCTCTCATTTAAGGCATTTTAGGGATGGGATTATTCCAGGTTTCTATCTCTCATTTAAGGCAGGGTTCTCATTTCTATCTTTCATTGAAGGCAGGGGTTTCATTTCTATCTCTCATTTTCAGAGAGAGGAAGATTTTGATTTTTAAAATAGAGAAATCGGGATGAAAAGATATCGTTTTATAGACGTATTAACACATCTTGAATATGATGGGCTCGGCGTTTAATAAGTCTCTTTATATACGTATTATAGATGTCTTCAATAACCTCCTCGAAAGAAATGGAAATAAGTAAATGGAAGAAATGGCCCTCTCTATTTAGTCGAGGATGGAAATAAGTCGAGGAAGAAATGGGAAGAAGTCGATTCGGGGCTAAAGGCGGAGGGGCGAAAAGAGATATTTGATTTTAAAAGCATTGCCTCTCCTCTCTGATATTTGATTTTAAAAGCATTGCCGGGAAAACCTTATTTTTGGTGAGGGAAAACCAAGGGAGAGGGGATCTTGATCGAGGGAAATCTCTCTTTTTGAGGAGGGAAAGAAATGTCGAGCTGAGGAGGGAAAGAAATGTCGAGCATGGTTTTTATCTCGATTCCGATTCCCCTTTTATCGTTAATTGAATTTCATTAAAAGTAATATCCTTAATCAAATTCAAGGGAAGAGGAATATCGTTAATCGAATTAAGGGGAATGAAGATTATCGGAATAGAGGGAGGAAGGAAGGGGAGACCGGTCGTACTCACAAAAGGGAGACCGGGAAACCCGACCCTTACTCCTAAGAATAGATGAAATAATCCTCCTAAGAATAGATGAAATAAACTATTCCCGCTTCTCCAGAATAGATTCCATAAACTATTCCCGATAGAGAGCCTACC
>JAQPPZ010011959.1:0-52503 GCA_028583015.1 Wollemia nobilis
GTTCGAATGAAGACAACGGTCGTGGCCTCCTCGTCCGCTATGGGAAAGGAAATTCTCAAGGACCACGACCTCAACTTCGCCAACCGGAGCGTCCCGGTCGTCGCCCGCTGCATCGCCTACGACGCCTCGGATATCCTGTGGAGCCCCTACGGTCCCCGGTGGCGCCTCCTTAGAAAAATCTGCGTCAAGGAGCTCTTTAGCCCCAAGAGTCTGGAGGTCATGCACCACATCAGGGGAGCGGAAGTCCGGCGAACGGTGCGGGGCATCTACGAGGACTCCGTGAAAGGGGCGGATTCCGGCCGCGTAGACGTGGGAGCCAGAGCTTTTATGACCTCCCTGAATGTTGTGACCTCCATGATGTGGAGCAGAAACTCCGACACGTCAGCGCAGGGGAAAGAGTTCAAGGACATGATGGGGGAGCTGGTCTATTTGCTGGGAATTCCCAACGTTTCGGACCTGTTTCCCTTCCTGGAGCGGCTGGATCTGCAGGGTGTCTATCGCAGGATGCATAAAGTGTTCGTTCGATTCGATAGGCTGTTTGACAGCATAATTGATGAAAGGGTTTCTGGGCGCAGCTGCGGATCCGACTTTTTGCAGCTGATGCTCGATCTCGCGAAAGGAATTGTACATAGCGACGACGAGACCGAGAGTATTCAGCTCACCATGAAGGATATTAAAGTCGTGCTGATGGACATGGTGACGGGGGCGACGGACACGACGTCCAACACGGTGGAGTGGGCAATGGCGGAGCTGATGCAAAGGCCGGAGGTAATGAAGAGAGCGCAGAAGGAGTTGGAGGAAGTTGTCGGGCTTGAGCAGGTTGTGGAGGAATCTCACATACCCCAACTGCACTACTTAGAGGCGATTGTGAAGGAAGTCCTGCGTCTCCACCCGGCGCTGCCTCTGCTTGCGCCCCACTGTGCCGCAAAGAGCGTTGACATTGGAGGTTACCTGATTCCGAAGGGCACTCAGGTGCTGGTGAATGTGTGGAAGATTCAGAGGAATCCGCAAGTGTGGAAGGATTCGTTGGTGTTCGATCCGGAGAGGTTTGTGGACGGCAAGGGGGGTTACAACGGACGTGATTTTGACTATTTTCCGTTTGGGTCGGGGAGGAGGATCTGCGCGGGGCTTTCTCTGGCGACGCGCATGGTACATTACACGTTGGCTTCTTTGTTGCATTCCTTCGATTGGGAATTGCCGGCGGGCGAGAAGCTGAACATGCGAGAACAGTATGGGATTGTACTACGCAAGACGGTGCCTCTAGTTGCTCTGCCCAAACCTCGTTTGAGTTCGCATCTCTACTGATGCTCTATTCCACAAAGTCTGGTTTATAGGACCTTTATGTGGTAAGCATTTTAATTAGTGTGACGATTAATGTTATGTTAGGTACACAAAGTTAGGGATAGGAATATCGCCTTACGGAATATGGGGATATGAAATTATATTTTCTATGTATAGAATGTTGGTATGATGTCAGGTATTATTTTTATTAAATAAAAATATGTTTAAAAATGTTTTTAAGTTTAAAATATTTATAAATGTTTAACTTTTTAAAATCTTAGATTTATTATGGTTACCCAAACTTTAGATTTCATTGAGTTATTTTGGATGAGTTTGGGTGGTAGGAGAAAGAGCTTTACAATTTTTCATTGTCACTTCATAATGGATTACAAGGTTAAAAAGTCTTTTAAGAGAGATGGGTTGTGGCTTTTTGATAGTCAGCATACAGATAAAAATTAAGCCAATTGAATGAAAAGGAGCAAAAAAATTGGAAGTAATGAAATGGATATACTCTTGAATCATTGTTTACCTAGTGTCCTACTATAGTTAGATCAACTTTTAGAGCTTTAAAGTGAGATATACAGTCCTTCACATTATTGAAATGTAAAATTTTGATATTCAATAGTTGAATTTATATTCTATTAACTTCATTAGCACATACTTTTCCATAGGGATATTTCAAAGTAGTTTATATGTTAAGCAGATGATGTTTCTTTATGAGGTGAAAAAGTACATGTGGTCCCACCAACATGAAGAATAGTCCAAGAGCTTATTCCTTTCTTTTATTGACTTCATGGTTAAAAAGACTATCTCGATCATTCTTGAAGATGAACTAGATATTATTGCTTCTAATTAATCTTGACATTTGAACTAACTAAGTGTTATAATTTTGTCGATCAACGTGAGTAACACATCCTAAGAAATCCATTTTCCATAAACCCTAAACAATTTTTACTAGGGCTATAAACTAATGTCACAACTATGTAGAGATTGAAAAATCATGTAAAATGAAGGTGAAAATGGGCTCCAATGCTTTTATATGTGAAGGTTATGGCCTCCGTAATAGTTGGTTAAATTAGCACTTAAATCAACAAAAAATTAAATGTCAAAGCTTAGAGTCTACCACTTGACTAGATATGATTAATTAATTACTCATGGTCTCATATTTGCTTGAACATGAGATGGCCTCCGTAATAGTTTCTTGAACATGAGATGGCCTACTTTGAAATAAGGGAGTAAACTATTGCATCACAAACTCAACTATGAAGTAAAGTGAGCAATAAATTTGACCAAGTGGATTAGTTAAAGATGTTTTCCACAAGAAAAAATACCATCATTGAGTTTTAAACATAACACTTATTCACCACACATGAACCACCCAAACAACTATGCTATGTAGTTTGTTGAGGTAGGAGAATATCTCCTTTGACTTAGCCACAAAAATTTAATAGTCATGAGGAATTCTTCAAACAAAAGGATATCTATGGTGATTCATCTTGGTGGAATTCATGTTGTAAATAAAGCACCTAACTACTACACCATAGGTGCAAATATGATTGAGATGGAGATAAAATATGTCCTTGTACTATTCAACTTGGTATACCTTATAAAACCATGCTACTAAGATTTTAACTAGACTACACCATTATCACTTATTAGCGGTAAAGATTCAATGTCCAATTAGAATGTATACTTCAAAAAATATTACAACTTTTGGAAATTTGACCTTGTGACCACCTCCCAACTAACGATGAACCTTGACAACACACCACTCCCTTCATGGCAAATGGAATGATAAGAACACCAAAGAAGGTTTTATGACTATGTAATCAAAGAGGATGTGCTAGGATTTGAATGCCTAACCTCCCAACTCCTTGGATGAATGACTTGGAAACCATCATGTCCACACTAACGTGTCACTTTTGCATGAATATTTATAGACTTGTGTCAACAAGTCACATAACTAATGCACAAATGGGTGCAAAGGCCATGATAATGACTCTAAAAATATATGACATATAATTCATAATATTGAAAATTTAAATATTCAAAATAAAGAGACCAAAAGAAACTTGAGATCAACATAGGATCAATTCACTCTTCTACATTTGAGTGAAGCTACTTCAAACTTGGCTCTAATATAATATTTTAATTTGTAATGAATTCCAAAAATTATTTCAAAATATGCATTTACAAGAATCATATACTAACAAGACAAAAAATGTGATTAAAAGATAGCAATAGAAAATTACTTAAAAAAATGAAGGTAGATGACAAGTAGAAGTATAATGTGGATTCCCATGGGCACCCTAATATATCATATTTTATTTGCACACATCATACAAATGGATCCTTGTTGAGGGGTATTTATAATAATACCAAATCTCAAATGAAATTTTAATCTCAAGCTAATGTAAACTTAACCTTTACGTTAACCTCACAATAAAATAACTATGAATTACCCTTTTAAGTGAGGTTATCCATATAAGTGGATTAACAAATATCTCTAAGGGTGAAACATGAAAGGGGCCCACAAAATACATAAATGCTTCTCATAAGAACCTCATCATAGTTTTGGCCTTGGCCTAAACAACATTAGATTACACAAAGTTCAATAAGAAGGATATCCTCATCTTATATAATCTTCTGCACTACTTGTTCATATTAGAACAAAATATTCTTTCCTAAAGATATTTTTTGTAGGAAGTGCAAAACCAATTACTATTGGCACTAAAACCATTAAACCATATGTTTTCTTAATAGTTTATTTTTAAGCCAAACATATATCTTCAAGGGGACAATTCTATGGATCAACATGAATTTTGTAGTCTATGTATGGTGTTCAACTAGTCTTACTATCCAATACATGTACAATTTTAAAAAATATCTTAACCAATTTTAAAATCTAGTAGTTTTATTAAAATAATCACAATCCTATTTACATTCAAATGCTTAGTTGTAATGTTTCTCGTTCTTTATTCTAATTTTGAAATCGGGATCCTTGTAGCCTTCCCAATCTAGATTTTTTCAATTGGTTTGTTGATGTTTCTTTTAATTAATGATGTCTAACATGTTAAATTTAATGTGTACTTCTCCTTGACATGTGTCCTTGACACTTGTCATTTGTTTTTTATATGGTGACATGTGTCATCATCCTTTGTACTTTATATACACCAACAATCTAAAAGTAATATGTAAATTATTGTGCCAATATTTGGTATCAAAGTAGGCTTTCCTGCCATGTAGGCTTGAGAGGCGATTTCCACCCACTCAATAGCCATTTCTTAGGGATTATGCTCTCCACTTTCTAATTTGATTAGAAACCATAAAGCTTGGAGAAAGATTCATGGACCATGGTGGAGGAATTGCAAAAATCCTATATGAGGTGCATTTTTTTCAAAAAATTAGGTGCAGCATCGGGACTTCCCAGGTGGCCATCCATCCCAACACTACTTAAAATTTGAATGCTTAACTATAGAGTTCTAGAGGGATTTGGTGCCCAAGAATTATTAGAGAATGAACTTAAGGTAATATTGAGATCAGACTCTAGATCTTGGTAGAATATGTGTTGTGGCTCCTAGTCATATGCTAGAGGACTGTGAGAAGCAAAAATATGCTCAAGATGAGCTTGATCATAGTGCTACAAGGAGGAGGATCCATCTCAAGGGTTTATATCTCATTCTCATTATCAGGGTTTCACAGTCTTTCTCCGTCATCAATGGTGATGAGGTTCAAACTGCAAACACCTTGAAGCCAGTCCAACTAGCTCCAGATTGGCATACCCTAAAAAAATAAAGGGTAAGGGATCTTAAAAATGGAGGGATGATCCAAAGTAGGTTAGTCCTCAAAGAGGAGAAGGGGAGATAAAAACCATCTCCCAAGAAAAATTTCATTAAGAAATGTCACGTGGCTCTCCTTGGGAGATAAAGGCAATGAAAAAATGGAAATGGTCTAAGATTCACGATGTTGATTTCATTGTAGCAATCGATAGGAAGTTGCTCTCGCCTGCTAGAAAAAGGTCTAGGAGCCTGACTATGGAAGAAAGGAACGTCACCCTATAGGGGAAGGAGAAAATGGTGGAATGGATTTTTTTGGAGTTGTAAAGACTGCCATGGAGAAAGCAATGGAAGAGAAGGTTGCGAGCTTTTCTTTTTTCAAGTTTTTAAGTTTACCAAAGGAGGTCTAGGAGCTCGACTATGGAAGAATGGAATGCCGCTCCTACAAGGGAAGGAGAATGGGGCAACATGAATTTCAATGGAAATGTAGACAATTCTAGGAAGAAAGCGAAGGAAGAGAATGTTGCGAGTTTTTCCTTATTCAAATTTTTTGTGTTGCTCATGTTCTTTTTTTTTCTAGCCTTGTGAATTGCTTTAAATCTATGTAAACTTTCAGTGCCTAGAGTAGTAGGTGGGTTGTGACCAACAATAATCTAGTTTGTGATGAAAGAGCCCCTTCAAGCATACACACGATGTCAGATCCACATGACACAAAAGGTGCACATGCACCATAGCATGTGATTGAACATGCACCATAGCATGATGTAATCCCTCATGAATATTTGCATGTGGAAACTACTTCACCAAACTGCATGCATCCAAAAGCTAAAGGGAACTACACATTATGGATCTCATACATAGTGAAGCACATTGTCATGAATATGCTTGTCATAGATATGGTGTTCTATGTAGAGCTCTAGACTGTGAAGTGGAAATTTTGCATGTCATAAGATATGTAACAAAGAAAAAGGTCTTGTACTTTTTTAACATTAATTTTTTAATGGATATTTATGGATTTTTTGATTCAACTGTCAGCACCCTTCCCCTATCCCCACTGTGACATCCATTTTGGAAATGTATCAACTCAACAATAGTAAAGAAAAATAACACATGTTGACCATGAAATTGTTTGAAATCAACGACCACCAAGAAACCCTGCTATGGATGGATGTAAATCACAATTAGTATCTACAATGATCTTGTACGTATATCCCTATAACAACAACCTATTTTTATACTTTGCAGCAACAAACTGATCCTATAGTTCACAATATGGACCAACACTAGAGATGCATTTTCTCATGGTCTGATATTGCATTGCTTAATGACATGATGATGATAGCATTGTACAAAGTCATGAGCAAAAAAAAGCTTTTGAAAAAACACTCCATGGATCTAAAGATCATAGATTGAAGCTAGTGTAGAATAATATGTGTGGTGAAGGTGGTCGGTTTGGACTATGATAGATGGCTAAGAAAATAATTTGTCACCCAGGGTTTGTTGACCATGAAAATCCAAATCAAATATGGAGTGAAGATCCAAATTAAATATTTGGTAGTGGATTGTAGTAGCTCAATACATTAAGCTTAAAAATAAAATTAAATGAAAAGCACTGTAGTAACTTGTCTAATTCTGCAAACAAAAAGAATGGAGGATGATGGAGCTTTAGCACCACAGGTCACAAATACCACAATCCTATTTTTTATCAAGCTACAAGATGCATATAGAGTGAAAACCATGGTCTTCATACCTAGATCAAAGTACTATGCACATCCTCATCATCATAAGAGCCTTATGATTTTTTTGAGGTTTCAATGTGGCAAAAGCTAATTATTTTTGTAGGTATAATGACCACCACATGGAATGAAAAAGTAACCAAAAATAAAATAGGTTGTATGCTAGTTGTGGGTAAGGTCCCCTTCATGTTGAGTGCAACTAAGATATAGTGTGACCTCACTTTTTTGGATGAGTGATCCTATAGTGGAGCATGAGAAGCACATACGAATGTTTGATTTTGGATCTAAAACTCACGAGAAAACATATTTTAAGGTGGATATCACCAAATTAGTGGTACTTGGGGTGTAACCAACTTATAAGGACTTGTCATTATATCTGAGGGTGTATTTAGCAACTTCTTAACAAAGTGGAAATACCTCAAATATTATTTTCTAATATTGAAGAAAGTGGATGGTCCAAGTAGGCCCATGTAATATTCCCCTATGAGGGAAATTTGAAATGTTGCAGAACAATCCAGATTTAATTTCATTGGAGGAAACATTCCCTTCCTTATTTTTTGCTTCCAAAGATCGATGCCATGAATATTCTAAGGATAATATTCTATGATGCTAGGAATATTCTTGATTCCTGATGTAAAGGGATATATTTTCCCTCTTGTAATCAAGGCTCAAATTAGATCCGAGTATAGTCATGCATATACTTGTTGGAAAGAATTTTTTGAGTTGGATACAATGGAGGTGTCCATTTTAAGTTTTGAGGTAGTTTGATATGCTTTTTTGGGCCTCAAATTTTTTGTATCATGGAGTGCACTCTCGGTTGAACCCGACACTCCATATAATGTAAGTGAACCTTGTACTCCATACAATGACAATGATTGGTTATCCATACATTTTGATAGGATGAGGTGCTCACCATAAGGACAATTACCACTCTAGGACCCTAGGGACTATAGAATCTTGACACCATAAACTCTATCAGAAGACTATTCCATGAAGACATTTCAAATATTCTAAATAATACATATATAGGTACTTTAGAAGATTCTCTTCTTTCTCCTTCCTCAAAATTTGGATTCTATTCTATGGCTCCTTATTTTGTAATATAAAGTGCATTTTTGATAGATATCAACACTCTCAAATGGCTCAATTTATTGAATAAAGGTGCATTTTTGGTAGAGACCGACACCTTCTAGATAAATATTTCACCATGATGAGGGAAAAATACCCATGTTGAATCTAGTACATGATCTATAAAAGTAACATATCAAGGAAAAGGTTGATCCTGAGGCACTAAGATAAAGGTTGACCCAAAGGCAACAAACCCAAGGAAGTGGTTTATCCTGAGGCAATAGACCTAGAGGTAAACATCGTGGATCTAGCACTATTTTTCAAAGTAGAAGAGCCAAGATCCAAAAGCAAAATCCTAGACACTATTCCAAATCATGTAATGGAAGTCAACATTAAGGGAGAATGTCTCTAATGTTGACTTACATTTTTTTTGGAAAGTACACATTAAGGAGGAATGTTAAAGTTAATGTGTACTTCTCCTTGACATGTGTCCTTGACACTTGTCATTTCTATTTTGTAATTTTTTTATATGGTGACATATGTCATCATCCTTTGTACTTTATATACACCAACAATTTAAAAGCAATATGTTAATTCATTGCCTTTTTTTGGAAAGTACACATTGAGAGGGAATGTTAAATTTAATGTGTACTTCTCCTTGACATGTGTCTTTGATAATTAGTCATTTGTTTTTCATAATTTATTTTTATATGGTAACATGTGTCATCACCCTTTGTACTTTATATACACTAGCAATCTGAAAGCAATATCTGATATTTTGTACCAACATAACATTGAAAATATAAAAGTTATCATGTAGAGGTATAGATGAGAGATCAACTAATATCACCATAAAAAAATAAAAAATAATCCCTAAAAATTAATATTCTTGAGCTTGAGTTGACATATTTTTCATCTTTTGATTTTAAAGATAATTTATTAGAACTATGTATAAATTATATTGAATTTACTTTAGATATTAGGTTACAATGATCATGGTATAATAACAGGTTATAATAATGGTGGTCTTGGAAAATATGATTATGCAATTGCTATAGCAACCTAGCACATATTACATTTATATCATGTGGGTATTAGTTATAAATGTTAGCTTTTGATGAGTATATGATATAGAAAATGCAACCATAAGATGTAAGATAAGAAATCTATGATATCTATATGATAATGGCACTATAATATGAAGGAAAATAAAGAGATAAACTTCTGCAATAACTCAAAAATATACCATTAATGAAAGCTCACAAAAATAGTACAATGCAGTATAATGGAGGACATGAATACTCCACAAACTATATTTTAAAGGAACTACATTGTACTCCTCTACCAATCTATACTATGCACTCTCTATATTCTCTTCTCTCTTTTCACTCACTTTAAGGCCTATATATAGGAAGATAAGTTCCTTGGCCCTCACTCTACATTTGACTCTATCCTATGACTCATGTACATGTGGACTACATGCACATTTACATCATTGCATATTCTAACACTTGTGCATTTATTACATATTGAAGTAACTACTTAACTTTACTCTAAAGTAAACTCCTACTCTAGTAATGTACCAAAGGTGGTACATTGATATGTACCCAATAATGTAATATACTCTAACACCCCCTGTATTACATTATTTGGGTATTGAAGACTTTAGTCTTCAATATGGATCTTCGATCTTTAGATGTCCTTCTACTTGATCTGGTTCTTCTTCTTCTTTAACTTTAGTATTAGATTCATTCTTTGTGCTTTCTTCATTATACTCTTTGTTTGTATCCTATTGAGTATTTTTATCTTGTTCTCTTCTACCATGTTTTCTCTTCCTCCTTATTCTTCATTTTTACATTGTTACTAGAGAAATATCTACTTCATGATGATTTAGTCTATCATCACAATAAAATTGACTTGGATTCAAAGATTCATTACTAGCATTTAATTTATTTTGTTTCATTCCTCGAAAGAACTCAAAAGTGATTAATGATAAATAGAACATTAAGCACTCTTCTAAAGAAAGAATAATCACATTTTGAGTATTCCACCAAGTCCTAAATAGAGTTTCATGAAGATATCCAATTAATGTTGTAAAGTTCTCTTCCTTTGCTTCCTTCAAAAACAAAGAGAATATTTCTTTCAACTCTGTAGAAAAGAGTTTGAATCCATCAAAGTTTTCTATCAGATTTTGTGAATAGAACCTAAGTTCATGAAATAGCATTTCACTATTTTCATTGAATGCATTCTTAATTATTTCCTCCATCTTACTTTAAATAATAAACCTTTTGATGTTTATGTATTTTTATTACCTTTGAAGTTGGCTTCCTTATGTCTCCCTAGTTTAGAGTATGTGAACTACTTTGATAAAACCTTTCTAAGACTTAGGTTTTGTAGGATCCTTATGTCTCCCTAGTGATTAGAATATACTCTAATCTTGGTAAAGTGCTTTAGGAAGTAATAGTTCACCTTTTGAGTTGATTTGGTAATGTTTTTGGGAATGATAATAATCAACTCCTATTTCACCTTATTTCTCCTATTGAACTATGCACTTATCAATTTTATGGAGTTCTCTATGGTTGGATTTCTCTTTAATGTGTCTATGAGACAAGTATAAGCAATAAATTCCAACTCTTTCAAGAAAACAATAATTTTGCTTCTTTTCAACCTTTAGTTCTCAATAGTTCAATTTTCTAAATTCCAATTAGTTAAAGTTTGGTGTAGTATTCCTTATATCTCCCTAATGTAGAAATTTAGAAGATAATAATATTTGCAAACTAATATTTCAATTATCCAATGTTGAAAACCTTATATCTCCTACTATGAATATTTGCAAATATTATAATATATATGTACTTCAACTAATGTACCTTGAAATGTCACTTGAAGATATAAACTTGCTTTATAATTCACTAATGCTTGGTTAATTCTTATTGCTCCAATGCAGTAGTAAATTTAACCTTATATGGTTCACCTTATAACTCCTTTTAACCTTAATGAAAGCAAGTAATTAATTTGATATTACCTTTATAATGTTGCATGTGATATACCTCTATCTTCGCTCCTCCAACGGATCCTTCAAACGTTGTATTTTTTGAATGATGGTGAGCATTCAATGCTCCTATTTTAATGGATGTCTTGTCAAAGTCTTCTCCTCCTTTAATAGGCTTTGACCTCCCTGTGTATAAGCACTTCGATGTTGGCTAAAGATGCACTTCCCCTTCATGAGTACTCTTATTTATGGTGGCTACAAACATGCTTTTACCTTCTTGATGTAGGTGCCAAGTGGCATGAGGTATTACCAAATATTTTAGTCTCCTCCTTGAGTGGTGCAGGTCTTTGAAGAATATTATGCTACATGGCATAGATTTGAATACCTTCTTGGGCATTGGCTAAGGTAGGTGAGCATTGAAACTATGATGAAAGGCATTACTTAGTTGAGCATCCTTTCTCTTGAGTGTTGGAGTTAAGAGGATGAAGATGCCCTTTGTACCAAGTGGCACAATATTCCTTCCATTGTTAGGACAAATGTAGATGTCTCCCCTTGCATGCACACTTCTTTCCAACATACCAAAATCCTTTAAGCTTCTTCAACGCCTATTCTTGCCAACTATTTGCAAGCTTCTTTGGCTCCTTTGATAGCAAACACTTTCTCCTTCTTGCCAACAAGTGTAAGATATTTTATCGATGATTATATTGCCTCTCAATATTGGATCTAATTGTGACAATCCTAGGGCATTGGAATGGAGGTTCTATGGTGCTCCAATGGTGGATTTAGGCACTTCCTCTTAGTGGATGATTCTTCCAAGTTGTATCTTGGGTATTGCACCTTCATTTTTACCTTGTACCTTGCCCTTTTATGCTTGCAATATGCTATCCTTAGTGCTATCTTTGTAGTGTGCAATGGATGATAGCTTACGTAGATAGTTTATGCTATCCTTTACGTAGGTGCCTTATGCTATGTAATAGATGATAGCTCCTTTACATGGATACCTTGTGCTACAGGTTGATGCTACCATAGGCACTGGATATAATGATGGAAATGGTGTCTTTAGACACCTTGAAACCCAGCTTTGTGAGCCCCTTTGTTGGCTCTCTACCCTGCTCGAAGTTTGCTCCTCAAACTTCAATAATGTGGCCACTTGGAGACTGCACTTTGCTACCTATTATAGTGTCTTTAAGACACTCTTTATTTTATCCCTATTTTCTATATTTGAAAGGATAAAACTAGTGCCAATGTAATGCAAACACCTTTGCAATAGATAGGATTAAGTCCCTTATTTTGCACCAAAGTTATACGTCTCCTTTTGAAGCTATTCCTTGCTTCTTAGATATGGTGGCTCTCTACTCTAATCCTTGAGAGCAAATAGTAATGTATTGTTGCCTTCCTTACTAGACAACACTAACCTCTAACTTCTTTTCTTGGATAACTTAGTAACAATGAATCCAAGCTCTTAATCATGCAACTAATATGCTATTTTAGAGGTTTAACTTTGCACTAATTTTCACTACAACTAAAATACTTAGTGCACCTTAAAAACTCTTAAGAACAACTAGTATAGTGCAATATTGATCTCACCTTATCACTCCTGTAAAAGAACTCTCAAAGTAACTTGAAATATGCACTATAAACTATGCAAACTTAATGTAGTCTTCTTTGCTTCAACTAAACAATAGGAAGATGATATTTTTCTTTCTATCAAAATATATCTAACTCCTATTTTAATGTGCATGTATTAACCTTAAAAGAAACTATCTTCTGCACTCCCTTGAAGACTCTAATATGCAACCTTATCCTTGCAACTTTTAACTCTAATATGGTGCTTAATGAATCTTAATAATGAACCAAAAATCTAAAGTTCAACTAATGAACCTTTTGCACCAAAGTTGCTTACCTTAACGAACTCTGTAGATGAAGGATTGCAAGGTGATTAGATTCACCTTATTGCTACCCTTAACTGGATGAACTTGCAACTCTTCTTTGTTATCCAAAATAGCTTCTCAACACACCAATTTGTAGCTTTGTACCTCCTTATATCTTGTTGCTTGATACTATAGTTTGGTGGCTTCAACCTTCAGGATGTATCCTAGAAATCTAAAACTTAGTAGCTATTGATGTTGCCTAAGTTGTTGCTTTCTTGCTATCCTCAAATCTAAAATTTTTAGATTGCAAAGTAGTCAATATCTCCACTAAAATGTTATCCTTGAATCTCAAAAATTTGGTAGGGAACTCCTCCAAATTGTAGCTGAGATTTTCCTTCAAGAACCCTTTAGTTTTCTATTATAGAAACTAGTAGATCTCCTTTCTCTAAATGAGCCTTCTAGCCTTCAAAGGTAATCTTCAAACCTCTCAGGTTTGGTAGTAATGTTTGGCTCCTTTTCCTTCAACCTCCTTGTCAAATTCTAACTTCAATCAAGGCCTTCTTCTCAAGAATCTAAAAGTCTTGAGGTCTTCACCAATCTCCTCTAAAATTTGGCAAACTTCTTGCCAAATCCTTCTTCCTTGGGCTTGTTGTCGAATGGTGACAATTGTCCCAAGTTCTTCCTTTATCAGGAACTTCTCCTTGGTGGTAAATTTCTCCAATGAGTTCTCCTAGGAACTCCTTTAATGGCCTTCTCCGAATCTCCTTCAATGAGGCTCTCCAAGCCTTCTCCTTCTTTCTCCTTGAGACCTCTTCTCTAGGGTCTTCACTCTCATAGCTTCTCTGGTCTTTCTCAATGAGACCTTTTCTTCAACCTTCTACTATGGAATTTTGGCAATGAGATCTCCCTCTTGGATATCTAAAATATGTTGCTTCAAAAATAGGACTTTTGCTAGTCCTTCTCTATCTTCAAGCTTCCAAATCTGGAAGTTCTTCAATGGACCTTCTATGGGTCTCTTCAACTTCTTAGATTATTTCTTCTACTCCTTCAAGGTGAAGTCTTCAATCTTCAATGGAGATCACCAATATCCTATCTTCATCAGGACTCTTCTCCTTGAGTCTCTTCTTCCTCGAATCTACAACAAGGCTCCTATGGCCTTTTCTTTGCTTCTACAATCTACAGGTCTGCAATCTCTAGCAATGGGACCTTTTCTTCAGGCCTCCAAATATTTGTTCTTCCTCTTGTTTCTTCTAGTTTTGGATTGATTCCAAAGAAGATATTCTTCCTAGATCTTTTGTAGGAAGCTTCCCAAATTTCTTTGAATCTCCTTTTCCTACAATAAAGTATTAGGACTATAATGGAAGAAACTCTAAATCTAGAGATAATCAATCTTCACTAGTTGATTTGTCAATCTAGTGGAATTTATGTTGAGTCCTAGTCTTCACAAGTTTTTCTACAACCCTGTGGAAAGACTCTAGCCAAATGCAATCTCAAAATTTTTGAAAATGATATTTTTGGATTCCTCTCAATCTCACTTGTGGCTCTTCCTATTTCCTATCGATCTACCATGTGCTCTGATACCACTGTTAGCTTTTGATGAGTATATGATATAGGAAATGCAACCACAAGATGTAAGATAAGCAATCTAAGATATCTATATGATAATGGCACTATAATATGCAAGAAAATAAAGAGATAAAATTTTACAATAACTCAAAAATATGCCATTAATGAAAGCTCACAAAAATAGTACAATGTAGTATAATGGAGGACATGAACACTCCACAAACTATTTTTTAAAGAACTACATTGTACTCTCTACCAATCTATACTATGCACTCTCTATATTCTCTCCTCTCTTTTCACTCACTATAAGGCCTATATATAGGAAGATAAGTTCCTTGGACCTCACTCTACCTTTGAATCTATCCTATGACTCATGTACATGTGGACTACATGCACATTTACATCATTGCACATTCTAACACTTGTGCATTTATTACATGTTGAAGTAACTACTTAACTTTACTTTTTTTTTATTTGTGGAAAACATCCCAGAAGGGATGCCACTTTCGGGTAAGACCCAAGGAGGTAGGGGTATCCATTCCACCAAAATAACCTAGGACTCGAACCTGGCCTACCACCTTTGACATACTCAAGGAGCAAACAAACACACAAAAACATTTAAAAATAAAATAAAATAAAATAAATAAATAACAATAAAAATAATAAAATAAAATAAAAAACATGCTCCTTGAGTGTGTCAAAAAGAAAAGCACAACCAAACACACACAATAAGATTAAAAAAAACCACAACACGAACCACATAGAAAAAACACAAGAACAACATAACAAAACACAAACATGACAAAAACAACAGAACACTACAAAGACATAACCAAAAAAACATGAAAAATAAACACAACCAAAACCTAAAAACTAAAAAATAAAAAAATAAAAATAAAAAACAACCAACAACAGACAATAAACAAAAACAAAAAACATAGAAAACACTCACACATAAAAACACGAATTAACACAAACAAATAGAAACACAAGAACAAGAACGACAAAAAACAAGAACAATAACAAAAAACATAAAAAACACAAAACAACAAAAACACAAGAACAAAAAAAACAACACAAAGAACACAAAAACAAAACAAAACAAAAGAACACACACACCTTAAAAAACTAAACAAAAAAAAAAGAAAAAAAAATTGAACATAACAATGACCTTTCTAGACCAGAAGACTTTTAAGGCAAGAATCAACAGAGGAAACAAAAGAAAGAATAGTTTGAGCTAGGGAACTAAAATAACCTGATCGAACCAAAGAGAAGCAAAAATAAAGCAAGAAGAAACTAGGTACCTTCAGAACTAGAGCCATCCAAAGAAATGATAGAAAGAAGAGCTTCCCTTATTTGTGAAGCCCACCATCTAGGAGGGTGGCCATAACAAGTAAGATCACCTTTGTCCAAAGCCCAATTAGCTAAAGCATCAACACTCTTGTTTTGATCTCTGACCACATGATTGTAATCAACTTTCAAAAATCCCATCTGGATTAATTGAATCTTCTCAATAATTATTTTTATTCTCCAATCAACCTTATGATTCTTAGAAGGAGTCTTCAAAATATTAATCATGAGTTGAGAGTCAGACTCAACTAACACCTTTTCCCATCCAACCTTAGTAGCCTCTTGAAGGCCTCTGAGGATACCATACCCCTCAACAAGGTTATTGGAAAGAATACCCAAATTCTCAGCAAAAGTAAAAACCAGGGAGCCATCTGAAAGTCTACCAATTCCTCCCACACTAGATTTTCCAGGGTTCCCTCTAGAGGCTCCATCAGTATTGACTTTTCCAAAATCCTTAGGAGGAGGTTGCCAATTTCTTGTCCTATCCATATTACAAATACTCACATTCCCTTTAAGTTGGTTGCCCTTAGAATATTTAATCTTCAATATTTGCATCACTTGATCCCATATTTGGTGGGAGTTTTGGGGGTGATTAAGGAGTTGATGGACTGATTCAACTAAGTTGGCTATGGTCTTTTGCCAAATATAGTGAATATCCTTCCTATCTTGATTAAAAATTTGGTTGTTCCTTTCATTCCAAATATTCCAAAGAAGAATGGTAGAACCCATCCAAACTAACTACCTAATAAAATGATCAACACCCTCTTGATTAGGCCAATCCCTCCAAAGTTGTTCAAAAGTAAAAAAATTGGACCACTGTAAGCCAAGTAAAGTGGCCATTCTCCTCCATAGCTCAGAGGCTAAAGTACACTCAATAAAAATATGGCTGAGAGTTTCTACATTCTCTTCACACATTTCACATCTAAAAGGGCCATGAAAACCATGCTTCATAAGTTGCTCACCAGTAAGCACCCTACGATGCAATAAAATCCAAGTAAAGAACCTCACCTTAGGCCAGAGCTTTTGAGCCCACAACTGAGAAAATATGTCAGAATATTGGTTGGGATTATTATGGCATAAGGTCAAATAACCTTGAGCAACTGAATACTCACCCTTAGTAGTGTTGTTCCATCCAAAACAATATTTTTCATGGGACCAAGAGAGAGATCTCATATGAAGGATGCCTTGGATATCTTGTCTTTGCATTTCTGGGATTTGAATAGGCTAGTCCTCAATAGGGATCCAATATCTACCAACCTTTGAATTACTAGTATGGTACCGACAGTAATTAGCCACCTTTATCCAGTTAGCTCGGTGAAGCTCCTCCATCCAAGGCCTCCAATCGGGAAACTGAGTTATCAAAGGCTTGTGACCATCCCAAGAATCTATCCAAAAATTTACCTATTGACCATTATGAATGATCCAAAATAAATTTTTCTTTATCAAATCCTCACCAGTCTTAAGAACTACTAAAATGGGAGAACCTTTGGTAGGAAGTTGATAGCGAACAAGGTCTTCAGGACT
Organism: Wollemia nobilis; assembly: GCA_028583015.1. Lineage (NCBI taxonomy): Eukaryota > Viridiplantae > Streptophyta > Pinopsida > Araucariales > Araucariaceae > Wollemia > Wollemia nobilis. Next base: position 17,165 of record JAQPPZ010011959.1, read on the forward strand.
TTTTTTCTCAGCATATTTAGCACGGAGATTATTGGCCCAAAGAGCATTGGGGTTATGCAACATCCTCCAATATAATTTAGCAGCTAAAGCTTTGTTTTTATTAATAGAATACTGGAATCCTAACCCCCCTTCATTCTTAGGAAGACATAAAGTGTCCCATTTCACCAAGGCCCATTTTATTTTCTCCTTAGTACCACTCCAAAGGAATCGATGATTGATTTGATCCAGTTCTCGAAGAATAACCTTTGGGATATTCAACATGGAAGATACATAAATAGGAATAGCTTGAAGGACTAATTTTACCAAGGTGATTCTACCCCTAGAAGAAAGCCACATGTTGGTCCACTTTCCAATTTTCTTCTTGACTTTGTCCAACAACCAATTCCAATATTTATTTTTTTGCCTTTGAATATTGATGGGAATACCTAAATAAGTGATTGGAAGGGAGGTCTTCTTATATCTTAATTTATCCAAGACCATGGATTCCTATCTAGTAGAGCAGTGAAAGAAAATAACTTTAGATTTATCTTCATTGATCAACTGCCTAGTAGCCTTAGAAAAATAGCTAATGATTTGCTTAATATTAGAAGCTTCCTTAACTGTAGCTTTACCTAAAAGAGTAGAGTCATCCACAAATTGAATATGAGAGATAGGTCTAGCTCCATGAGCAATGGTAACTCCCTCAAGGGTTTTTTTCCCTCTTTTTGGTTATAGTCCTACCCAAGCATTCAACAAGAATGATGAATAAATAAGGGGATAGTGGGTCACCTTGCCTAATACCTCTGGAAGCTGGGAATGACTGAGAAGGCCTGCCATTGATAAGAACTAAGTAGGAAACTAAAGAGATACATCCCATAATCCAATCCATCCAATCCTTAGAGAAACCAAATTGCCTCAAAACTTTGATAAGGAAGTGCCAATCCACTCTGTCATAAGCTTTGGATAAGTCTAACCGAATGAACATGGAAGGATATTTTTGCATATCCATGGAATGGATGGCTTCCTGAGCAAGAACTATCTCATCTACTATTTTATGCCCTTCCACATAACCCCCTTGCTCAGGGGAAATAATATTATGCAAAAGAGGCTTCAACCTTTCTGCCATGATCTTAGTAATGATTTTGAGAAGAACATTACATAAAGCAATAGGTCTAAAAGCTGAGATATGATCAACCTCTTGAGCTTTTGGAACAAGAGTAATATAATTTTTATTGATAACCTTCAAAATTTCTTTGGATTTCCTGGCTTCTTCCACCACCTCTAATAAATCAACATGAAGGATATCCCATAACTCTTGGTAGAACTCAATGGGAAAACCATCAGGACCTGGGGTTTTCCTTTTTGCATTTTAAAAACTACCTATTGAAGCTCATTGATAGTAAAAAGAGAAGTCAAAATAGAGTTCTCCTCAGAAGTGATAAGAGAAGGGATTGCTTGAAGAACATTTTGTTGAGAAGTCGAGTCAAGAGGAGTAGCAACAAAAATATTGGAAAAGTAATCGACAACAATAGAGTTCATGCCATCCCAAGTATAGACAACATCTCCATAATCTGATTTCAGGGAAGAAATAAAGTTGTGAGATCTTTGAGCTAGAAGATATTTGTGGAAGAAATTTGTGTTTCGATCTCCTTCTTTGAGCCATTGAATTCTAGATTTTTGCTTCCATAAGAGTTCTTCTCTTTTTTCCCATTCCTCTAACAGTTGTGAGTTTAATTTCATCTGCACTTCTATTCTCTGTGAGGCCATCTAAATGGATTTTCTTATTCAAATTTTCAAGTTGAGCAATAACTTCATATTTTTTTATGAACATCCCCAAACTCCTTCCAGTTCCAAGTCTTGATTTTGGATTTAATGTATTGTAGTATTTTGGCAAAACATAACATCTTAGTCCCATGCCTAGGCTTACCTTCCTTCCACCATTGTTGCACACGAGGTCTAAAGGAACTATCTCTGAGCCACATTAATTAAAAATGAAAAGGAGAGAAACTCACATTGGTTTTCCACATTTCCACCATGACTGGCCAGTGATCCGAACCAACATTGTTAAGAGTCTTCACTTTAGGAATGTGACCATGGATTAAGAAATTTTTAGAGAGCAAAAACCTATCCAATCTCTCCATTATACAAGCTAAGCCTTACCTTCTGTTAGACCAAGTCATAAGGCCATTATCTAGTTGGATGTCCACAAGATGGAGGTTTGCAATATATTCGCTCATGAGGTCAGTGCTTTTGTCCAAATTTCTATTTCCCCCCATTTTCTCATCTAGAGAGAGGATGGTATTGAAATATCCTCCGATCAAGATCCAAGCTTCAGGAAAATGAGAGATAATATGAGTTATATCCTTCCATTGTCTTTTTTTTTCCTCCAAAGTAGTTGGAGCATAAACAGTAATGTAGAGCATAATTTGGTTGGAATGTCTACTTTGAATAGCTATAGCCAACAGACCCCAACTGCCAACCATATGGTGAATAACTACCTCTTTTGGGTCCCAAAGACAAGCAATGCCACCAGAAGTCCCTTGGGAACTGAGGGAAACCACTTTTCTAGCTGGCCAAATTTTACTGGCAATTGAGTCCATATCCTCCATTGACATCTTCGTTTCTTGAAGGAAAACAAGATGTGGATGATTTATCTGAATCATTCTTCTAATTTCATTTTGTTTTGAAAGACTCCCTTTGAGTCCTCTAATATTCCAAGTGATGATATTCATTAATACCAAGGCTAAAAAATTTGGGAAGGGCATTAATCTTACCTTCCTCTACAAGCTTTTCACCTTTTTTTACCATATGATATTGATTGGTCTTGCGACCTACTTTTTGATTAGAATCCATCTTCAATTTTTTTTCCCTATTTCTTGACTTACTCCAATTGAATCTGAGATGGCTTCTAACCTTGAAGAATGCTCGTACACAACCAAAATTTTACTAGAGGGTTCAATAGAGTCTATATTGGGACCTGTATTATTTGAAGTTTTGACATTTAAAAGATTGTTTTTCTTGTGTAAATTTTCTCCCTTTTTTTTTTTTGAAAACCTTTGATTTGTTGGTTTGTCTTTGAGTTCTTCCCTTCATATTTAAATTGTGTTTCTAAGATTTTTGTTTCCATTATTTCCTCTTCCTCACTTGGGACATCATTTGTGGAAAGGATTTCAAACATATTAGTAGATGACTTTGATTGATCCTTCATAACAATTTTTTTTAGTGTTCTTCTTCTTAGGCATTTGGAAACCTATTGAGTTTATATCTTCTTTCTTTTGATCAAGAATTTTATTTGGGCAAGCACTATCCAAATGACCATATTCATGGTAAATTCTACAACGAAAAGGAATGTTCTCATAGTCCACTACTTGCTCCCAAGTGTCTTCCCCAAATTGTAATGTGATATTTTTAGGTAGGGGTTTGTCAAAATCCATTAAAACACAAATCCGAGCATAAATAATATGTTCAAAATTTTGAGTACAATCAGAAGTCATCATAAAAGTTCCTAAAGAGTTTCCAATTGAAGAAAAAATAGTAGGATTCCAAAATTCAATAGGGAGGCCAAAGAGTCTAACCCACACGGGAGCTATAGAAGGCATCTCTTCTTCAACTTTAAATTTAGTATGTCAAGGCTTCATGAAAAGCCCTGCCCTTCCAAAAAACCAGGGACCCCCTTGAAAAGTTTTCTCTCTATCTTCATTATTAGAAAATAAAACAAGAAAATAACCATTTGGATAAATAGATATTTGTAACTCACCTTTAGTTTTCCAGCCCATACTTTGAAAGTAGATAGGCTTGGAAAAAAACCCACGAACCAACAAATTAGTCCTCTTTTTTCCAAATCTTCAATGCTAGTCTGAATGTTACCCATATCAAGCTTAACAATAAGAGTTCCATCAACTGCTTTAAGACATCCTGACTCCATTTTCTTGGGATCAATCTTAGGCATTCTTAGAGGTTTATGGGAAGCCCTAAGATTAATATTAGCATTGGGCTGAGGCTGTCCACCACGGAGGGCATCCCTAAAATTCATTTTGGGGATGAGTCTTCGAAATTATTACCCTTGATAGGGGTTTTCATAGTAGAATTATTTTGTGGGTGCACCTTAGCACCAGATTCACTTGAGATATGAGCCATTTTTTGATCAACTTCTTGAAACTTGTTTTGTGATCTCTTTAATCCTTTCCCTAGATGTCGTGGAAAGGTATGGTTTTCACTTTTATTTTGTGCAGCAAATTGGAAGTCATTGTCACTCAAGTTCATAGCATGATCTATTGAAAGACATATTTCTAACCCATATTGGATCCCTTGCAACATATCCTACTAAAATATTGAGCATAAACCACAAAAAAAATTGTTGCTAGGGCCCGAAGGCCCTTAAAACCAACCTCTAGAGCTGCTTGCACTCAACCCAGATGAAACCCTTGCATAGCCACTTGCCAAAGATCTCGTTCACACATAGGGATACTCTATGATCCAAATGATTTGAAAATTGGTGGAGATATTCTAGGTTTTTTAGGCATCTACCCTCAAAATTTTAGCTCAATTCGAGTCTAGATGAGTGAGATATGGCCAAAACAAGTTTGATAGTTTGGGCAGTCCTCCGAAAAACATCCCTCCTATTCAAATTTATTCTTGTTGTGATATCCTACTTAACTTTACTCTAAAGTAAACTCCTACTCTAGTAATGTACCAAAGGTGGTACATTGATATGTACCCAATAATGTAATATACTCTAACAATAAAAAGAGTATTTCCTCATAACATATAATTCTTGTACTTCCTCTTTATTTCTACACCATTTATTTCTGCTACAACATTCAAATTTTAGGGGATAAGTATTCCACATGCACATGGGAATTCATAATATTTTTATGGACTCATAATCATTATTATTATTCAAAGTAAATTATTTTTATACCTTTAAAACATTAAAAGATGATGTGGGTATTACATGTTTCATTCCTATAATCCAGGATTCTTGTGGATGTCTTGATCTACAAGTTTAGTAATATTTATGAGTTTACCATATATATCTCCTACAAATATTTTGGGTAAACAACTAGTTTGCTCAAATTGTTTAATTACACATTAATCATGTATTATTACTTAATATCATTTTATGTGAAGCTATATGGAATAAAAGGGGATGGAATGTAAATCCTCCTTTCAATCCTTGATTTATAATTTCTTCTTCCTCCTAAGTTATCTTAATAAAATATTATGATGTATCATTGAGAGGTTAACATTCTTATAAATCCATATTAAAGTGAATTTGTATTCAATCTAAAAAACCATATAAGTTGTTAACCGTATGTTGAAATACCTCTATCAACAATGGATATTTTATTGTTGATTTTATGGATAGGATACTTAGTATCTCACCAATACCTCTACATGATATATTTTACAATTGAATATGGATATGTTATCAATGAAAATTTCAAGTTTTTTTAACTTTGTACTCAATATCATGGTGTGGTGAATGAGCTACTTTGTAAGGTTGATTGATCCTAATGTTATTACATATGGGTGATTCCTGTAGACACCAAAACAGCACCAATCCGATTATGTGACGACAAGCACTGATCGCATTGACACACATAGCCCCTAGGGCAGCCCCTAGAGGTTAAACAGTGGTCCTAACCACTCCCACAATAGTTTGGAAGGTCAGAGGTCAATTTGGCACCTTTTTGGCACTTTGCTCCCTACTCGTCCCACCCTGGGATGATTACAAACTGGTATTCGTCCCACCCAGGGATGATTATCAGCATTCGCCCCAGGGTGGGGCGAATAGCAGGTTTGACTGGCAAAAAGTCAAACCTCGATAGGTCCGCCAGTTAACTGCAGCTTCAGGCCATGCAATTGCGAGGAATGGCTTCAAATCAAGGAGAGAGACTTCAGTCATGCATGTCTTTGATTTTGGAGGCCTCATGCAAGGAGACTCTAAATCAGGGAATAATATTTTCTCTCAAAATAGGACAAGCAACTCAAGTGGCGCCCTCGCATGCGCATTCAAAGAGAGAGACCCTAGGTCTATAAATTGGTGAGTCTTCTCACCCAAAAAAGAGAATAGAGAGGAGCTTTTGGAGCAATGAAGTGCTGCCAAATTACATCCTCACCCATCATTTGTGCTTTCACATCCTTGATCTCTCTTTTGGAAGGGAGGTTATTGGGTGATTATTGGAAGCGCAATCCGGACCCAAACCCAAACATTTGGCCACAATATCCCACCAAATTTTTTGACACAACCCCATAAGAGGTTTTGGACCCATCCCAAGTGGATTGGTGCCGAAACAGAGTCCCAAACGGTGGGCGTCCTGCCCCCGGGCGCCCCCCAAACTATCGCAGTCCTAATCGCCCCACCCCGGAGTGATTAGAAATCTGTGGTAGATTTCCTTGATTTTTCTTTTGCATCTGATTCTAGGTTGTTTACATATGCTGTCATTTAAATTTCATGTGATTCTGACAAGTTTTGATCATGCTTTTATCATTTCCCGCTTTCACTAACACGCAGATAGCATCATCATATTCTGGGTGATAGAGGCCGAATTGGCAAAATATGACCATCTGGGTCATCCCAAAATACCCTATTTTACCTAACCCCAACTCTGTAGGTGATTTGGAGGCTTCTAGACTGGACATTTAGGAGGTGGCTTTTGGATAGGTTATCACAGTTCTAATCGTCCCACCCCGGAGCGATTAGAAATCTGTGCAATATTTCTAGACTGTTCCTTTTGTAGTGGCTTCCTGGTAAGGTTTTATTGCTTCTATCAAATTTTTAGCTCATTCTGATATGTTTCAGTTATCATTTTAATCATTTTATGCATACACTGACCGCAGGCTTGGGGATCGCATGTTTCATTTTATCTACAGGTGCTACTGACTATTTTCTATTTCCTTGAACGTAGGATCTCGACATTAGAGGAGCAGCAAGGAGTCAAGACTCATCAATGCAAGTGGTGGTGATGTTTGGTCCACCCATTTTACATGTGGGCACGCGGAAGAAAGCGTATCAATCCGTGGTGTAATAGAGCCCTACTTAACGCTCCTAGTCCCCAAAATGGAGGAGACGTATTGTAACATGATGTTTAAAGCAAATTAATAAAAAGGTCTATACTCGAAATTTGCTTTCTATCTTGTTTCAATTGGTTTACGTTTCTTTCCTTTCATGCATTTCAGTTCGTAGGACTTAGCGTTACGTTTCGCTTTTGCATACATCGCACTTTGGGATTTCCATCTTTTGTTTTCATATCCTCATGCTTTCAGTGGCGATCATGGTGGGACATCTATCCCTTGATTTTAAGATTAAATTTTTGATCAAAATTTGTTTGTTTTTGCTTGCAGGTACCAATTTTTCAAACGCTAGACTATTGTTCGTTCCAGTCTGTGACGAGTACAGAGCTGGAATTCATCTTACCCAGGGACGAATGGGAATTCACCCCACCCTGTGATGAATACAGTTCTATTATTCATTTCACCCAGGGATGAATAGCTCTCTGTGCAATTTTAGGGTAGAAATTTAGAGGCATCCGATTTGGGCAGAGAAGAGGTAGGGGTCCTAAACACCTTCTGTCATTTTTAGCTTTCTATTTTCTATTTTTTGGTTATTTGCTTGCATAGGAGAGTTTGAATGCTTGTTTTCTTCATTTATGCAAATTAAAAAGAACCTCACACATCACGTGGTAATTGAAACAACAAGGAGTTGGTCGTAAAACCCCAACCCTTGATCAAGACCAACGGTGGATTTCATCACCACCTTGGCTTGAAATATTGCATACATAACCCCGATCGTGATTGTTGCTAGACGTAAATCCTGATGAAAGCTGACCAAGTGTAGTGGGGGTGATTCCCAGTGCATGAGGATAAGTCTTCTATGGTAGGTGTCATAAACAGAGTGATTCCCCTTTCGTACCGCCTATGTTCCACGTACTGTTCTGCTCTCACGTACCTATAGTCTCCCTCACGTAAGGGCGGGTATATAGAGAGGTTCGGTATAATGGCCTGGCAGTGGTATATCGAAGGGGCGACCATTTTTGGGAGTCATAAGAGCTATCATATTGCATTTGTTACAAAAATTTCTTTACAAAGTTGTCAAAACAAACATCAAAACACACTAAACCAGATTTAGGGCACACTTTTAATCTATAAACAAGATAATCATTGCTTTGATTGTGTGTTTCCCTTCTATTTAAGTGTAGCATAAGAAATCCTAAAGAAGATAAAAATGTACACATATTTAGGTAAACATCACCATGGTGTACACCCGTAGCCGAGCCCAATCACGGGCAGGAGCTGCAGAGAGTGTACAAAGGGGGACAAGTCACCTCCGATATAGTCCTGAGGACTTGGTCATCCCGCCTTGGTGGCCTGACACACAAGATAGTCCACATCATGCCATTACAGAATAGGACTATAGAGGCACCTCTTTGAGGGGCACCCCCACTCAGCATAGACCCTTTCAAGAGGAGGACATACACGTGGCACTCAACATAGACAGGAGGGCTCCCTTAGATGCTCATTATGAGTGGCCTAGTGATGAAGCGCTAGAGCAACATAGGGTCCATAAGGAGGGGCCACATGATTTCATCATCCCTCCTTTACCCCTTATTACTGTTAGAAACACTAGACAAAATCTAGAGCACAAGGCTCTCCAGACAGGGCAAGCCAATTCTGCCCGCCCCTTTCACACATACGAAAGGGAGTACGAGGAAGACCACTACATTCCTCAAGAGCAATACACAGCATGGGAGCAATGCACCTCCGCACCTGCTATGTATCAGGATCACCCAATGAGGCCAGAGCCTCGGGTGAATGCCGCTAACCTCGATAGAGGAAAGCAACCCATAGGGATCTCGGATCACCATGACCGAGATAGACATGTAGGAGAGGCATCTAGGCTTCCTAAACACAAGACGATAGAACAAATTGACTTGGCATTTGCCAAACATGCCACCCGCCAAGCGCAAATCATGTAGCTCAGGCAAGATCAACAATAGTTAGAGCATCTGTACCACCTTAGCAAAGAGCGCATTCAACATCAGACAACTGAATTGCTTCAGAACACTATGCCTGAGAAGGTCCCAACCCCTCATGTGCATAAAGTAGAAGTGTATGAGAGGCACAACCCCTTGGTGCGAGACAGGTCCCCGTGACCTTATCAAATATTGCCTCCAAGACCTCCTAGACCTGAGCGGGAGGCCACTCCCAGAAACAATGATGGGCACCCTCCGTGGGCACCCACCCATGTTTATAGGTCTCACCCAGGCACTCCTCAAGAAGCCTATGAGGAGTATGAGCAAGAAGAAGAGCGGGCTGAAATGCCCTACCAAGGCAGGGGGGATGTTGTCCGGCTACCCCTCCATAGGCCTCAAGTTCCCCGCAACCCACAATGGGAGAAAACCAAGGAGGAAGAGATCAAATCCTCCGATGCATATAAAGCACTGCTAGAGCGCTTAGAGTCTATGGAGACCAAGACTTATGGGCCCCAAAAGCCCACTTTACGCCAACTCCGTAGTCACCCTGTGCATCCGTCAGTGTCGGCACCCCCATACCCTGAACACTTTAAACTACCCTAGTTGGCACTCTTTAGAGGGGAGGAGGATGCCCAAGAGCACGTGACTAGATTCCTGAGCCAATGCTTTGGCATTCAGGACAATGATGCTTTGTTGCTAAGAACATTTATAACCACATTCGTAGGCCCTACCTCGGATTGGTTCACTCAATTGCCAAAACATAGCATCAGTAACTTGGATCAGCTAGTGGACGCGTTCCTCGAATGCTTCACCTTCAACACCAAGAAAAAGGTGTCACTAAGCGACCTAGCTAGCCTCAGGAAGTATGAGGAAGAAACCATGGCGGCATATGGGAACCGATGGAGGACGTTGCTTTCAAAGCTGCCCTACCTCCCTCCCATGTCCGACCTGACCCAAATGTTCTCAAAGAGCTATTTGAGATCGATCTCCATGCTATTGTAGCTGTAGCAATATGCCACTTTAGAGGAAGCCCTGGCGCAAGCCAGAATCATTGAGGAGATCAAGATACAGGATGGCGAGATTGCCAAGCCAAAGAAGAAAGAATGGTCTAAGAACACCAAAATAGGGACCATGCAACAGAAACCCACTGTGGTCAATCAGGTTGCTATAAACGTCCCTAAGCCTGCACAAGCAACATAACCCCAAAAGGCTAACTATCAGGCGGTGCCTCTTAACAGTTATGACCGAGAAAATTAGAGGCAAGAACAAAATCAGCAGCGTCACCCTAGGCGACAATTCACACCTTACACAGAGTCCAGGGACTCCCTGTTTGACCGCTTGTCAGTGGCAAACTTGATCAACCTGCCCGAGATTCAAACCATAGACCCCAATGCACCAAAGCCTAAGGGGTACAGGGAGGACTTGTACTGTAGGTTCCATAGATGGAAGGGACATGACCTTAATGCATGTTGGAAGTTTAAAGGCTTGGTGCAAGACCTAATCGACAACAAGACGCTGGCAGTGGACAACCCCATAGCGCCAAACAACCAATAGATGGGAGTCTTCAGAGACCCCCTGCCTACCCATGATGCGCAAGAAAAACCCCTTCAAGTCAATGAGGTGACACAGAATTGCCCCATGCAGGGGTATGTAGGGATGATAAGCATAGTGACTAGGAACAAGAGGTACCCAGGAGCTGCCCCCGCGGTGGCCACAGGAGAGGTTCCATCGACGTCACAACCTCAACAACACCCTACGCAACCTCCCCCGCCTAGACCAGTGGCCATGATTCGGACTAGACTTACCCAAAGTCTAAGGACCACGTCGGCTAGGCTCTCCATATACGAGCTCATTCAACAATCATCGCCCCATCGGGAGGCTCTAATGGAGATATTAAAAGCCATCGAGCTGCAGCCCCATGAAGCAAACTCTTTCAACAACTTTGTGGGACATGTAAAACAATGTACAGAACCAGTCATCACCTTTAGAGAAGATGAATTGAAATCGGTGACTGGTGATGTGGCGGATCCACCCCTGCACGTCATTGCATGGGTCAACGGGATTCCGTATAAGAGGGTGTTGGTGGACACTGGCTCATCCAGTAATATAATTACAACAACGACATTGAAACATCTAAAGTTGTCGGCATCTCACATCGTGGCCTCCACCTATACTCTTCGAGCATTCAATGATGCGATATGCTCGATGGTTGGCACAATTGTCCTACCCATCCAAGTGGGACAAAAGACTATTCATACATTGTGCCACATCTTGGAAGGTGAGATGGCCTATAATATCTTGCTTGGGTCGGCCTTGGATCAAGGACATGAAGTGTGTCCCTTCGATAGCTCATCAGTGCCTAAAGTATACATTTGAAGGACAGGTGCATGTAGTCCCGATAGACTTAGAGCCCTTCAAGTACTGCAATACGGTGCAACTAATGCCGCAATCGACCCTTCCATCAACACATTTGGATTTTTAGTTGAATCCATCTAACCAGGGTCCGATTCCGCATGCATCCCCATTGTCAAGTCCATCAAATCCCCAGTCGGGTCCATCTTCCTCATCTGGTCCTTCACCAACGATGCCACCTACGGTGGCCACACCGAAGGACAAGGGAAAGAAACCCCTAGAAGAGGAACCACCCCTAGTCTCAACCATCTCTACCGAAGAGATGCCTAGCCGAATGGAAGTCGAGATGCCTAGTTCACCCTACATGGAGTGGACTCAGGAAGAACTCCCATTCGCTCCCCCTCAACCACCAACGATCACCGTTGAAATGGCCAATATGGGCCTGGGGGAGTATCTAGTGTGGAACATTGTAGCAACACCCGCACTTGAGTCCATGCAGGACATGGGGAGACCTCGACTCCCCATCGGCACTGTGGTTCCTCTAGGCTACCCACCCAATCAGACAAACTTTGTTTATGGGGGCCTGGATAATGGCATTGAACCTTACATGCAAGAAGACGAAGATGAAGAGCCCTTTGTTGAGGACGTCAACTATTTGTCCAACCCAGATTTCGCTTTGAGATATCTTGGCCAATGTAATTGGCATGGATATGGGTTGGGCAGGTATGAGCAAGGAGTGCGTGTTCTTTGCCAACCAAGATATCAAATGTCGTACGACAAGTCAGGAGTAGGGTTCAACCACCCCCTGCCCCTGGACATCTTGGTAGAGAACATGCAAGGCCTAGGGATAGGCAACAAGGATGGGTTGGCATTAGATCCATATGCCAATCCTAACACAACATATACATTGGGGGATTATCTCCCATTGCTAACAACCAACCTTGTTGACCTTAACAACCCTTTCCCTTCGATCGAAAAGGGAGAAAGTTCGAGGACTCACCTACAAGAGGGATATAGACAAGACCAAGAAGGGTCTTCAGAAGACGAGTCAGAGTATGAGGTAGCGCCTTGGGATCCTTTCGAGTCTGATAGCAATCATTCACAAGTGACCCCCATGGATGATTATCAGGAGAGCTTCATGACAATGTTCCCTTTGGATGCTCCAATCGAGCATATGCCACCTCAAGAGAATCAGGTCCCCCGTAGAGAGCGGAACAACCTCGATGGGACCACATTAATTTTCTCGAGCAAGATGAGCCTCACATGTCGCAAATAGCTATTGGAGCCAACGAAGGCCTTTGGATCTCCGACAGTGATTATGAAGATGAAACCGAGATGGCCTATCTCAATCATATGCGATAGCAGCAATATCCCTTGGACATAGATGACATGTTTGAACAGCTACACATAGGGCCAAGGCATAGGTGGCACCTAAACCAGGCGCAGTTGGACCAACTACTGCACCCGCCACTTTAGGTATATAGAGAGCACCTTCCACCTGGAGACCCTATAGAGCCATCAGTGCCTAGGGTAGACCCTGTCCTCTTATCCACACATAGGGCCGATCCATTTGTGCCAGTACCCACAGAGCCAGATCCGGAGCACAAAGATCACCTAGGATGTCCGAGTAACCACACCCATGGTAATGGAGACCAAAATCATTTCATCAACATGATCTCCATTGACTTAACCACCCCCATCCATAATCCAGCCGACCCAACATGGTCATTGCATCTAGACCTAGATGCTATAGACTGGGATCACGTTGACACACCGCCATCCCCATCAGAGTACTGGCCTTGTGGTGGGATGTTCCATTTCACCCCTAGGACAGACTCAGGATGTCTTCCATGCTGAAGAGGAACCCGACGTTCCAAACGATAGATCTAAATTCAGCAAATGATATCCACTTGATCCCAACTCCACACCAGTTGGAGGACGGGTCCCACATGTCGATCGAGGAGATGACTGACGTAGACATCGGCTCTGATCCAATGAATTTGCAAATCATCAAGCTGGGGGTAAGTCTATCCCCCGAAGAGCAAGCCGACTACATTGCCCTTCTCAAAGAGAAGAAGGAGGTTTTTGCATGGTCCTACAAAGACATGTCGGGGCTAGACCCATAGCTAGTCATGCATAATCTAACGCTTGATCCGACAGTCAAGCCAGTGAAGCAAAAACTACGTAAGATGCATCCAACAGTAGCCTTAATGGTCAAATATGAGCTACAAAAGCTGTTGGATGCATAGTTTGTCATCTACGTGGATTACCCACCATGGTTGTCTAACATGGTGCCCATCAAAAATCTCGATGGGAGGATTCGCATATGCACCAATTTTTGAGATCTAAACAAAGCGAGTCCTAAGGATGATTTCCCCTTGCCTAGCATCGATGCATTGGTAGACGCTACAGTGGGCCATGAAATGCTTTCCCTCATGGATGGTTTCTCGGGATACAATCAAATTCGTATCAATCTCGAGGACCAACTAAAAATGGCGTTCACAATGCCTTGGGGGACATTTTGTTATAAGGTCATGCCCTTTGGCCTTAAAAATGTTGGCGCCACCTACCAACGTGCCATGACATACATCTTCCATGATCACATGCATAAAACTTTGGAAGATTACATGGATGATTTGTTGGCCAAATCTCTTTTGCGCCCAGATCATCTCGATGACTTAAGCAAGATCCTCGATCGCCTCATTGAACATAAAGTCAGACTAAACCCCAAGAAGTGCGTATTTGGCATCACATCTGGAAAGCTCTTGGGTTTCATAGTCTCCAAAAGAGGAATCGAGGTAGACCCACACAAAGTCAAGGCAATCCTTGAAATGCTTCCCCCAACTACCATCAAGCAGCTCAGAAGCCTGCAGGGAAAGGTCACGTCAATCAAGCGCTTCATAGCGCAGCTATCTGACAAGTGTCGACCCATGAATAAATTATTGCACAAGGGGGTAGCATTTCACTGGGATGACGAGTGCCAGTCAGCCTTTGATGACATCAAACAATACTTGGCTTCGTCGCTAGTATTGGCACCACCTAGACCAGGAGTGTCATTCTACTTATACATCTCAGCTATTGAGGTGGCACTGGGTGCCATGCTATCCCAAAAAATGAACTACACAAAGAATAGGCTAATTACTATCTTAGCCGCACCCTGGTCAGTTATGAACTTAACTATGCATACGTTGAGAAGCTCTGCTTGGCAGTGGTGTTTGCTACCAAAAAGCTATGCCACTACATGCTCAGCAATACGACGTATGTTGTGTCTAAGGAGAATCCATTGTGATACATGATGAGTCATACTTATCATAGTAGCCGCACGAAGAAATGGATCATGTTGTTGATGGAGTTTGACATAGAATTCATTGGACAGAAATCCATAAAAGGTCAAGTCATCGCCGATCAACTAGCAGAGGCTCCTCTTGAAGATGATCAACCTCTGACCGTAGAACTACCTGATGATGGGGTCTTCCATGTTTCAGAATCGCCAGATTCTAATGAGCCTGAGTCACAGGCTGACATGACCCTATTCTTCGATGGTTCTAAATGTGAGCAAGGAGGTGGCATGGGAATTGTATTCTTCACACCGCAAGGGGCTCCAATGCCTCTATCATTTAAATTAGACTTCCCGTGCACCAACAACAATGCAGAATACGAAGCCTTGCTCATAGGTCTTCAGACAACAATCACCATGAACATCAAACGTTTAAACATCTTTGGTGATTCATTGTTAATTGTCAATCAAGTCAAAGGGGTATTCCAATGTAAATGCCCAGTTCTGTAGGCCTACAAAGCCCTTGTGGACAAATTCTTGGCACAGCTTGAATGGTACGACATCGAGGCACTCCCTCGATCATCGAATCATTTTGTGGATACTATGGCCTCCTTGGGGTCACTAATCCCGCAAGACCCTTCCGGTGAGATGACAACCATTCAGGTCAAAACATTATCGCAATCCATGATGGAGCGTGCAAGCTCTGACCTAACGCCAGGAATCCACCTGATCCAGATTGAACCATCTCAGGATAGGTTCTCTCGAATCCATGATTGTCTGACTCAAGCCAACTGGGGGTCCTTGTTCTCCCCGACCCCTCTTAATAGCAACACAACACTGTTTTTACAAGTTCTTTCCCGCTCAACTTTTGCTAGGGATGAACTTCAAGAGGGATTGGCCATTCATACCATCGAGGTTTCTGATCAGCAGGATTGGTACACACCCATTAGAGATTACCTCAAGTTAGGTAACCTCCCACTTGGATTGACACAAGCCATGAAAAGATCATTTAAATAGAAAGCGGCAAAACATGTCTTGCTAGGAGACATTTTGTATCATCGGAGCTATGAAGGAATCCTCCTCCATTGCTTGGACCAATAGGAGTCCGCTTGGGCGATCACCCAAGCCCACGATGGTACATGTGGTGGCCACTTCAATGGTATGGCCATCGCAAAGTGCATTCTCTGCATGGGCTATTATTGGCCATATTTAGAGCGAGATTGTTGTGCATATGTAAAGAAGTGCATGAAGTGTCAACACCATGCCAATTTGACACACGTACCTTCTCAAGCCTTGCAACCGATCCAATCGGCTTGGCATTTTTCATAGTGGGGCTTTGATCTAATCGGAAAGATCTCCCCTGCATCATCGGGTCATCACACGTTCATCATAATGGCCACAGAGTACTTCACCAAGTGGGTGGAAGCAATTTCGCTAACCTCTACGACTGGAACCCGCATTGTGGAGTTTATTTTACATAACATCATATGTCATTTTGGTATTCCATCCAAGATCATCTCGGATAATGGGACGTCATTCAAGAATAAAGATGTGCATGCTTTGACAACAAAGTACAAAATTCAGCATAGTTTTTCAACACCCTATTATCCGCAGGCAAATGGGCAAGCGGAGGCGTCAAACAAAATGCTAGTCGCCATCCTCAAAAATACCATCGTAGATAGTCATAAGGATTGGCACATTCAAATCCCGCTTGCCCTATGGGCTTATCGCACTAGCATTCGGACGCCCACTGGGGCAACTCCATTTTCATTGGTGTATGGCTCCGAGGCAGTCATGCCTCTCGAGTTGGAAATCCCTTCACTACGCATATCAATGCAAGAGTTCATCGATGATGACACTACGCGGTAGGCCCGGTTAGACCAACTTACGTTGCTCGATGAACGACGCGTCAATGCTCTCGAGCATTTGCATATCTATCAAGAGTGACTTAAGAAAGCATACAACATGAAGGTTCACCTAAGGGACTTTCAGGTTGGTGACTTGGTCTTAAAAGAGAACCAACAAAATTCTAATTTGCCACCCCATCTAAGGGACAAGTTCATGGCAAACTGGTTAGGTCCTTATGTGATTGATAGTAAAATAGGACCTGGAACATACCAGCTCACCTCTCTTGAAGGAATCAAGGAACTAGAACCCTTGAACATCAGTCATTTGAGGCCATTCCACATTTAGAGAGAGCCATAGTCCACCCAAAAGCTCCAAGGATTCCCACAATCGCTTGGTCAAACCCAAAATGCCCCAAAGGTGTCCATAAACCCTTTGGTCAAACCAAAAGCTCCAAGGATTCCCACAATCGCTTGGTCAACCCAAAATGCCCCAAAGGTATCCATAAACCCTTTGGTCAAACCAAAAGCTCCAAGGATTCCCACAATCGCTTGGTCAACCTCAAAAATGCCCCAAAGGTATCCATAAACCCTTTGGTCAAACCAAAAGCTCCAAGGGTTACCATAATCGCTTGGTCAAAATAAATATTCAAAAACAAACAAAAACAATAAAATCATCAAAAATAACAAAAAAATTGCATCTCAATTCCATGCATACTCATAAAAATCAAAATACAAAAATATAAGTTGCATTAGGCATCGCATCCATACATTGCATATTTGTTGGTCATACATGTCACAAGCACCATAGACTGTAATTGCTAGGCAATTCCTTCATTTTCCACATTCCATCCATTTTATAAACACATACATCCAGAATAACACCATCCCCATTTTTAGCATAGTCAGTTGTCTCCTAATGTATGTAGGGTTTTCGTCATTCAGCTGTCTTTAAATTTCTAGCCAAAAACTGTACAAAGTTAAACGGATTTTACAAGGGAAAGTTTTACTTGGATCACGCCTCGTTATGTAACATCCCTACACAAGTTAAAACACATAAAATAATTCCCAAGTTGTGTGAATGGAAGATGAAAACTACAAAGCCAGTCTAGGATACCATAGGTGAAAGATTAGCCTGCTCATCCCCCTGTGCGAATGGTTCAAGAGTGCTGAGAATTGACAAAAGGACAAGCTCTTCCCCATCAATTCCCCCTAATAAATAGTGGTTTTCACCACTAGCAAAAATCCCAATCACCGTTGGTCCCCAAAGTTGTAAGGATTCGTACTACACACCCCTGAAAAGGATGGGTAGTCATCCCCAAGGCCTAAAAGGATCAATGCCATTCAAAAAAAAATCCCAACAAGCCATCATCATGAACATATCCAATCACCTTTGGTCTCCAAAGTCATAAGGATTCATACTACACACCCATGACAAGGATGGGTAGTCATCCCCAAGGCCTAAAATATCAATGCCCTTACTTCATAATATCCCTAATCCCATTTGGTTCCCAAAGTCGTAAGGATTCATACTACACATCCCTGAACAGGATGGGTAGTCATCCCCAAGGCCTAAAAGGATCAATGCCATTCACAAGCCAAAAACCTACAAGCTCAACTTTGCGAAGCTCAAAATGCAAAATCAAATAACAGTGGTTATCACCACTATTCAAAATCCTTGCTCAAAAAGAAAAACAAAAAGAGAAAAATAAACAGTGATTTTCATCACTATGTATACGAGCAAGTATCCTAACACATTGAGCAAATAAAAAATCCTGGAGCTTGAATCCCTAGAATTCTCAGCATTCGAAAACCATCTAGGTGATCCTCATTACGGGTTTGGTGGACAACCTACCTGGCAATGGCGGTATCCTAAATGCATGATGATATGTCTATCACATTAGCTTTGCATGTGAGCAGACCAATGTTTGCATGTGGATGAGCTAGCTTATGGTACCTTAGATTGTCCCATGGATTAATCTTACTAAATACAACAATCGGAGTTAGTGGAGCTAATTAGGTGATCCTCAGTACAGGTTTGGTTGACAACCTATCTGGCACTGGCGGTATCCCGAAAAATACCACATAAACGAACTCAATTGCACACACAGGGATGTGAAATAACTTGGTCAAACTCAAGTCTGATTTATACCTTGTTCAAAAGTCTTGCGAGATAAATGTACAGTCTTGGCTAGTTAGTTAAAATATCTGAATCTCAGAAAAGCTTAACTACATTTTAAAACAACTGGTACATTTCATTACGTACATCACCATCAGATAATACGAAAAATACAAAAACAAAATTATCACATGCAAAGTCATTCCACAAAGCCATCACATAAGTATAGAAAGCCAGTAAATCTTGTACAGTCTATGGTGCCATCGACAAGTTATCAACAACTCATTTCATTCATTCCATATGCATACATCATATAATTAGAAACATCGCATTCATAATACCACATGCATACATCATCATAAATAACTGTGCATAAACAAAAAAAAACCATGACAAAAACAACCAACACAAAAAAAAAAACAAAAAACGCACAAAATGCACAAAAACAAGCAATAAAATTGTCCAATAAGAGTGCTTTTGCACTTGACATTCCGGGCATGCAAAATAGACGTCGGGGTCACAAATACTCACTATCCTACTCCCTAAGAAGGCTACCATAGCCGGACCGCTCCACGGGAGGACGGATTATCAAGAATTTCATCCCCAAACGACGTCCCAAAAGGGTCAAACCCACCAAAATACATAACTTCCAAAGCTTTGCCTTTTGCAAAAAGAGTTGGGTCACAAATCCTCACTATCCTACTCCCTAAGAAGGCTACCATACGCTCCAGGAGGATTTCAATCATCCCCAAATGGCGTCACCAAAAGGGTCAAAACCCAACCAAAAATAGCAATAACATTGCCGAACGAAGGCGCATTTGCGCCTGACATTCTTGGCATCCAAAATAGACGTTGGGGTCACAAATTGTCACTATCCTACTCCCTAAGAAGGCTACCATAGCCGGACCGCTCCACGGGAGGATGAATTTTTGACAATTTTAGCTCCAAAATGCGTCACAAAAAGGGTTCAAACCCACCAAAAATAGGTCATAATGTTCGAAAACTGCATAAGCATTCAACGAAAAACAACTGAAGGCACCCTTACATAAGTCATCTTGGGTCAAGCGACTCATCACTTTTCTCATGTTGGTCATTCCCTCATCGATTCATCGCTTGAGGGGGTAGTCACACTTAGTCACCAATCAACAAAAACACACCCAATCAAGGAAATGGCATGCATTCAAAGGATCATTGACAAAGACAATCACGCTCCTGCTTGGGGCAGCAAACAAGCAATAATCACAAGCTGATCAAACACTTGGCATTCATGAATCATGAACTCAAGGTTCCCACAGACAAAAGGTTGTGCCCTTTGCCTATTCATGACTGAACAATGTCCAAGATCAAGTAACACCTCACCGAAAAAGGTTAACACTTGAATTAAGCTCCTTAGCTCGTCAGAAGCAAGGATTCAAGAATGCGTGCCCTTTCCATACTTGGGGCATCAAGAGTTGGTTAGGTTACTGAGAAACCCTAATCATTAGTGCTTTGGTTATCTATTTTTTCTCAGCACTACGCCTTGCACAGTGCTTCCCAAAAAGGGGCATCTATAGACACCAAAACAACACCAATCCGATTATGTGACAACAAGCACCGATCGCATTGACACACATAGCCCCTAGGGCAGCCCCTAGAGGTTAAAAAGTGGTCCTAACCACTCCCACAGTAGTTTGGAAGGTCAAAGGTCAATTTGGCACCTTTTTGGCACTTTGCTCCCTACTCGTCCCACCCAGGGACGATTATCAGCATTCGCCCCAGGGTGGGGCGAATAGAAGGTTTGACTGGCAAAAAGTCAAACCTCGATAGGTCCGCCAGTTAACTGCAACTTCAGGCCATGCAATTGTGAGGAATGGCTTCAAATCAAGGAGAGAGACTTCAGTCATGCATGTCTTTGATTTTGGAGGCCTCATGCAAGGAGACTCTAAATCAGGGAATAATATTTTCTCTCAAAATAGGACAAGCAACTCAAGTGGCGCCCTCGCATGCGCATTCAAAGAGAGAGACCCTAGGTCTATAAATTGGTGAGTCTTCTCACCCAAAAAGAGAATAGAGAGGAGCTTTTGGAGCAACGAAGTGCTGCCAAATTATATCCTCACCCATCGTTTGTGCTTTTACATCCTTGATCTCTCTTTTGGAAGGGAGGTTATTGGGTGATTATTGGAAGCGCAATCCGGACCCAAACCCAAACATTTGGCCACAATATCCCACCAAATTTTTTGACACAACCCCATAAGAGGTTTTGGACCCATCCCAAGTGGATTGGTGCCGAAACAGAGTCCCAAACGGCGGGCGTCCTGCCCCCGGGCGCCCCCAAACTGTCGCAGTCCTAATCGCCCCACCCCGGAGTGATTAGAAATCTGTGGTAGATTTCCTTGATTTTTCTTTTGCATCTGATTCTAGGTTGTTTACATATGCTGTCATTTAAATTTCATGTGATTCTGACAAGTTTTGATCATGCTTTTATCATTTCCCGCTTTCACTAACATGCAGATAGCATCATCATATTCTGGGTGATAGAGGCCGAATTGGAAAAATCTGACCATCTGGGTCATCCCAAAATACCCCATTTTACCTAACCCCAACTTTGTAGGTGATTTGGAGGCTTCTGGACTGGACATTTAGGAGGTGGCTTTTGGACAGGTTATGATAGTTCTAATCGTCCCACCCCGGAGCGATTAGAAATTTGTGCAATATTTCTGGACTGTTCCTTTTGCAGTGGCTTCCTGGTAAGGTTTTATTGCTTCTATCAAATTTTCAGCTCATTCTGATATGTTTCAGTTATCATTTTAATCATTTTATGCATACACTGACCGCAGGCTTGGGGATTGCATGTTTCATTTTATCTACAGGTGCTACTGACTATTTTCTATTTCCTTGAACGTAGGATCTCGACATTAGAGGAGAAGAAAGGAGTCAAGACTCATCAATGCAAGCGGCGGCGACGTTTGGTCCACCCATTTTACATGTGGGCACGCGGAAGAAAGCGTATCAATCCATGGTGTAATAGAGCCCTACTTAACGCTCCTAGTCCCCAAAAGGGAGGAGACGTATTGTAACACGATGTTTAAAGAAAATTAATAAAAAGGGTTGTACTCAACATTTTCTTTCTATCTTGTTTCAATTGGTTTACGTTTCTCCTTTCATGTGTTTCAGTTTGTAGGACTTAGCGTTACGTTTCGCTTTTGCATACATCGCACTTGGGATTTCCGTCTTTTGTTTCCGTATCCTCGTGCTTTCAATTCGTTCAACAATATATATGTACATGTATATAGAGTACTTAATATGTGATTATTAACCTTCACATGAGGCCATGACTAACTTTTTATTATATTCCTTTTATATGCCCTTTAGCCTTTTTACTAAACACATCAAAAAATGAGCAATTGTCTTATATTTTATATAATCAAATGGGATTACAAGATATTCTTGTTTTCTTTATGAGTTTACCTTAGAAGGCTAAAAAGTGGAATTTCATGGGATGAAAGTCTCTTTTCTTCAATAAACGAGTTGACAATGCCTTGAATCGGTCTTCCAAAGATCCTCAAATTGGGTGGGATTACTGCTAGTGTACCACTTTTGATCAAATTTGTCCTCAAGACCTCTATGACCTAGAAAAGTGGTTAGTACATTTGGGGGGCTATCATGGATCAAGAACGTATTAATGAGATAAAATACACAAAAGAAACTAATCTAATGTGTAATAAAAATTTCTAGGAATGGTTGTAAATACTAGAAAAATAATGAAAGTTACCGATCTGAAGGATTTTATGGCCTATTGTCGACTGTGATTAGAATTTTGCTAGAGTCATACCCTAGGGTATGACTAACTAAAAATTGTGGGGTACTTTGCAACTCTGCATGTGACTGTTCTTTTTTTATTCTATCAAAAAATGATATAGTTTTGTGACTATTGAAACTCCTGGTCGGCTTCATATCCACTTCTCTATCTATCAAAACCTATCACAATAGTACAAAAAATATGACAAATGGAATGCCTATCATGGTGATTTATGGATGATGGTCTTATTGGATTTTGGTAGAGTTTTATTATGTAAAATGAGGGTGGATGGATTTTAGAAGAAAATGACTACTATTTATAGAACTTTAGAGAGGCTAGGGGAGGGGACATGGTGTCCCCTATGAAGTGTTCCATGTGAGGTGGCCCATGTGGAATGTGGTTCATGATGGATTTTTGTGTGAAGTATTTTTTCATCCATGTGGAGGATGAGGTGGAAGGTGACTCACCTCTTCTCATGTCTTGAAATAAGATATTATAAATATCCATTTGGATGTTGTGCACACGTGCGAACAACAAATATCCGTTAGAATTATGGGTGTACATATATGTGAGCAAGAATTAGTATTAATCCTGATTAGTTTGACTATAGGTTAGACTAAGGTCAAGGGGATGAGGTGGAAGGCTATATCTTAATTATGATTAATGCTAATTAAACATGATTTTAGTCTTTTAAGTGCACTTTAATAATAAAGTAAATTTTTTCTCATAAACTAATTTTTATCCAAGGTAATTTTTATTAACTTCATCACATCGGTACTTCATGTCCTCAAGTTTCTTATTTACTTGATCCTAATTGGATGTGTTTTTTTCTAGTTCCTATTTTCTTATGGAAGCCATTCATTTTTTATTTAAGTAATGTCATCTCTTCCTTGAGCTCTTTAATTTTCTTCTCAAGTGCCACATCCCTTACTACCATTTGTACAAACTTCATGTTCACATTGATTATGAGCTAGTTTTTAAGCCATATTATTTGATAGGGATATATTTGGCTTATATTTAACTTGAATAATCTAATAATAATATTGGCATGATCTATCAGACATTTGGATGGGTCACTTGGATTCTAGTTGTGACCATATCAACATTGGGACCCTAAAGGTTTTATCTCTTAATCAATTATATTCCTTTTCTATCTATTATATTTATTGCTAGGATATGAAATACCTTTTGGATGTCTATTTTCCTCGGGATCACAAATTACATTCTATACAATGGCTATAATTGGCTCTACAACTAAACCAAATTCAAAGGGTGCTTCTATAGACTTAGTCATAACAGATGGAGTGGATGATGTCATCACCTATAATAGGAGTATATTAGCCTATGATAGTGAGAAATATGACCAATATGAGATGGTTAGTCAAGAAAATTTAGTAGAAATGGTCATTCATGTGGTGGGCATGAAAGATTTTATTCTATACCAATGTTTATGCTAAAAATGAAGCCATTAGGAAATAGGTGGACAATGATAAAGAATATAGTACAATATTTTTTTTGGTAAATAAAAGTCTTCATTAATTACCGGGTTTTGCAGGTTAACCCAAAACCTATTACAATATCCAACCTTCTGCTGAGATTGTAGATCCTAGTCATCCTTGAAACTTTCTTACCAGAAATTGTGTTGAATCCCCTACAACACCTTACTAACAAAGCACACCCATACCTAAACATAACTGTAAACATTACTTACATTGACAGGAATTGAAGTTTGGAACTTTGCACTTGTGAAACATGTTGCTTGCCCATTTCCTATTCTCTGTCGAAATCTTCCAAGGCTTACACCCTGTTACCTTCATTTCCAATTTGGTATGATTTAGAGGGAAACCCCATAGTTATTACCAGCTCCATGGGGAAAGAACACCCATTCATATTTCTCCTTAACGGGTAGGTTTCTTTTCATGACTAATAATGTTTTCCACTTCACGTGGCACACCTTGTGTCCATGTCACCAAACTACCAACATCAACACCTATGTTGGCTAATTTGTCAGCTGACCTGTTGGCCTCACGGTACACGTGATGAGCCCTCCTATTCTGTCTTTCCGCAAAAAGGATCCTCACTTCATGGATGACTCCCTCGATTCTCCATGGAGGTTTTTTGCCATTGGTTAACAGGTTGATGATGTTCATAGAATCACCTTCAATCATCAAGTTACCTTGAGTTGCTTGGGCTACTTGCAACCCTCTCCAAAGGGCTCTAGCTTCTGCTTCGTTATTAGTTCTGATTCCCAATGGTTCAGCGAAGGCCTTGACCAGATTTCCTTGATGATCCATGATTATTCCTCCAGCTCCAGCTCTTCCCGGGTTCTCCTTGGCTGCACCATCAAAATTTAGTTTAAACCAACCCTAGGGGGTGGCTCCCAAGAAATCCCATTTTTGGGATTGGGCAAAGGAATGGAAGGTTTGTCCTCAATACCTAAGGCCCGAGCTAATTGTTTTTCTTGGGGAAGAATTGAGTGGTTCTCATCCACTAAGGTGCTAAGGTTTTCTTTCGCAAAGACAATAATCCTGTTGAGGATGGTTTTGGGTTGTGAATGGTATCCTTAAAGGCTCTATGGTTCCTTTCTAGCCAAATCTGCCAGAGAAAATGATGCCAACATATTTTCCATAGGTACTTAAGTTTTAGGCTAACAAAGGGTTGAGGCCATTGATGGAACACTTCGGATATAAGAGCAGGCTTAACCCACGAGATCCTAAAGGCTTGGAAAAGTTCATCCAGGATGGACTCCGCTACCGAACACTCCAGAAACAAGTGTTGGGTTGTCTCCCATCCTGCCTGCACATGTAGCAATGGTTAGCAATAACCATACCTTTGGATAACATATTGTCCATAGTGAGGATTTTTCCTTGAATCACCGACCATGAAAAAAAGGATATTTTAGGAATTAAGCCTTTGATCCAAACCAAACTCGGTTGAAATTGTTGACCTTCCACATTGAGAAGCAAATTATAGGCAGACTTAACTGTGAAGTCACCACTTTCAGTCTCAGCCCAAACAATGTGATCTTCATCCTCTCCAGAGGGAATAATTTGCTGAGTTAAAATGTTATAAAGCTCTTCAGACTCCGCTTCAAAACCCTATACTATGATGTGTTTCCACCTGTTGATATTTATATCCTGCCACATATAATTTGCAACCTTCTTCCCAATATGTTGCTCCATATGCTCTTGAATCCTAGCCAAACGAGGATTCTAGGATAACTCCTCAGCTCTCACCCACCGATCCTTCCAAAAGTCTATTGTTTGCCCATTTCCTAGAATCCATCTAAGACCTTTCTTGACAAGATCCCTGCTCGTGAGGATTGCCTTCCAAAAAGCAGACCCCCTGCTTGCTAAGTTGTCATTAAGGAAGTTCACACCTTGGAGGTATTTCCTCCTAACTATGGCGGTCCATTCATTATCGACCTTAGTCAATAACCGCCATGCTTGTTTGGCTAATAGAGTTGTATTGAGATGAGCAACTCTCCTCAATCCTAACCCCCATCAACTTTAGGTTTGCAAACCTTGTTCCAACCTACTAAATGGATCCTTTTCTTATCCTCAGTCCCTGACCAGAGAATTTTTTTTGAAGCTGCTCAATTTTGTGATACACCTTGTTGGGAGCTCTGAAGACTGATAGGAAGTAAACGGGTATACTTTGAAGTGAAGCCATAGTTAAAACTGCTTTGCCTGCTTGAGATAATAGATGTCCTTTCCAACTTGCTAGCTTTTTTTGGATCCTCTCCAGAACTATGTTCCACATTGATCCTTCAGGTTTCCCCGTAAATAGGGGAAGACCTAAATAGGAGGTGGGAAGGGATGCAATCTGACATTCCATGATCCTTGCTATGCTATTTTGCCTAGGAATGGGGGTATTGATGAAATAAAGTTTGCTCTTATCAAAATTCACTTTTTGTCCAGCCGCTTCTTCATACATTATGAGAATATTTTTAATCCTTCTTGCCTCAACCACAGAAGCCAAAGTCAGTAGCAATGTATCATCAACAAATTGTTGATGTGTCACCGGGGTAGTTAGCGACGTGGCCTTGATACCTGATATGAGTCCAGCTACCATTGTTGCCTTAATGGTTCTTCCCAAGGCCTCAGCTACAATGATGAACAACATAGGACTTATGGGATCTCCTTGTCTTAGACCACATTTGCTTTGAAAAAAACCTGTAGTAGACCCATTAACCAAAACTAAAAAACAAGGCTTAGAAATACACTCTCTTATTAACTTGACCCATTTCATGTTGAAGCCAAATTTTAATAAAAATGCCTCTAGGAATTCCCAATTTATCCTGTCATAAGCTTTGTTCATGTCTAACTTTAAATCCATGACTACTTTTTTGGTCTGAGCGGCTGTATGAAGAGCCTCATGAATAGTAATAACTCCATCTAAGATTGATCTTCCTTGTATAGAACTTCCTTGACTTGGATCAATGATAACCGGTAGAACTTTCTTCAAACGGTTGGCTAAAACTTTGGACAAAATTTTATAGGATATATTACACAGGCTAACCAGCCTAAAGTCAGCCATAGTCTTGGGGTTGGGGCCTTTAGGGATCAAAGCAATGAAAGTTGAATTGAAACCCCTTGGAATATGATTTGAACTTTGGAACTCCTTGATTGCAGCAATAACTTCTGCTCCAACAATATCCCAACAAACTTGGAAAAACCATGGTGAAAACCCATCCGGCCCAGGAGCTTTGTCAGGATCCATGTTAAACAAAGCCTCCTTGATCTCTTCATCTAAAAAAGCTGTTGTAAGAGACTCATTAATCATTTCATCAATGAGTTGTGGAATGAATTGAAGGAGAGAGTCCTTTTCTTGGGCATTACAGGCCCGTTCTTCACCCAATAATGAACTAAAAAAATTAACAGCCTCATCCCTGATCTCTTGAATGTTTTGAGTTGAGGATCCATCCACCTTAGTTAAATTTCTAATATTATTGTTGCTTCTATTGCTCAATGTGGTAACATGGAAATTTTTTGAATTAGAGTCCCCTTCCTTTAGCCATAATGCCCTTGATTTCTGCCTCCAATACATCTCTTCACAAGCTAAAATATTATAAAACTCACAAAGGGTTTCCTTCTCTTCGATCCTTGTTGCCTCATCATAGGTTCCATTTTGGATTTTGCTTTCTATTATTCTCAGTTTTTCCCCCATTGCTCTCTTATTCTCAAAAATATTTCCAAAGACTTCTTTATTCCATATTCTAAGGTTGTTTTTCACCATCTTAAGTTTTTGAGATAGTTTGAAGGAAGCACTTCCCTGGATAGGTTGCTGCCACCATTCCTCTATTCGTTTCTTGAAGTCCGGATGTTTAACCCACATTGACAGAAATTTGAATGGCTTTTTAAAGGAGTTAGCCTGAAATGCCTCCCATAGAATAAGATTATGGTCTGAAGCGCATTTAGGAAGGGCTTGTAACGCTGAATCACCAAACATTGTTGTAGCTTCCTTGGATAAAAAAACTTGTCCAACCTTTCTTGAATCAGCTGACTTCCTATCCTCTTGTTACTCCATGTAAATTTGGCTCCTTTTAGTCTTACATCCATCAATTCATTTGTGTTAATGAATTCATTGAAGTCCTCCATGCTCCTTGAGGGTAACCCAGATCCTCCCTTCTTATCAGATGGGTAAAGGGGGTATTGAAATCTCCCCCAATCACCCAAGGAATGTCTTTAAAATCTTGGCTCAAATGCCCCAAAAACTCCCATAGTTCAGACCACCCTTGGACAGAGGTGGGGGCATAAACATTTGACATAATCCAATTCTTATTAGTATCAAAATCATGAAATAATATGCTTAAGACTCTTTCATTTGCCTGAATAATACTTCCTTCTATTTTAATAGGATCCCATAAGATCATGAGGCCCCTAGATGCTCCTCTCACTTGTTGAAAGTCCACTTCCCCTTGCTTCCAAATCCTTCTAGCTATAAGTGTTGATTGTGCCGCATCTATTTTGGTTTCTTGAAGAAAAATGATAGTAGGATTCCAATCCTTCCTTATAGACTTCACCATCCTTTGTTTTGGTGGGCCATTTAGGCCTCTCACATTCCATGAGAGAACCTTCATTTAGACTGTTTGATATTTTTCCCCGTCCCCTTCCCTGATCCAAAGGGGGTTTGTCAATTTTGCTATTATCCTGGCCAGGAATAGCTTGCTGTAACAATGTTCTTTGCTTTCTGTTTGCAATTTCTTCATTGATTCTCATTCTATAGTGCTCTGTTGTAGATATTCTCCCTTTCTTTCTTTCACTTCCATAATCTATCGGAGGCTTGGTAGTGCTTCTAGTCTATTTTGGACTGAAATGAGGGGGCATATACTTGTGATAGTCTAGGGCTTGAACCTTCTTCCTCATTTTGGGGGTTTTCAATTCCCTCTTCATCCTCAGCCTTGTTTTGGTTCACCTCTCCTATCTGGTTCCTAAACAGGGGGCTTTCCTTCAAGGAACCTTTTACCATTGGGCTCATCTGATAAGGGATAATTTTCTCCACTACCGGATTAGGAGCTACATTCCTGGCTCTTGTTTCCACAACTTCGACTCTTGACTCTATTTTTTCCATGTTTAAACTGAAATGACCTGGCAATTTTTCTTCATTTTGAGCATAGCTTTTGGGGCTTTTTGTCATAGTTGTGGATGGTCCTGATTTGGATGGGGAGTCTAGGGTTTTAGGAAACTTGACACTGATGGTATCATCCTTACTATTTTATTTTTCAACTTCTAGATTTTCTAGGATATCAAACATGTTCAAGTTGGGATCTTTATTACATACCTTATGATTTTTGCCTCCCTCATTATGTTGCTTTTCTTTCTCCTAGATTTTTGCCAGTTCTGTGTTAGCTTGGTCAGCCTGGTTATTCTTAACTTGTTTGTATCCTTCCAAGTTAAGACATGGTCCTACAATATGGGATGATTGGATGTGTGGTGAATACTTGGATTGATGGAGATAAAATCAAGTGATAGTAATAGTATTTGAAGTGATGGTGATGGTTTGAGGTAAAGTTCCTCTAGAAGAACAATAAGAGACACTGGTAGAGGGTGAGGTAAGTGTAGTAGAGTAAGGGGTTGGAGAATATTAAGAAATGGAATTTGAAAAATTATTAGAAGACATTGATGGTGGAATGGAATTGAAAATTGATGTAGTGGTGGCCACAACTCTTATCATTCCCTACTTAAGAGGTGTTATACTTGAGTGGTTTACCCCTCCTCAAGTTGATATAATTTTTGTTGCTACTCTTGGGACATTGCTAACTTTTCAAACATTAGCCCATGTCTTTTAAATCTTTTTGTTACTTTTATTAACATTTGTTACACTAATAAGCTAACTACTTCCAACGTTTTTGATTTTATAGAAATACTAATTTTTTGAGCAATAGAACTTGGTGTACATGGTAGAAGGGACCTCTATGTATTCACTTGTTTTCTTCTCCCTCTAATCCATATTCAAGTTATTTCAATATTATATGGCATGAAATTCATCATTGAATAGACCATATCATGTTGGCCTCATCATTGGCCCTATATCATATTATATCATTTGCAAGCTACAATGTTTCATTCTAGATGCCCTAGTTTTCTCAAGGCCCCCAACTTCTATTTATTCATATTTATGTATTGTTCAAAGTCATCCATAACATTAATGTGAAAGGAGTTTCATTCAATGAGATTGTTATTCAATCTATTTATTTTATCCTCATAGCCATATGTGATCCCTAGGGTGGTGATAGCTAGCTCTTTGCTATAGTTGGCTTCCTTAAAAATATTATACCTCTTTTCATGAGTAGAGATAGTGTCCAAACCCTTGGATTCTAGTTTTTCCTTAAAATATACTTTTGGTTCCTACAAAAATTTATCCCTTAGTTGATATAACCCCATATCTCTTAGTTTTTATTCCATTACATGGTGGAACCCTTGTAGCTTTGGTGTGATAATCATGATGGAATTCTAGAGTGGGTAGAAGGTTTTTTTCTTCTATTGCATGAAACATCTCAAGTCCACATAGTCTAGTTGTATAATATGTTCGATATTGAACATACAATCAAGTAAAAATAGTGGCAAGCAAAAAGGTATGCTTATAAAATTAAAGAGGTGTATAAAGAATGGATCCTTCGTAGATAGAAATATCTACTCTTCCATTCTTGTTACTTCATGAACTATCTTGTTTTATTTAGTAGTCTTGGATATTTATCCTAAAATTTCACCATTATCACATCATACACCTCATTATGAAAGCAATAATAGGCTTTGTCAACTTCTTTAAAAGATATTCTAGTAAACTCTCTTATAGAGAGGAGTTATGCATCAACCTTCACCTAGTCTAGATATAAAGTTAGGAACTAGTATCTCCTCTAATACATAATCATCCAACCTAAGTCGAAGGTATGTGTAAACTCTCTTATCTTTGAATACCTTGAGGTAATTGTCCATTTGATTAGTAATGCATCTAGCATAGTAAATCATTTTAGAGTGTCCTAAATAAGTATGGATGATATTCAAGGTAATATGACCATCAAAAATATTTACATCTCATCTTTCTCCAAGCATGATAGATATTCTTGACAACTCCAATTGAAAATCATCCTTGAAGAGTTACAAATCGATGGGAATTCTAAAATCTACCACCTTATTTGGGTTATTCATGTAGGGATTAGGATGTATCTACAATTGTTGGTGGAGCACCTATAATAAAATCCCTCTAGATTGGGGGTTACAAAAGGCCCATATATCTAGGTCATCAATCATATTTAGTATTTTCCTTATATATCCTTCTTAATCGTACAAGTATTTATCACTCCATTATATGTGGCTGATATTTATTTGTAAGATATCACACTTTTTTTCACACGTTTTACCAATTCTAGGAAATTTCATGCTAAGGGTATAAATTTCATAGTTGGTCCTAAGCTTCAAATTATGTAAATGTTCCATGAATCTATTTGTGTACATAGATTATATTTTCTCAAGGCCTTCATTCACACCTAGCTAATGAGATATTTGTAATTTCCTTCCTCAATCCTTTCTCCCACTTGGACATGAGATCACCCTCTTCATAGTTCATATCGGTAGATATTTTATCAAACCACCTTTTATCCACTTCTTGACGCTATATCATTCTCTTGAATGTATTAATTTAAAATTTGTGTCAACAAGCTCTAAATTTTATGATATATGAAGGAATGGAAGTTCAAAATTGACTACCAAAATGAACTCTTTTCCATAGACCAACTTGTAAAGAGGTGACTATATGGTGGCTTTAAGCATAATTCAATTTTTCTAATGTGAATTTTGTAGTTTAGCATGTTAATTCCCTTGTGATTCAATCATTGTCTTTTTTAGGATCCATATTATATTTTTAATGTTGGATTCTCCTAGTCCATTGCCCTCAGGGTGGTGGTTGGAGTATGTCTTGAGTAAGAAATCATAATCTAGGGAAATTTTTATCACTTTGGTCCCTTTGTAATAGGTGGTACTATTGGTGACTATGGTTCATGGAGTCCCAAACCTATTAATAAAACTTTCTAATAGTTGATTGATTACCTCTTAATTGGATGATGTTATTAGAATAATTCAACCCACCTTGTGAAATAGTCTATCACAATGAGGATCTATTTTCACCCTATTATAAATAGATAACTTACTATTCCAATAAGATTTAGACCCTATTTTTGGAAAGGATCTATGAAAAAAATAGTTCTTGGGGCATTAACATGTTCCTTGTCTTTCCCATGAGCATACAAATAGTTTTTGGAAATGTAATTTATGACCCAAAGGAAATTGTCAGAGAAGATGGTAGGCCAATAGTACTCTACCCTTAGAATTTTACTGGCCATAATCAAAGCAAAATAATATCCTCCTTTTTTTGTGATAATCCTTGAACAAGGATTTTATCATTTCTTATTTGACACACCATAGAAATAAAATCATATATTTTATGAAAACAACCTTTTCAAGAGATGTGCAATGCATTATTTTCTACATAAATTTGACTCTTTATTTATGTGTCATTCCATTGGAAACCTACTTGATTTCAATGCACCTGCATATATCCCCTATCCATCTTGTTTGATCATCAAGATATATCTCTTCTTCTAGAGTAATTTGGTTTTTTGGAGTAAATATTTCTAATTTTTTACACAAGCATCTGCCCCTAATGAGCTTGGTGCATTTAATTTATTTGTGAAAGTCTTGAACCTTAGTTACCCATCTAACTCTCTTTTCCCTAATTCATTTTGAAGTACAATAGATTGAATGTTGATACGATCTATGAAGATAATAGTCTTGCTTTATGATAGGTAGTACATAAATATTTTGAGAGCTTTTATGATATTAAATACTTATTTTCAAAATATATATATATATTTCTTCATAGCTATGGAGGACATGACCCACGAATTATGTGGTGTGTTCTTCTTCCTTATCATTCTTCTAAGTTAGGACTATACAAATACTTTCATCTCTTTGAAACATATCGAGCCTAGTGATTTCTAAGAAATCAAAATTGACTTGGTCTAGGCCCATGTTATGACATATTTCATATCCTAGAAGGTTTTTCTACCTTCATTGGTCCAAGATAGGGTGGCATATATTGTTAACATCTTGGTAATTGGTCTGACCAGCTATGAAAATTGGTAATAGATCAAGTCAAAATATGAGTTGACCTGGGAAGGACTAGATTCCTTAAACTAATGTGGGAATGGTAATATATTGAATAACATTTATTTTATTGAATTCTATGGCTAAACCATCTTTTGATGACACATGACCTAATAGTTTACCTTTCGTAACAATTAAAATGGACTTCTTTAGATTAAGTGAGATACCAAATTCCCTACCTATCTCAATGATGAACTTTAGATGTTTAATATGGTTACTCCTACCTTTAGAATATAAAGTCAAATCATCACAGTATATAATAATAATAATACTAATTGATCTTATAAAGGTAATGTTCATAGTCCATTGGAATGTAGCTCTTATATTTGATAGCCCAAATGGAAATATTTACTAGGAAAAGGCTCCTCATTTTATTGTGAAGGTCATATTATATCGATCATCATATTTGAACAATATTTGGTTATGTCTTGAGAAAATTTCTAGTAAGGACAATATTTGTGATCCTACATTTTGAAAAAACTAGTCTATATTAGGTATAGCATAATGGTCTTTTGGTGAAAATATTTTAGACTTTTCAAGTTGACACAAAGATTTATATCATTGGTCTTATTTTTAACCAAAACTAGGTTGGTCATTGAAGAAGAATGTCTTATGGAAAAACTTATATTGCCCTATATAACCACTACCTCATTTTTAGGGTATGTTGGTCATTGTTCATGCCAAAAAGGTTTAGCACTAATTCTAACTCAATAGTATGCTCAATAATATTCTTGCCATATATCTTCATATATTCACAAGACCAAGCAATATATCTTCATATTTATAATAGAGCTCCTTGAATAGACCAATTTCTTCTTCTATGTATTCATTTCCTAGTAGCAAATTATTCCATTTAGAAACTTCAAGAGTTGGTAGGAGGAGGCTTTCACCTTGATACTTGATATATTCATGTAATGAATACAATTTCTAGAGCAATTAACAGAAGATAGTTAAATTTTAGGTTGATTACCCCATATTTGAAACTATCACCATATTTATTTTTATCTTTAGCATGTTCAACTTATGTAATTAGGAAATTGATTATCTACTCATCTTTGTTAAATACCTATTAGTGGTCAGAATTATGAGGGACTACTAATCTAATTACAATTTCTAACTCCTTTAGTGTATCCCAAATATTTATAGTATGGTAAATTTTGATGCCACTATTGCTAGTTCATTTGCCTTCATGTTCACTTATTTAGGGATTGCCCTAATTTTATAAGTATTAAAACTTTCTATAGATCCTAAACCTAGTGCTTGTATAATTTTAAATGCTTATTTTTAATGGCACATTATGAATTAACCTACTTTATGAATTATTTAAAATTACCAAGTACCTTTAGGTTCTTGATCCCCCTCTTTTCAACTTTCATCAAGCTAGTGCATAATACCTCGTAGTCAACCACATTATTTTTAGTTCTTATAGATTCAAAAATGCATTGTCCAAGTCTTATCAAATCCCTATGCTTATTGGCTAGTTATGTCTAGGATGTTAGATGTTTCTTTTGACATGAGATAATTCCAAATATTGTTTTCTTAAAATTAATATTTGAATACTCTTAATCATGAAGCACATCAATTATCATATGTATATCATATATTTGATCATCTTCTAGCCCATGATCATCCAAAAGGTCTAAGAGTTCATTCCAATTTAATATTTTATTTGCATCCAATTTGTGTAATGGGAAATTACAATGAGG
This sequence comes from Wollemia nobilis, assembly GCA_028583015.1. Classification (NCBI taxonomy): domain Eukaryota; kingdom Viridiplantae; phylum Streptophyta; class Pinopsida; order Araucariales; family Araucariaceae; genus Wollemia; species Wollemia nobilis. The sequence goes on from JAQPPZ010011959.1 coordinate 51,859, forward strand.
ATCAATTTTCATTTAGGTAATCTTGTGCATGTAATCCATCTCTATGAACCCATACGTATAGAGTTTTTTTTTCCATTCTCTATAAAACAACATGCCAAAGTGTGGGAGAGGTTGACAACTATCACCACTATTGCTACTACTATTTTTGAATATTTTCTATAGCCATGATTAAATATTTTGGAACTACCACAACATTACCCCATTACCATCCATTTGGATTGTATGCCTATACATTTTGGTGTATAGAAGTCTCATTTTTTGTAGACTACCTTTAATATCACTATCATGGATGCCCATAAATTAGTTATGCAATTTGTCAATAGATGGTTCTCAAATTTCAACTATGTATCTTCTCAACTTGTAGTTCTCAATTTTTAGGGTCACAAAAAACAATGGTGGATTTAGTGTTTTAAGCTTTAGAGAGTTGAGTGTATCTATTGCATTAATATTTATATCTAATGTATGTTCTATGATTATATTTTATTGTTTCGCTATAATTATTTTAATAGGTTTGGACTACCCATTCTTGGCATAACTTATTTCTTACACTTCTAGACCATCTTAAAGGGGATTTAATTATGTGGGTTGAGCTAATACCTTAAGTGTGCTTAATTTTGTAGGTGTTTTTTTCATTAATTTAGTGAC
>JAQPPZ010011961.1:0-54968 GCA_028583015.1 Wollemia nobilis
TTCTATCCTCCTACAAGCCTCAGAATCTTCATCAAACATTCGGATCAAGTAAGGTTTATAATTTCTTTTAGCCCTAGTTTTAGGCATTGCATTTCTATTTTGTATCCATTGTCTATTGTCTTCATTAAATCAAAATTGCATATAGATATTTTTAGTTGCATAAATGCCAAACCTAGGTGTATGTATGATTTGAATTAAAAATAACTCATCTAAAACAAATCCTAAAACCTAGGCTTGAAAACTGCCACAAATGTTTCTTGGTGAACCCAAAAACCAATTCATCGAAAAATCACCACAAGAAGGCACGATCAAGTGCCTCTCTTTTGAGGTGTAGATCTACTATTTTCCCATTCCCCTCTGAGGCACAGATCCATCAGTATAGAGGAAAGGAATGCAAAAATTTTAGGCCTACATTCTTTGGTGAACCCAACATGAAAAACATAGGCATATTTCTGATTCAAAAACATCAAAAACAATATATATATATATATATATATATATACAATAAAAATAAAAATAAAATAATCATTTCAAATTTTTATGTTTTAGATTCAATTATAAATTTTAGATACCAAATATTACTTTTAGAAGTACTAAAGAAACCATGAGTCTTAACTCAAATCAATATGAGCCCATCAGTAATGTTGGGAAAATTCTACCAAATACATTTCTTGATTATGACCAACTCATCCATATTCAACATCTCCTTTATCACACTTTTCTCATTTTTCATCCTTACCCCAACAAAACAATCCCTTTTCCAATCCTCTTCATAATGATATTATCTTTTCTCCCACATATCCATATTATGTCTATCAATCCACATACAATCCTTCTCCACCATTTCAATATTCTTCTTTCAATACAACACATCCATTTCAACAAGAAAATCCTTTTTCTTCTAATCCTACCATGCACTCACATCATACTTCACAATCTTCCTATCATCATTCTACCCATAATAAAGAAAAAAGAGGTAATAAAACATTAAGTCCTTTTATGGCTTAATTCCTAAGACTATTATCAAAAGCCTCTCAAAAACCTTCACCACGTAAATTTACTAAACTCAATCAACCAATGGATATAATTCTCAAGAATTTACTTGATACAAATAGGATTGAGTTACCTCCCATAAGACAACTTGATACCACAACAAATTGTTATAAACCTGAGATACATTGTGAATATCATAGAGTGGATGGACATATGACACAAAAATATAGAAATTTAAGATGTGCAATTCAAGATTTGATTGACGAGGGTCTTTTTACTATAAAGTAATTACAATATACAATTGATTATAAATCTCCAATAAACAATCAAACTCCTACACAACAAATACCCATAATCAATCAAGACATGGGGATCTCCCAAGAACCCCTATTCAATTATCAACAACAGGAAACCAATCAAATATTGCATCGTAATGTGTCCCATCATGATGATATCACTAATATTGTAATAGAAACTACAAATGAGCAACCTCAAGTTCAATCAGCTCAATTTGATATTCAAGAGATGGATTCCTCATTTGACCAACCTTCAAAACTATCTTTGGCTCTATATAATGATCCAAAATGGAATGTAAGCATAGAAAGCCCATATTTAGCATCAAAATCTCAATCTGAAATCCACTTTGTTAGCCAACAACAAGTGATTAATCCTCAAACAAATATATCCCTTTTAGAAGTGTTACAAAGTTCTCATGTTCATTGGGAAACTTTGTTCAAGATACTTAGCCAACAAGTTTTTCCTCATGATCTTTCCCCTAAGAACACAATTAATGGTGTAAGCCCTCTTGAGGTTAACCATATTTCATCCTATGATGAGGAGATTCCTTCCTCTACTCCACAAGAAGACTCCTCTCTCTACAATACAAGATTTATTAAAGAAACATCTATTAAAACTATCATGGTAGATAATGGCTCCTCTCTTAATTTATGCACTTATAAATTATTCCAAAAACTCAGATTAAAGGAAGAAGATCTCAATGAATCAAATGTTATTATAAAATATTTTAAAAATGAAATTCCAAAAGCTTGAGGCACTATAATTATTCCCCTTAAGAGTGGACCCAAGATCCTGGATACTTTGTTTTATGTAGCATCTTGCCCTTCACCTTACAACCTACTTCTCAGAAGTCCTTGGATTCATACGATGAGGGTTGTCCCTTCCATTCTTCATCAATGTTTGAAGTTTAAACTTGCAAAAAAAATTGTTACCATACATGGTGACCCAATACCATTTGAAGAATATTTAACAGTTGAAACATCAAGTTCTATACATTCTCCATCGTCACAATTACCTCCTATAAATCACTTTTCTTCATCCATACCCGATCATCCATGTTTACAAAATAACACCCATGCATATCTTTCACATAAGCTCCCTCCATATTATCAAGACTTGGAAGATAGTGATAAGAATGAAGAACCTTCTTATCCTTCTAACATTTTATTTTGTAACATGATCAATTTTATACATAAAAGTCAAATATTTTTTCTACATTGTTCTACATTATAACAAAGCTTTTGTTATCGCTACCTTTTATTCATCACCTTTTGTTATTCATTCTCTCTTTCATTACTATTATCACATAAAATTCTCTATTCTTTTCCTCTTTATCATTTTCATCTTCTGTCTGTCACTTTTCTTCATTTACATCTCATTATTCATCACAACAATATCAACTATCAACCAAATAGCTTCACATACACCCCAACCAAATTATCCTTCAAAACCTCCTTTGATTTTGAAACCACCTTAGACATGTTATACTCAAATAACCTTGTATAATGTATATAGATCATCTTGTATATACCACCAATTATATCATTAAAAGTAAAAACTCAAATAAAATAAAAATCAAATAAAATAACTAAAAAAATAAAAAAAGTATCAAAATATCAAAAATATTTCAAATCATTCTGCATTGTTATTCATTGTTGTATTTCACAATTTTGAAGTTATATTTTCCTTTATTTCAGATAAATTCAAAAGTTATATTGAACCATACAATTAATTTCACAAATTTATTATTTTGATTTTACCACTATGATTATAAATATCTCTTGTGTCGAAAATCACTATTTCACTAAATGATATTTTGAATTTTGAGAAATGATCTTGCTACTTCTTGAACCAAGTACACTTTTACACATTAAAATGATTTGTTGCAAATTCAAAAAATGATATTATATAGTAGTCTTAGTCTCTTGAGCGAAAAGTTTCTCCTACTATCCTATCATACACATGGTCTAGAATTTTTTAGAATTGTAAAAATGACAAGCTCACCCCCCCCCCCAAATAAAAATCCCTTGCTCTACAGCCAATTCGAGCAAGTATCCCAAAAGAAAAATCAATAAAAGAAATTTTCAAAAATCAAAAGAAAAAGAAAGAGAAAAAAATCAAAAAGAGAACGAAAAGAGAAAAGGAAAAGCAATAAAATTTCCCTTTTTCAAAACAAAATGAACAAAATCCCTACCCCTTGAAATTTAAGAAAATAAGGGTGAATGAGCTTGAATCCCTAGAATTCTTAGTTATTCAAAAATCATGAGGTAAACCCCATAATAGGTGATTTGTGCCCAACTTGCTTGACATTGGGTAATTCATTTTTGCGTGGTGACATGTCTGTCACATTAGTGACTTTCTTTTGTACAGACCTATGTTCGCTTGTGGATTAGCTAGCTTTTGATGACTTGACTTACATAGTAGTATGGTACGGTTTCATGCACAAAAATCATAGTTAATTAACCCTTCACTTGCACACACATTGGTTCATTCAAGTTTGCTTGCATCACTACCTTACTCAAAATTGGTAAATGAACATTACAAAGCACACACATTTGATCCTTGAGATATTTTGTATCATCATGACAATCAAGACAGATAATGAACTCACTTATCACACACTGGTTTTTGATAAATTTGAATTTTTCTTAGAAATAAGTTAAATATTTCTTTGAAATTTGTCGGACAACATTAGTTCATCATTACTTTCATATTAACACATTACATAGATATTTCCAAAATTTCAAAAATCTCCAAAACAACTTATTGCAAAAATAACATGTAGTTCAAAATCACTTATCATACATAGCATTCATGACTTCGTGATGATGGTATAATTCCTAGGAATTATTCTTCTTAATTTTCACACTAGGAATTCTATACCTAGCGTAAACCATCTTTCTAATTTTTCATGCCCAAAGTTGGTCCATATATTTTTCATGACTTCGCAATGATGGTATTGTCCTTTACTATAATGGCATTATTTGCATATATATATATATATGGAGAATTGCATCAATTTTTGGATCAGTCATCTGTGACTTCCTACAGACCTATTTTTATGTGTGTGTGTGCTTATAGTCTTTACCTACATTGGGTTTTGTTTATTTATGTATGTTTGAGGGGCTTATGTTAATTTTTAAATCATCCATATATGGCTTCGTGTAGACCTGTCTTCTTTATGCATGTTTGCATTAGAAAATCCCATCTATGATTAATTATGTTGGGAACTAGAAGATTTCACCACTAGAACATAGCATTCAAGTCTATTATGTAGAGGGATATTAGAATATATTTTAGTACATTGCCACCCTTTTTCTTTTGTTGAGTTGTTTACTTTTCTTTTTTCACATCATTTTTTCCTTTTTGAGTCTAATTGTGTCATAAATATCACATATTAACAAGGATCTTGCCTTGTAAAAACTCTTAGAGTACCTCAATTGAGATGAACCTCACACTCTTAGCTATGACCCTATTTTGTTGCTCCTCACAAGGTATGATTATTTCAACCAAGATAATTGGATATGACAATAGTTTAATGGAACAACCAATGGGACCCTAGTGACATATCATTGGTCCCATAATTACAACAAGTTAGGCTAGACTTGGTGATGGTCTGAACTTATCCTTACGTTTTGAAGCACCTCTCATTCACCTAATGACTCTGCTCTAGAAGGCACATTAGAAGAAGCCACTACTAAAGATATGAGAATAAGACCTTGATTTATCTACTTCTAGAGCACATGCTACATTCACCTGGTGACTCCACTCAAGCTAAAGGATCCAAAAGGCTATGAAATCTCCACCATGGAGGCTACAAGCCAAAACATGAGTGCTTCCTTCATCATTATTTTTTAGCAAGGAGCAAAGTGAGCCCTTTTTGACCTCCAATGCCACTAGATGTTTGGGATGATCACCTAATGCCCATACTTCAAAATATTCCATATTATGATGGCAAAGGACTATCAATACCATAGGAGAACCTACAAGATATTTTCTTCCTCTACCAATTGCACAATATCATCAAGTAGAATATGGCTATGAGGTTTCTCATGGATTCATTCAAAGGAAGGGCTTGTAAGGAGTTCTACTCCCTCTTTCGACACTCAATCATTCAATGGGATCAATTGTTTGTCTTATTCATTAATACATATTGGGAGATGGATAATTCAAACTTAGTTATCCAATATGGTACTTTCTATCCCTCTCTCACTTAGCAACTTACTCCTTTTGGCCAAATTATGCCAATATAGAAAAATGAGGAGTACATGTAGGTAGAGGTAGTGTTTCTTGATAGGATCCAAAGACAAATTAGTAATCAAATGGTCTAGATGATAGTTGAGGTAGTGAAGTTCAGTGTTCACTACCTCAAATGTGTCCAAGCAAGTAGGCTTAGATATTTCTGTAAGCCATAAGGAAGCAACCTACCCCTCCAGAAGCAAAGAAGAAGCAAAGGATCTGAGTTGGATATGGAATGTGCATGCCAAAGGAGTAAACAACAAAGATATATTCCACACTAGTATTGATCTTGCTTCACCAAAAAATATGTATATCAATGGTATCAATATGGTTGCATCAAAGGGGCTATTGAGAAGTTCTAATTTAATTGAGGTGATGATATTTCACACAAGAAACTAGAAAAGTGGAAGAATAAAGAACTTGAGCAACTCATGGGGGGTATTTTCGATGTCATGCCCAATGGATAAAGGCTTCTTACTTAAAACCTTATACATAAATACTATATGTAACATAGTAGTCCCAAATTCATGGGATGATAGAAGTTATAATTATTGTAGAGACATGGAGATGCATATTGATAAAATTTCCCAACTTTGCTAAGCAAAATTATTTGCCTATCTTTGTACCCAATAAGCTAAGGCACCATCCTACTTGGGTTTTTTTTCTTTATCAAGCTAAATATCCCCTATGAGTCAAAAAACTATAGTGATTTTTCACTACACCATTTTTTGATAGTCAAGGAGTGCAAGAAGTGGACTAGCACACAAAGAAAAACCTCTAATTAAAAGTGTCAATGATCAAAGGGCTAGTTAAGAAAAAGTATGAAGGTCGGACCTTTTTAGGTCTGATCAAAAAGGGGATAGAAAAAGTCTTGTTAGTGGAGATCCAATGATTGAAATTCCCAAAAACAAATTTGAGGTTAGATGGGAGGAAAAACCTGTCAAAGAAAGGTGTCACATCCTAAAAAGCTAATATTTGTTGAGGTGCACAATCTTCTAAGAAGTATTATCCTTTACTACAAGAGGATTGTTGTATATCTCTTGGAAAGGACAGTAGTATCTAGAAATCCATGATGAGATCACTCCAAAATCTAGAGCATTAAAAGAAAACATCCTCAACACCTAGATTGTGAGGATTCCTAAAATGGGTAGTGTTGTGACCATTTCACAACTAGCCCCAATATTTGGGAACCCACTTGAAATTTGTAAAAATTTGAGCTAATGGGATATGATTGAGCAGTTGGGTTCTCATTTTTTGTTCCTTATGTGTCCCTTTATCTTTCTTGAATATGGTATTATTGGGGGCCACTTTGCTAGCAGTTAGATAGCAGGGCATTGCTTTGTATTTGAGAATTTCTATGGCTAGAAAAATGATTGTTAACATTGCTCGATCTTTAGATTTTAGTTTTTTGATGTTGTTTAATTTCATTAATTTTCATTATTAGATTTTAGTGGTTAGTTTTATTTTATTTATTTTAGAGGTCCTTTGTTGGTTTGTGTTATTTTATTTTAAAGGTGATTGTATTTTGTGTTTTTAATGTTAGTGTATGTTATTTTGTGTTGATTATTTTATATTTCCTTAGAGTGCTTAGTTGTTGGATTTCTTTTATAGTCTTTAGGTTTCTTTTATATTTTATTTTATTTAGTTGCTTTTAGGTTAGTTGGTTTGTCTTTATGTGATTGTTCTTAGATTTACCTCTATGTTAATGTATTGAGGTCGGGCCTAGGTTTAATATAGTTTTGTTAGATTTCCCTTTGTTATTCTCATCCCTCTACAATCTAACATTCAAAATGTGTGTATAGGGGGACCGTTGGAAGCATAGATGCCACACTAGTCGAGGGTGACAGCAAAGTCAAGGCGACATCAGTGGAGTCCAAGTGGCAACAAAGTAGTGAATCAAGAAGATAGCAGAGTAAAGACATGGTAGTCTACCACATGGACGGGTGACCAATGAAAGGGATCTCAACACTGAGCAGCATAGGGGAACGACTAACCAAAGTCATTCAACAAGCTACAAGTAAATCACACATTATAAAATGCTCGATGATAGTAGCAATGAGCAAGTGGGATAAATGGATTTCCCACATGAACAAATATATCTCCTGCATACATGTGGTGCATCCAAGGGTTACAATTATAGGGCAAGTTACATGGTTTGGACTTTAATGTCAGGGGTAGAGTAGTAAACGATGGTCATCGATTCATGGTGGTGAGAATATGGGGCAATGTCCCTCACTAAATCACTTTTAAAATACAATGAGCAGAAAGTGATAGAGACATTTCCAGCCATGGCAGTAGTAGGCAAGACAAAGGGAAAATATAACACCTCCTATGCTAGTACACCCTAATGCCAAGCCTCCTTCATCCTTAAACATTCATTAGATATTTTTTTTGACAAACATGTGTGAGGTTTTGGAGAGACGTCTAGTGCCATACATAGGCTTGGACTGGTTTCCGAGTGAAGGGCTAAGCTATATTGTGGCAATACAGAGAAGATCTGCATAGGAGGAGCATTGTATGGAGGAGTGTCATGTGGGAAGAGAAATAATATGTAAGTTGCAAGACATGGATCTCAGCCCAAGCATGGACGTAGTGGTAGGGGAAAGCCAAGTAAATCTTGCACCCCATCGACTCAGGTTCGAGTCACGTCAGCACCGCCCGAAGGAGAATAAGGGAATTTTTTAATATTTTGGGTAATTTAATTTTGTTGTTGGTTGTTATAGGTGTATCACGCACCCCTTTGGTAGAATATGTCATAGTTATGGGTGTTTAAGGGCCTTGGTAGTGCCCACGATCATGACCCATGGTTTTTTTGTAAGGGGTAGATTTTTTTGTGGCATTTCATTATTATTATGGTTTAGTATTTGGAATAGGGACCAAAGGGTAAGCTCAAATTCAGAAGGAGATATAAGGGAAAATATGAGCTTTATCCTTTTGTTTTTATTGTCATTTTATTTTGTAATATGTAAAATGTTGGAAGTTGTTTCATATTACACTTCCATTTTTTTGTGGAGGAAGATGAAATGAAAGGGTCCCTAGAAATTTTAAATACCCATGGAAGCCCATGTTGAAGGGGCTGGAATTTTTGTAATAAAAGAATACCATTTTGATGCACATTGATCCGGAAACTTGCACCTTGTGAGCAAGACTGAAGGAGTTCATTTTTTAGGATTGTTGTGTTAATGTCCATTATTTTTGCTATATTTTTAAACTTATATCTAGTTTTGAATGCTATTAGAAGGTTACACTACGTGAATGTTTATGTCAATGCAGGTTCTATTTTTCCTTTGAGTCTAGCACTTGATCTAATCTCATTGTGCTATTACAGGTTTGATTAGGTTGGGTTATCCTCATGAGTGACTCATGATCTTTGGTTTTGCAGGGTAGGGGAGCATGATATCATATTAAATTTGCATTTTTATTTAATATTTAGTATAGTTAGTTGTAGTTTCCTCATACAAGTTTTTTTTCTTTTGCACATCCCAAAATTTATTTCTACAAATTCTCAATCTGAAACTCAGAATCCCAAAATATCCTATTTACATCATAAATCTGATCTAAGAAATCTAGAGTTTACATGATCCAAGTAATTATTTTTATGAGCTTTTACCTCTACAATTATTTGTATAATCTTTCAAGAGTATTAAAAGGAACGAATCTGCACAATTTTCACATGTTATAAACAAGATAAAATCAATCTAGGAGGGAGAGTTATTAGCCTACTACTTCATCTTAAGTGCATATAAAGCAATGAATTCTAACTTTCTAACTCTCTAACGTTCTAAATTTCTAACCAAGTAACTTCTAACTTTGCAATTAGTGGAACATTAATCTAAAGATAAATTTGAACCTACTAACTACAAAGACTGAATACAATATCACATTAAAGGCATGGATTTAAAATGAAGTGGACAATTCCATAGCACTCTAACTTTGCATCTTAATCTAAATATTAAAATGAATCCACTAATAGGGATTCATGGTAATACAGATTAATGCAAATATAATCAATGAAACAACACTTCATTTTATGGATTCACATTAATGCGCAGCCATGGCAATCTAGGGAAATTAATTACAAAGCATGAATGAAATAAAATAGCATACCCCTTGTTTACAGTTACTTGCAAATCACTTGGTTGTTTCTAGCACTTGTTATTCTTGAACATTTTACTTTCAAAATATACATGTGTAATGCTTATATAGCGAAACCTTGGAGAAGTTGTTTTATTTGTTTAACTTCTTTGCAAGAGAGGGTTTTTTATTTAATACCCTGACTATGATGGGGATTTTGCAATGGGGCAAAATATCCACTCAACATAAATGGTGCTAGAAGGAAAACCTAAATGGGTTTACTTTATTGCTATTTAGATGCTAAATTGTTCATGTTTACTTGAAATGTTTATTTGAAGATATTGGTATTGGCTAACAAGGTTTTGTTGATAATTTTCATTGATTCTAATAAATTCTTCAATTGATGATGCATTGATACTAACATTTTGCAAATTGGAGAATGTTCTTTATTGCTATGGTTTAATTCATGCATTATAATTGATGAATGTGATGATTTATTCATTTAAAATTTGTTAGTCATTTCATGTTTCTTTGTAATATATTTATTTGACTAACAATTTTGGTATTAAAGTTATATTCTTTAAGGTTCACTAATGGCATCGGTTATTCCAACTAGGGCACAAATTGCATCTTGGATAAGGGATTATTATAGCCATTTAAATAGGCCTACCCATCAACATGAAGGTGTATAAGTGACCTTAGTTTAGGCATGATCCGTCAGCCAGGAACATTTCAGAGATATTAATTCATTTGCAAATTATGCTGATATTTTCCTTTAGGTTATTTTCATACACTTTGGATGGTGTGTTTTATTGGTACATCCACTTACCTCAAAGTTCTATCATTTCTTGTTATGAGAGCAATGTTTTCACCATTTTGAAAACTAGTTGATCTAGTTGTGATAAGAATCATTTATCTCTATTTGTAAGGAGCCTATTGAGTCCACGAGCCAATTCAATTAAAGGTTCCATGGGGTTTATCAATGCATGCATACTACTTTTTAGAGAAGTGCCTAAAATATACATGGGCCATAGACCCCTAACATATTTCTAGTGGAAAATCTTGAAACGTAGAGTCTTGAGGTATATAGTAGAAATGATATATTAAAAGGGGATGAGGTGAATCATTTCTTGCTTAACCCTAACTCAATTAGGTATCACCCATAAATCGGGGGGGCCCACCCTCCTAAAAGAGGCCAAACCCCTCATGATGAATTGTTTTTAAGAGCTATGGATTTCACCTACATTCCAATTGCACCCCTTGAGGACTAATGTGAGCAATCAATGGGATATTTGATTTCCAACCACCTTAGATTTCTTCCAAGAGGATGTGTAATCTCACATTCCATTATGAGGTTGGTGTATAAACCCATCAAGATGTGGATATTATTTCTGTTTTTCCAGTATATTGAAATCTTGGAAAAATACGGTTGATCTTATTGAGGAACCCTTGACTCACCAAAGTCAGTTGAAAGTGAATTTGAGGAGTCAGAGTGTCAATATTGGCCATAAGGTAGAATAGAATCTCATCATTTGTTTTCAAGGCATTATTTGATGTCAAGAAATCAACATGAGTCAATTTGTGACAAGCTGGGCTTAGGTCCCTATTTACAAGTGAGTATTCGGATAATCATGAAAACCATGATCACTCCTAGAAACAATTGAGCCCTCAAAGTGGATGAGGTGAGTTTGAAAACATTTTGAATTTATATACGAGGAATGGTTGAACATCACACCTCGATTTTAGAAGAATATTATTTTTGGTGGAACAAATAGGAGAACTTTACCACTCTTCTATGAGAACTTGTTCCCTAATTGAAGTTTAGGCTAGTTCTTTAGCTTAGAGCTCTCTCAACACAAGACAAGGCCTCAAGATGCACATTGATGTGTCCTAAATCATCCTCATGCAAAAGTTGAGATCTGAGTGTACTCTTTTAGAGGTGGAGGGTCCTAGAGTGGACTGTTTTGAAACTTGTGCTGGACTTTCCCCAATTTGGATGAGATGATTAAGTGATGTCAACCTTCAACATCCTTGAGATAATGTTAGGAAGAATTTAGAAGAATTTCTTGAAGAACTTAAACTTTGGGAGGATGCAATAGTTTTCATCTCATGGGTTTAGCCATTTTATAATTGTAGAAACTTATGAGGAATCTTGTTTCTCCACTTTTTTTGTTCATTTCATAGTATGTTGAAACTCTATCTTACATGAATATTTGGTATTTTGTCTGGTAGTGCAGTCATTTGTTAGTTGGTTCAGTCCAATCTTTTATGGTTTATTGAACATCTTGCTAGAGGATGATAATGATTCTACTATTCTAGGTAGGAACTCACTCACTTTGTTCCCATTTGGTGCGATGGAAGCATTGCTTCACCTATGGATCCTATAATCTTGTCACCTCACTAGGGATTTTCGACAATGGTTTGGGTTTGATATCAGTGTTCGATTGAAATATTTTTTCCAACAACTCAACGTTGATCGTCTGGGTTATTTGACACATCCCTAGTAGACAGACTCATGGTTTAAGATGGACATATTTTTAATTGGGTGCCTAATTTTGGTGTATTTGTGCACGCCATGATAATATGGACTATATAATGTGTGTGGAGCTCATGGAGAAGAAGTTCAATCCTCTCCAATTATTGGTAAAAGGAAATGTGCCAAAGGTAATATTGCCTTTTGTGTTCCAAAATTCGAACTCCAAGTGAAGGTTTGTTTAATGGGTTGTTATATTAAAATACTATTGTAGACACCAAAACCTATCCACTTGTCCTCCATCCATGCTTTCCTATAATTTTTGCTCATTATTCATGTATATTTATATATATTTATTTTGTATATATTTAATATTAATATTATATATTATATATATAATATAATTTTTGTTTATCCCACCATCCTTTCATTTAATCCTATCCATCCATTTACATCAATCCATGCCACAACCTAAATTTATATCCCCTTTGATTTATCCCAATTATACAACCTAATATGCCCTAGGTTGTTATTATAGGAGATTTTTTGGCTCACACCTAAGTTTTCTTAGTTCTCTTGAACTCTTTGAGTCCTAATCCCCAAGTTCCTTAGAGTATCCAATAACCCTTGTCATCCATCTTCCCTACTATCTCATAATCTCCCTTATCCTACCTATATCCCAAGCACCTCTAGGCACATCCTCCCACCAAGCACCATGGCTCCACCCTGGGCATTTTACACCAAAAATTCTAAAGTCCCTTAGCCTCCAAGCAATGCTAGGTCTTCCCATATTCCTCTGAGCTCTCTTTAGATGCAGTACATGGTAAATCCATTATTTATAATTTTATCTATGCACTTTTAGATTATGTTCACTTATTCATATTTCTTGGATAGGGTTTTTTATCTACTTTTTGAGGACCTCACATTATGGAGCCCTCACAGTTGCTACTAACTCTTTTACTATTTTATGTGTGCATAGATCTAGAAGTGTGACATCAAAATTGGATAGTTGCTCAAGTTAGAGTGGCTCAACATCGGATAACTAAAAGCCCACTCACTTTTGTTGAGAGAAAGGATGCACCTAAAGACACCACCAGCATTTTTTTCTAGGGTTTCGAAGAATCCTAGCCATTGTAAATTTGTATCTAAAGGATTCAAGGATCCACATTGTAATAATGGATTTATTAGGCTCCCCCATTAATATAAGATCATCTATTGTGCAATTTTGGATTCTTTGTGTTCAATTTATTTAGCATTGTTTGGTGTTGTGTTTTTATCTCTTCAAATGCCGATCACGATGGGACCTCCTAAGGGTTTCTTTTTATGATTTGTTGTACTTATTTATTTGCTATTTTCTATCATATTATAGGGTTTTTGGAAGCTCAAATTTCACAGATTTTGCTAGATCTCAGATTTCTAAAAGTTGTAGGAAGTTGCAGAAGGTGTGTGAAACGCTCGATGGTGCTCGAGGGCTATCCAAAAATGCCCACGTGCATTTTAGAAATACCCGGGGGTGTTTTATAGGGAGTTATATTAGAAGTGTAGGCTATTTTGTAAGTCTAAATCTAAAACCCTAGCTTTTCTATTTATGTATTTTGGTAGTTTTATGTCTTTTTCAGGTTTTTAAGATAAAAAGAACTTCATTAATTAATCTAGAAAATAACATTCATATTAGCTTGCATATTAGGTTTTTTATTAATCATTTGCATCCATCCACATCTTCTATTTGAAGTTTTTGATTTTTGTTGTGTGAATATATAAATATATATATATATATATATATATATATATATATATATATATATATATATATATTTTTTTTTTTTTTTTTAATTTACATGGTGGAATCTAGCCCATGAATCCAGGTAGGTTTTCCATATTTTATGGCCAACACAATATTTTGTGTTGTCCACCACGAAAGCTACCACATAAATATTCATGGATTCTGCCCCTATAACTACCATGCCACAATCTTTTAAACCTTTAATTTTATTTGCATTTTGTTTCATGTGATTGAAATTGCATATTAGTTTATATTATAGGTTAAGGATTCCTATTTTTGTAGGTCTAAGTAGGACTTGTTCATTACCAAGAGTATCCCTACTTGGGTGACTCCATATGGAGGAATAGATGAACCCCTTTTAGAGTGGGTTTAAGTTACTCTATCCTTTGGAAATTAGTATTGTGATAGAGGTTTCTAATTTAGACCATCAAAATTGGTTATCTTTCTAACATTGTATCAACACAATAGCAAATCATAAATTTTAAAAAGAACCACACACTACATGATTCACATATAATAGTAGTGGCTATATTTCATCACCAGCCATTGCTTGAGATTTCATGATGGTGGCTTTCATATCTATCCACCAATATCTACCCTTAGAAACCCTATATCACCCCTGAGCAAACTTGCTAGATTTCATCACCAACAATAATCTTGTTGCCCCAGATTAGCCATATATTTTTTACCTTTATTTGGATTAATTCATATTAGAACATTTGAAACACATAATATTGAAACCTAAGGAAATGAACTCACATTAAAATGAGATAATCAATGAATGAGGTAAGACACACGTGTTAAAAAAACTTAGCATTGGTTATTTTTTATTGTGAAATTTAAATTGGGTGTTTCATTTTAGTGCATAATATGTATTTTTATTTATTTTCTTTATGGTTTTAACAAGAAAATAAAGGAAAGCATTCAATCAAGATAATCCAATGGAACCTTCATCCACCTTCCCCACCACTTCTATGGTAGATCCCCTTAATGTGACATAGGCAGATTTATCTACAGGTCCATCACATTACTTACCATCCACAACCTTTCATATGGCTATGCCCCAAAAGGAGTCAACCTACCCAACCATAGACCATCACATTAGCCATATATACATGGAAACAGTAGAAGATCTCATGAAGTCTTCTAACTATGCCTTAGATTCAGTCCCCAATTCACCTAGACAAGATCCTACTTTACAGTAGGAGCCTATTTATTCCCAGCCACCATCTAGTTTTACCCAGGTGTACACCAACCCTATTTTTGAGGCATCAGTTAAACCTTCTTCCCATATGTTTATTCCCCAACCCTCATGTGCTCCTAGAACTTCATACACATCCACATATACCAACCCCTTGTATGAAGCACATGTAAATGTTGATTCACAAGTTTCAGCATCACAAGTTATCAAACCTGGTGTAATTGCCCCCAAGCCACATCTTCCATACCCTCAACTTCTAATAGAGATATTAATGATTCATGGGAACACCTTAAAAAATTGCTTATATAGAATCAAAATACTCAATAGCAAGTATAGGTGAACCCTAAACCTTTACGAAGCTCTACTCAAACTATCCTTGTTAACCAGGGTCCATCATGGATACCACAATCTTCTGTGTTTTCTATCCCTATTTTTCCATTGAGTCATACCATGACCCATCCTATTCCCATTTGCCAACCTAGCCATAAACTTCATACATCAACCTCATTCCATAATTCTCAATATTTTCATCATCAATCTCCCATTCATCAATTTCCAAATTCACCTAGCCATCATTACCAATATCATCATCACTTAGTTACTCCATAGCATTTCTCCACTCCACCACAAAATGATCAGGTAATTCAAGGCTTCCACATTCCTGAATAAGACCCTCAAATTAAGGCCATGCAAAAACAGATAGATCAATTGATATAATATACTCTTGGTTTGACTAATTAGAAATCAACCTTATGCCAGTTGATCAATCAACGAATTCATCCTTTGGTACCATCACCACCATATTCAGCATATTTCATGGTACCTAAGTTTGAAAAATTCAAGGGAAATGAGAATCCCAAATAACATGTGAGCACGTTTTTATAGACTTTTTTTATAATTCCAAATGATAATGCTCTCATGCTCCAAAGTTTTCCTCAAACATTAGGACGAGATATCATAGAATGGTATAATCAATTACCTAGCCATAGTATTTATACTTTTGAGCAATTGATTGACCAATTCTTTGATCTTTTCATCTTAAATGTTAAAAAAATATCTCTTTATCTAATTTCTATGCTTTAAGACAACATGATGATGAGTCTATCTACGATTTTAGAAACCGTTGAAGGGTTGTCATCACTAAGTTGTCATTCACCTTGTCAATGGATGAGCTAATAAAATTATTCACCAAGAGTTTTCTAAAACATATATCTAGGATGCTTCAAATACAAACTTATCATTCATTTGAATAATCTTTAGCTCGGGCTAGTATGATTGAGGAGATCAAAATCCAATAAGGTATACTCAAGCCTAAAAAGAAGGAATGGAAAAATAAGGGCCAATATAAATCAACATAGGCTACACCAACCAATCAGCCCAATCAAGTCAATCAAGTGGTCATGAGCTAGATGGTAATGGCTCAACAACAATCTATGTAAAAAACACCGTAACAAATTGCTTATCATGTGGTAACCTCAACAACTCAAGCCATGCAGAACATAGTGCCAACTGTAGAAAATCATGCCCGACAATAGTCTGTTAATCCAAATGATAACATCAGCAATATTAAAGTAGTAAACATGTGATTATATAGAGAGTAAAAATAGACAAAACTTTTCTTTTTAATCCATGATACATCAAATATTAAAGTAGTAAACATCACACACAAGAGACATGATTTTACGTGGTTCACCCAATGTGGGCTACTCCACGGAGAAAATATTTCTTATAATTTTTCTCAAATAAATTCTCTTTGGAATCCTTTCCCTACAATTTTTATATACCTCTATCCAAATGATACACCAATCCCCTAATCAAGTTCGTGGATCTCTATCCATAATAAAACTCCTTGTCCCTCTGCTCTGGATAATGATATTCTAGAAGAACTATTGCCCCAACTACTTTGGATAATGGATTTCTATCCACTAAAGACACCTATCCTCACTGCCCTAGCTAATGGATCTCTATCCACTAGAGACTTTCATCTTCTATAATTTGTCACCTCTAAAGCTCTTATCTCAAATATGTACTAAACACAGTCCTTCGGTCTAGTATAGATCTGTCCTCAATCTCTATCTCTAATCTAGCACAAACCTATCCTCAAATTTGTACCAAGTTCTATCCTCAAATCTATCTTCAATCTCTATCCATAAATTTATCTTTTAAGCTTTCAAAAGCTCACCCAAATCTTTCTACAAGTCTTCTCTAAGACTTACCTCAAATCTTTTCAACAAGTCAACACTAGAACTTGTCCAATCTCATAGAAACATAAAGAGAATTGTTAGAGACTCAATATACTTCACACTAATCACAATGCTCAATCACTTTTAATCACTCTTTTGAAACATACAGAGAATTTTTAGAGACTCAATATGTTTCACACTCATCAATACTCAACCTCTTTCTCAAATAAATTTAGAATATAGAATAATTTTTTTTATGGAACTTGGGCTATCACTTCACACATTCACTTGACTAGGCTCAACCAAATCTACTCAACCAAGCACTCAGTCTCACAAACCCTAGTCCAAGTATATGAACACTCACTCAAAATGTTTCCAACAATGCTTATCAACCAATCTCACATAAGAATGATACACATGTTCTTTCCAAACCCTAATTCAAATTCTTCACTCAAAAACTCACTTCAACAATAATGCTTATAAAACAAAGTGCATAGCATTCACTTCTCAATAGCTCAACAACTCAATAAGGAAACCTAACCAAGTCCTTTTCACTCCAAATATTATTTTCAAAAAAACAACCAATCAACTCAACCATGGAAGAATGTGCCCATACATTTTTGCTTGAAGAATAAGGAACCTCAAAATCTATCTCAATCATAGATAATTCTTTACCAATCTCAAGAAGGTTTGATAACAATACAAAGCATATAATAACTCACAAATACACCGTATTACTCCATTTTTAAAATGATATCCAACACCACAATATTTAGTTAATCGCTTCTTCAAAATCCTAACTCATCACAAGATCATCTCAACCATTCAGATTTAACATAACTTACTTCAAAAAATCATCTTCAAAGAATAAACCAATCTCTACTTATGACTCCCTACTTTAATATTACTCACTTGTAAAACAATGCAATAAAATAATCTTCCCCTTTTCTAAGATAAAAATATTTTTACCCTCAAATCTATCTCAGCAAAATAACCTTTCAAAAACTTAATAATATTTCCCTTATGAATTTTGGCTAATCCTCCAAAATAAAACTATCACCTTATTTCTCCTAACTTAAACTTTAGCCCATGCAAAAATTAAATCATAAACCAAAAGTGTTACCACTTTAGTATGCGCAGGAGTCAAACTTGGCACTTTTGTCCAATGAGCACCTTGGCTATGGATTCCATGTCGTGTGAGCCACATGCTCCTCTTGGAGCCACCAAGCGCCTACCATGCTTTGACCTCCTTAGTGCCCATGAGCCAAAAGGCTCCTTCACCCTTACTTTTCGGAAACCACGCATTGCACGAACCGTCACTGCAAAATATGTGCATGAGTCTTAGATGTTAACATTAGCGAATGAGAATGGATACTTTGGCATTTGGAAAGGCTATGGTTTAAATACCATACACCTTCCAATAATCTCCTATGCCAGTGAAGGGAGTACATCATCTTCACATGCGAAAATTTTGGCACGAAACTTAGACTTTGGCCTTATAATTATTAAATATAATAATTTAATCATTAAATAAACTTTGGGCATTTTAAACCAAACTAAAATCCTTCTTGGTTTTTATAAAAACCTTATAACTTGCCCACCATTGGTTTTAAATAAAAACCTTTTATTTTGTCCAACCATGGTTTTAATAAAAAACCTTTTATTTTGTCTAACCATGGTTTTAATAAAAAACTTTTATTTATGTTTTACATAATATTAAAAATAAATATTATGAATTTCTTTTACCATCAACCTTTTGCATTGCTCCTTTTAACCTTTTGACATCAATGGTAGCTCATTCCTTGACATCAATGACAACTTCATTCCTTGATATCAATGACAACTTCATGGACTCAAAATATCCAACAATCTCCCCCTTTGTCATTGATGGCAACCCAAATTCATTTTACCAAACACTTGACCTTTTTTTTGTTTTGCTCCCCTTGGGACATTGCTCCCCCTATATTAATGCTCTCTCCTTAAAACCAAATCTCTCCCCCTTACTCAAATATCTCCCCCCTTGACATCAATGGCAAAGGGTCACCTTTGGGGCTCAGGGCTAAGAATGACTCTCTTAGCTTAGCCCCTCCCCCACCTCCTCTTGAGGTGGTTAATTCTGGGGTGGGAGTCTTACTCCCAATTTTTCTTGAAGATACTCAAAGGTCTCCTTTGAAAGTGGTATAGTTAAAATATATGTTATATGTTCCTTTGTAGTAACATATTCCAACCTGACATGTTTATCTATCACCTGTTCTCTCAAAAAATGATACTTAATCAGAATGTGTTTTATCCTAGAGTGCATCACTGGATTTTTTTGAGATACTTATAGCACTTGTATTATCACATAGTATGGAAATAGGATGATCATATTTTATCTTAAAGTATTCTAGAGTTCACTTCATTCATAATACCTATGTACAACTGGCTATTGCTACAATATATTTTGTTTTTGTTGTAGATAAGGATACTGAAACTTGCTTCTTACATAGCCAAGAGACTAAACAGTCTTCAAGAAAGAATGCTCCTCCACTTATGATTTTTCTTTCATCAATGTTGCTAGCCCAATATGCATCTGTATATGTTGTGAGTGTAAAACTATCACTTTTGGGATACCAAAGCCCAAAATCCATAGTCCCTTTTAGATACCTGAGAATTCTCTTTACTACTGCCGCATGTGTTTCTTTAGGTTTTACATGAAACCTTGCCAGTAATCGTACTAATTGTACTATGTCTAGTCTTGTGGTTGTAACATACAACAAGTTGTCAAACATATATCTGTATAATATTTGATCTACCTCTGGAGATTCATAATCCTTTCTTAACTTGCATCCTGTGACCATGGGGGTACTTACTGGTTTGCAATATTCTAACCTAAATTTCTTTAACATTTATTTTATATACTTGGTTTGTGAGAGAAATTTTTCTTTCTCTAATTGTGAAATCTAAAATCCAAGAAAGAAAGACAACTCACCAAGCATAGACATCTCAAATTCATTTTGCATGTTCTTAGCAAATTCTTTACACATCTTATCATTGTTTCCCCCAAAAATGATGTCATCAATAGAAACAACCACAATTAGTAGATTTTTCAATTCATTTTTGATATATAAGTTGTTCTCTACTATCACTTTTCTGAATCCTTGTTCCTAAAGATACTTATCCAGTCTTGAGTACCATGCTCTAGGAGCCTGCTTTAAACCATACAATACATTTTTCAATCTGCATACATGATCTAGTTTATCTATTAATATGAATCCCTCTAGCTATTCAATGTAGACTTCTTCTTCTAGAACACCATTTAGAAATGCTGACTTAACATCCATCTAGTATACCTTGAAGTTTTTAAAACTTGAGAAGGCTAAAAATATTCTTATGGCTTCAAGTCATGCAACTAGATCAAATGTTCAATCAAAGTCAATTCCCTCTACCTGTGCATAACCTTTGCACACTATCTTGCTTTATTTATTACTACCTATCCATATTTACTTAACTTGTTTCTGAATACCCATTTTGTTTTTATCACATTCTTATCCTTTGGTCGTGGAAAAAGTTCCCAAGTCTTACTTTTCTCTATTTGATCTAATTGCTCATTCATTTCCTTAATCCATAACTCATATCCACCTTCCTGATTGAAGTCCTTTGGGTCAATTTTAGATAACAGAGAGAAGTTTACTTGTTAATATGGTGTTATTATCCTTCTCCTTGTCTGCATTTCATCTATAGTCCCAATGATTAGATATTTTGGATGATGCTTTTTTACATATCTTTATGGGATTTAGGAAGAAGTTTTTGTGTTTCTTCTTCTTCATCTAATTCCTCTCGAAAATCTTCTTGAAAACTTCCATCTTCCTAATATATAGTTTGTTGAACCGGTTCTCTTGAATCTATCTTCTCATCAATTGTTAAATTTATACTTCCTACAATTGTGCGAGTTCTCTTATTGAAACATCTATAGGCTTTACTCTTAGAGGAATAACCAAGGAAAATTCCCTCATCACATCTTGGGTCAAACTTGCCTAAGTTTTGATCTTCTCATCTTATGTAGCACTTGCTTCCAAAAACCTTGAAGTGTTTTACAGTAGCCGGTCTTCCTTTCCATAGCTCATATGGAGTCTTATGATGGTTTACCCTCATTTGAGCCCTAGTGATTATGTATACTATTGTGTTGATTGCTTCTCTCCAAAATCCATATGAGATTTTTGACTCATTTAACATCACTCTAGTCATATTCTCAATGGTCCTATTTTTCCTTTCAACTACTCCATTTTGTTGAGGAGTTCTCGTTGTTGAGTATTCTCTCTTGATCCCATGTTCACAAAAATCTGCAAATTTATTTGATTTAAATTCTCCTCCTCTATCAGATCTCAAAAACTTAATCCTCTTTTCGGTTTCATTTTCAACTAGTTCCTTAAATGCTTCAAATTCTCAAAAGCATCTAAATTCTCTTTTAGGAAAGCTACCCAAACCATTCTGGAGTAATCATCTATAAACAATATAAAGTAACTCTCACCCTAAATACTTTGTGTTTTGGTAGGACCACATAGATAAGTATGTATTAGACTCAATGGCTCATATGACATATATCCTTTTGACTTAAATCTTGTTCTAGTTTACTTTCCATGTTAACAAGTTGCACATATTGTGTTTTATGGCCTTTTTATTTTGGGTAAATCTCTGATAGCCTGCTTATTGCTTATGTTGACTATGTTGTCAAAATTCAAGTGACCCAATCTTCTATGCCACAACCAACTCTCATTTTCTTGTGATAGAAAGCACTTTTCCCCTTTGATCTCACTAAGCATGTATATATTGTTTGGATTTCTTCTTGCATTGGCAATGACTTTTCTAGTTTCTTATTTTCTTATCTCACATCTATCTGGGTAGAATGTAACCATATGCCCTTGATCACTAAGTTGAATTACACTTAAAATTTTATTTTTTAACCCCTTAACATACAACATATTTTATGTTCTTGTTTTCCCATTATCTAAACTTAGATTTGCTCTTCCACCAATCCTTGTTGATCCATTATCACCAAAACTTACTGGTCCTCTATTGGTTTCTTTTAGTATAATGAATTTGTCTTTGTCTCCTGTCATGTGACTAGACCAACCACTATCAAGATACCATTGTTCTTCTTTATCCTGAGCATGAAGGTTTTTTTGAACTAACATCGATCTAGCCTTTACATTTTCCCTTTCATATTTCCTAGTTTTTTAATTTGTTTTTCTTTTACTAGACTCGGGAAGTATCATTTTACACCATCTAGCCTTGTGCCCAAAATGTTTGCATTTGTAACATATAATATTATAGGTCTAAAATTCACACACTCCTTTACTTTAGGCTAATGGATACGTGCCTCAAAGGGGAATGTAGGAATGATCGGTCTACACCTCAAAAAAAATGTACTTGATCATACCTTCTTATGCTGATTTTTTGACAAATTAGGTGGGTTCACTAGGAAACATTTTGTGGCAGTTTCCACACCTAGGTTTTGGATTTGTCTTGATGTGTTCCTTTTATCAAATCTTGCATACACCTAGTTTTGGCCAATATGCAACTATGCTAATCTATATGCAATTTTGATTTCTATGAAGATAGCAAATAGTAGAAAATAATTTTTAAATGTATAATACAGTGCTTAAAAGTAATTTAAACTCTAACCTATATCCGAAAGTTTGATGTAGTTTTTGATTCTTTATTGCAGGTAAAATCGATCAAAATCTAGCAATATCGATCGAAATCAGGCAATATCAGGTGACCCGATTATGCAAAAATTCAACCGATCAGAATAGGATGCTACAATTTGAGAACTTTGATACAAAAAATAAATTTATAAAATAATATGCATCTATTGAAGTGAATTATGATCAATAATGAACTTGAAAGGACAATGATTAAATTACTGAATGCATATCTATGCTAAATACATGATCATTCATGAAAAAATGATGAAATATGAATATAGAAGCTAATATATCAATGACAATGGATTTAAAATGAGCTAACAGATATTAAATATAATTTTAAATAGAAAAATAGAGGATAAAAAATACAAACACTAAGGTCTGGATGCCCCCAAGCAAGCTGAACAACATGGATGTGTGAAGCAAATAAAATTAAACAGTTTTCTATGATATCAGCCAATTTTCTGTTATATCAAGTAGTTTTTTATGATATCATGCAGTTTCCTACAATATCAGGTAGTTTTCTATGATATCAGGCAATTTCCTATGATTTCGGGCAATTTTTTTGCGATATCGGGTAGTACGATCCTGGATGAAGAAGGTTGCAACCTTCTCTATTCTGGATGAAATTGGTCGTACCAATCCCGCAACCACCGTGCAGTTGCCTAGGTAAAGACAAAAATGTTACAACCAGATTTTTTCATCTAGCTAAGGCAGGCATTTTTTGGTTTTGGACAAAATCGTGTGACCCGATTTTGTGCAAAATTTGTCGATTTTATAAGAGGTTAGACATGTACATAGTTTTTACCCCTTTGAGGGGTCAAACGGTGTTAAAATTGGATGTATAATATACCGTTGGAAATATATTTTTGAGCCCTATCCAATGATGTAGGTTTTGGGAAATTTGGAGGGGATTTGTTTAGGTAAAATTAAGCTCAAATATGACTTTACTTTTCTAGGAGGAAAACTAAGGAAAATGAGTCAATTTTTCATGTCTACATTTTGCCTCCTCTTTGGCGTATTTATGAACAATAAATGCATTAAAGAAAAGTGTAGATACTTGAGTAGAAGTAATTATGATTGGCATGGGCAAAAAGGAGTAGATGGTTTAGAATGAATAGTTCATGGGAAATTGATGTTTTAGAAAAATAATTACTAATTTACTGACTAGGATGTCCCCTCGAGTTTTTACACCAAATTCTATGTTTGGTGGAAAACTTCAAAATTTTGAAATATATATATTGATCTTCTTTGTTTTATGTGACTTTGTGTAATTTGGTTGATTAATTTGCATTTTAATTTTGTGTGAATCTCAAATGATCATGTTTCATATTTATGAATGTTTTAATCATGCTTATAATAAAAATTGAAGTAAACTGATTTGGATTTTTGAGAATGTGTCTTGAAAAATATATTGTTGCATAATGATAGATTTAATAGATTAGAAATAAACCTCAAAGGATGTTGTGTTGTTATATGACCATTGATGGAGATCGATGCTCGCTAGGTCATGAAGTTGATCCTGTTGTGAGGAAGTTTTTAATATTGCTAATGGTTGTGTGCTCAAGAGTAATCTTAAGGCTTTAGGATGATATAAGAAAATGTTAATTTTATTTTTGAGAAACAATTGATTTTGAGAAAATTTTGATTTGGATTAATATGTTGATGAGAAAATAGAATGATTAAGCATGAAAATTTGGAAATATGACTTGCACTAGGCATAAAATTCCTATGTGTTAAGTTGTAAAAATAATTACTTGGGAGCTATACCATCATCGCGAAATCAAAATAAAATGTATGATGATACAAAATTGTTTGTTCTTAAAATGCAAATTAATGTAAAATCATTATGTCACATGTTCAAAAATATTATGTATTTTATGAAACTGTATGGAATAATTTGGGCATGAAAAATTAGAAGGATGACTTGCGCTAGGCATAAAATTCCTAAGTGTGAAGTTTAGGAATTATACCATCATCGCGAAGTCAAAATGAGATGCATGATGGAAGGATTATGATGTTTATGAATGCAAGTTTTTAGAAGATAAATTATATTTGAATATTTTAAAGAAAGAATATATACATGAAGTTACAAAAGTGATATGCAAATGACTACAAACTAATGTTTTCTAACAAAATTTCAAAGAAATATTTTAACTTATTTCAAATACAAATTCAAATTTATCAAGAACCCAGTGTGTGATTGTGTGATTTCATTATCCATCTTGATTCATCATAATGCTACAAAATATCTCAAGGATAAAATGTGTGTGTTTTGTGAAATTAATTTACCAATTTTGAGTAAGGTAGTGATACAAGTAAACTTTTATGAACCAATGTGTGTGCAAGTGAAATGTTCATTAACCATGATTTTGTGCATGCCATTGTACCAAACTACTATGTAAGTCAAGTTACCAAAATCTAGCTAATCCATAAGTAGACATTGGTCTGTACAAAAGAAGGTTGCTAATGTGATATACATGTCGCCATGCAAAAAGGGATTACCCAAGGTCAAGCGGGTTGGGCACAAACCACCTGTTATGGGGATTACCTCATGGTTTTCAAATAACTGAGGAATTACAGGGATTCAAGCTTACTACCCCCTTCTTTTCTTCAAATTTTGTAATAGGTATTTCTTGCTTATTTTTGAACAAGGGGATTTTAATAATTTTTATTTTTCTTTCTTTTCTTTTTCTCTCTTTTTCTTTTTCTTGCTTTTTCTCTTTCTTTTTCTTTCTTTTTCTTTTTTTTTATTTATTTTTTTGGGATACTTGCCCAGATTAGACGTGGGGCAAGGTATTTTATTTGGGTAGGGGGAGAGCTTGTCCTTTTGCCAATTCTAAATATTCTAGACCATGTGCATGATAGGATAACATGGGAAACTTTTCACTTAAGGAAAAAATACTACTATGTAGTATCATTTTCGAATTTGCAACAAATCATTTTTTAAGATGTGAGAATGTGTTCTTGGTTTAATAAGTAGCAAGATCATTTCATAAAACTCAAAACTTATTTAATGAAGTAATAGTGTTTTTCAATGCAAGAGAGATTTATAATCAAAGCGACAAAATCAAAATTATGAAAGATGTAAATTAAGTGCATGGTTCAAGATACCTTTTGAATTTTATCTGAAATAACATAAAATATAACTTGAATTTTGGAAAACAACACTCACTGATGCAAAATGAATAACTTAACAATTTTAAAATATTTTTGGAAATTTTCATATTTTCTTGATTTTTTTTTTGTTGTTTTTTATGTTTTAATGATGGAATTGGTAATCTATATACACTATACAAGGTGATTTTAATTATAGCATGTCTAAGGTGGCTTCAAAATCAAAGGAGGTTTTGAATATGTGAGATGTGAGAATGTGTTCTTGGTTTAAGAAGTAGCAAGATCATTTTCCAAAACTCAAAACTTATTTAATGAAGTAATAGTGCTTTTTGATACAAGAGAGATTTATAATCAAAGCGACAAAATCAAAATTATGAAAGATGTAAATTAAGTGCATGGTTCAAGATACATTTTGAATTTTATCTTAAATAACATAAAATATAACTTTAATTTTGGAAAACAACACTCACTGATGCAAAATGAATAACTTAACAATTTTAAAATAATTTTGGAAATTTTCATATTTTCTTGATTTTTTTGTTGTTTTTAATGTTTTAATGATGGAATTGGTAATCTATATACACTATACAAGGTGATTTTTATTATAGCATGTCTAAGGTGGCTTCAAAATAATAGGAGGTTTTGAAGAACAATTTGATTGTGGTGTAGGTGATTGAATTTGATTGGTTAATAGTTGATATTGTTGTGATGGAGAATGATAAGTAGATGTAGATGAAGAAAAGTGATGGAAAAAATATGATGATGATAAAGAGGAAAAGAATAGAGAACTTGATATGATAACAATAATAAAAGAGAGAATGAAGAATAAAAGGTGACAAAAAAAGGTGGTAATGATTATGAAGAGGAAAAGAATAGAGAACTTTTTGTAGTGATGATAAAGAAAGAGAGAATAAAGAACAAAGATTCCTTATGAATAGGAGAGGTTTGAAAAAGTTTCAAAAGATATATCTTATGTGAATGATTATCCCATTGTTGTTGAATGTTGAGGGATACTTTAGGTTGAGAATTCAATACTAAATATGGATTTTCTATGTTTGTATCCTCTTTTTTATTATTATTCAAAACTAAGAGGTCTTGAAGGTTGGTTGGATGAAGAATTTGTTTCTTGTTTATCGAATTGAGTTGATTGAACTTGAGGTTGCTCACTTGTAGTTTTTGTTACATTATTAGTGACATAATTGTGATGGGACACATTAGGATGTAATATTTTATTGATTTCCTATTGTTGATGCTTGATTAGTTTTCTTAGGAGTTTATCAATAACTGGTTCATTATCTATTTCTTCTTAATTGTGAATAGAATGATGATAAGCATATTGTGAAGTATGATGTGATTGCATGGTAGGATTGGAAGAAGAAGAATTTATTGGTTGATATGAATGTGTTGTGTTGAAACAAGATTGAAATGGTTGTGATTTCAATGATGATAAATAAGAATTACATATGGATTGAATAGTTTGACATGAATGCTTAATGGGAATAATACCACTATTATGAAGAGGTTGATGTGAATAAGTGTTTTGTAGAGAAGAATATGGTGGTGATTTTTTATTCATTATTTAAGTTTGGGATTGAGAATTTTGGTTTTGAATTTTTTGTCTAGTGATGGCTCCAATAGTACCTACAACATTATTATTGTGTGACTGATTAAAGTGAGGTCTAGCACTTTGTACTTGTTTATTTGTAAATATTTGTTGAAATGATGGTCTAGTAGTCATTCTTATAGGGAATGGTTCTTCTGGAACTAATGAATCTGTAATGGGAGTAACTTGATCTGATTCATACTTGGAACTATTTGAGGCAATCTCTAGTTGACTCCATGTTTCATTTTCTTGTGTCACTTTCTATATTACTTTTAGTATCTTCTAAAGATGACTGAAAATATTGTGTTGGTCTAGTTGTCACCACAGATAAATATGTTTGCAAATCTTGTTGTGGTAAAAATCTACTAATAGTTCCCACATACTGAGTTGGATGAGGAACATTATGATGATCTACTTGGTTTACTACTTCTTTACCATGCTTATGTAAGGGATGTTGAAATATATCTAAGTTTTTATTTGCATTTTGATTTGTTGGTTTTTGGGTATTATTTTGAGTATTATTGTTTGCAAGAAATTGTTGAACTTCCATTTTTCCTTTGTCAATCAAGTCTTGTATCATATTCTTTAACCTTTTACAATAATTTGTAGAATGTCCATCTACTTAATGGAAATTGCAATGTAAGTCAGCTCTATGTCCAGCTGCAGTAGTGTCTGGTTGTCTTAATTCAAGCAATCATATCAAGCCTTGTTCTAATAATTATGGTAGAATCATTGTTAAGGGTTGATTTGATCTTGTAAATTCTCTTGGTGGCTTATCAGGAACTTTCAATAAAAACTTCTTAAATGTTTCTACAAAATTGACAATTGAAGTATTCCTGCTATTAGTAACTCCATCATCCACTACTTGTTTATTCTTATATTGGTTATTAAAATTTTTGTCTTCATATTTCTTCTTAAATTGTCCTCTTCTAATGAGGGCATTATCTACCCTCCCATCTAGATCAATGGCTTAATCAAAATAGGTTACTGTAGCAATACAAAGTTCATAAGATAGTTGTTCTTGCAAATTACCAATAAATATGTCCAACATTTCATGATGAGGTAATGCAAAATGTAGTTTACTTAAGTTATCTCCACTTAGTCAAGAATTCAGCAAAACTCTCATCTTTTCCTTATTTCAAATTGTATAAATCCTTAATGGTCACATGCCTCTCTATGTAGGCACTAAATTGGTGGACAAACATTTTTGCTGTCTCTTCAAAATTTCTTAGTGAATTATTGGGTAATTGATAGTACCATTCCAAAGCCATGCCTCCGAGACTTTTAGGGAATATTTTTAGCAATAGCAAGTCATCATGAGAAATATCATGACATGTTGTTCTAAACATATGAAGATGCTCAATAGGATCTTCGGTTCCTTTATATATCAGAAGGATAGGCATAGATAAATATTTTGGGTATGGTTGGACAACCACAATAGGATCCAAGGGTTGGCTACACATCTCTCTATAACTATATGAGGGACGATAGGGATCTATTTGATCTAATATTGAAGCTAGTTATTTAATCATGGCTTCAAGTCCTTGTGGTTGTCCACAAAATTGGTTTTTTTGCATCATGTTGTTGTATATTTGATAAGTTGATGTTGTTATGTAAGGATTTTCAACTGAAATACTATTGTATAAAGTGTTTGTGAGAATACTATTATGAAGTTGATATGGAATCTTATTTTTTTGGATTTTCTGTTGATGATTGGTATTTTGCACTTGTTTAGCTTTTTGTTGATTTAACATTTGTTGATTAAGAGCTTGAGTGAACATGGATGTGAATGGTTGTTTTTGTTGTTTAGGGTTGGTTTTGGTGTTGCTAGCAGCAATTTTAGATGATTGTGCTATTGGTTTTTGAACATTTTGATTTAAAGGTATCATGTTTTGACTAGATGGTCCTGCTTGATCATTATCTTGGTCTGTTGAGTTCATGTATGATAATGGATTTGTATGTATCTGAAATGTAGCTACTAAGGCTGATTCCATATCACCTTCTCCTAAATTATCAATTTGTACTACTTGATTAAACTCTTCTATGTGGTTTTTTATAAATTGGGTAAATTTTTTGATAGACTCAAATTTAACATTTCCTTTTTCATCCAATGTAGGTTCATCAAGATTTTCTATTTTGTCTTCTCCATTATTATTCTCTTCACCTTGTTCTAAAATTCCATCATCTTCTATTTGAACTTTATCATCAAAGTTTTCTTGATCTTGTTCCTCCATGTAATCAGATTCTAGTTGCTTACCACTTCTCAAAATTCTAGGTATTTTGTTTAAACATATATACTTACAGCTCTTCCTATCTTGAAATTTAATATCTATGGAATTAAAATGTGCAAATTTAAATTAATGATCTTTTTTATTTTTGTTTTGTTTTATGTTTTGTATTTTTTATGTTTTTTTGTGTTTTATAAATCAGAAGGATGCCTAATGTTTTTCACGTTAGGTTCACCAAAGAATGTAGGTCTAAAATTTACACACTCCTTTCCTTCAGGCTAATGGATCCGCACCTCAAAGGGGAATGTGGGAATGATAGGTCTACACCTCGAAAGAGAGGTACTTGATCGTACCTTCTTATGGTGATTTTTTGATGAATTAGGTGGGTTCACTAAGAAATATTTTGTGGCAGTTTCCATGCCTAGGTTTTGGATTTGTTTTGATGTGTTCCTTTTATCAAATCTTGCATACACCTAGTTTTGGCAAATATGCAACTACACTAATCTATATGTAATTTTTATTTCTATGAAGATATAAAATAGTAGAAAATAATGTTTATATGTTGATGGCAAGCCGAGATTCACACAACACAACTTGAAATTATTTCTCTGTAAATTGCTTAACACAATCTTACAATACCATCTACCAGCATAATTCTTCCCCCTCTCAATATCAAACTCACCATCCCTTCCCTTACAATTTTTTGAGTTTTTATCGAGGTCTCGACCCTCTAGGCAATTAATGCCCCCACCTGATCGAATTCATGAAATAAAATATGAAAGTTCGCTTCCTCTGCCAAGTTTTCAAATTTCCTTCCATCAATGGGCAACTGCCCCGATCCGCTATGGAAGCTTGCATTAAAGACCCCCCTTGCCCTGCAACTGCCATTTTGGTCAGACTATTCCTCTGAACCGTTGTCTCATCCATAATGCCCATGGCCTACAGCTATCGCCTTGTCAAAAAATTTATCTGCACCCGCTGTCTCTTTTCCCGCACGCGTGGCCTGTCCACGTGTCCATTTTTTATTTGTCTTCAATTGGTCACGATATCGCTACATGTCACAAAATCATGACATGTCGCGATATCACGACCATTTCGCCTACGAGCCCTTTGCCTCAGTTTGTGTTGCGATATCACGACGTCGCGATATCACGACCATTTTTGCCTTCGCTTTGGTCTTCCTTCTACCTTCACCTTTACCAAAATAATGTCGTGATATCACGACGTCACGACGTTTTTGCCTTCGCTTTGGTCTTCCTTTCGCCTTCACCTTTGCCAAAATAACGTCGCGATATCGCGACGTCGTGATATCGTGACGTCGTAATATCGTGACGAAAACTCCCTCTGTGTCTTTACTTTCAAAAACGTCATGATATCACGATGTCGTGATATTGCGACGAAAACTCCCTCCGTGCCTTTGCTTTCAAAAACATCGCGATATCATGATGAAAACTCCCTTCGTGCCTTAGCTTTCAAAAACATCGCGATATCACGACGTCACAATATTGCGACAAAACTTCAGACTTGCCTTAATTTCTTTTAGATGTCACGATTTCGCGACAAAACCCTTGTCGAGGTAAAGAAAAGAAATAAAATAGAATACAAAATACTTAGAAAATTTGGTTGATGCAAGATTGCCTTGTTGTCACCGGATGCTCCTACATCAGACACCCGAGGTAAAATGAGAAGTGCTTCTCACTTCTGTTCTGTTAGGGGAAGACCCATGCAGTCAACCTCTATTTTTGACAACCAAGTTGCATCTTCTACAGGTCTGCCCTTCCACTTTATCAAATATTCTGAGTATTGTTTGTTCCTAGTGCTTCTACCTTCATGAGCATCTAATATTTCCTCGACCTTGTCTGTGGTTGGAGTAGATGCTGGAATTTTCCAAAACTCTGTACTTGGTGCCTCCGTACTCTCTCCCTCATGGTATTCTACTAAATCTAAAATGTTAAAAATAGGTGAAATGTCAAGCCAACTTGGCAATTCCACTTCATATGCATTGCCTGACTCCTATTTTTCTAGTATTCTGCATGGCCCAAACTTCTTCATCTTTAATTTGTTATAAGTTTTGGCAGGAAATCTTTCTTTTCTGAGATGGACCATGACTTCATCTCCCACTTCAAATTCTTTGAACCGTCGCTTTTGGTCTGCTCTTGTCTTGTATTGAGAATTCATTTTTATAATTTTTTTCCTTACTTCTTCATTCAGACTTTTCATATGTTCTGCAAATTCCTCTGCCTCGGCACTACACCTTTCTCCTTTATCCAACTTTCTTAGTTCAGACACATTTCTCGGGTTGTTTCCATATATGATATGGAATGGAGATTTATTTGTGCTCTTATTGACTGAATTGTTGTATGCAAATTCTGCCTGCGATAAAACTAAATCCCATCCCTTGGGTTTATCTATTATCAAGCATCTCAATAAATTACCCAAGCTTCTATTTACCACCTCTATCTGTCCATCAGTCTGCAGGTGGTACGTAGAACTAAATTTTAGATATATCTTTAACTTCTTCCACAAAGTCCTCCAGAAATAACCAACAAAATTTGTATCTCTATCAGAAATAATGCTCTTTGGTAGACCGTGAAGTCGTACCATTTCTTTGAAAAACAACCCTGCAATGTGAACCGCGTGACTTGTCTTCTAGTAGGGAATAAAATGTGCCATCTTGGAAAATCTGTCAACCACTACAAATATAGAGTCATTTCCCCTCTGTGTTCTTGGCAACCCAAGGATGAAATCCATGCTGACGTCCTCCCACGGCCTCTCAGGGATAGGTAACGGTTGATATAATCCAGTGTTCTGTCTTTCGCCCTTTTCCATTTGGCATATTCTACAACTTTGCACAAACTTCTTCACATCTTGCTGAAGTTGTGGCCAGTAGTAATTTTCATTCACCAAGGCAATGGTCTTATCTCGACCAAAGTGTCCAGTCAGTCCCCCGCTATGCTTTTCTTTGATTAAGTTCTCCCGCATGGAACTCCTTGGAATGCATAATTTACTTCCCCTGAATAACATTCCATATTGGATTAGAAAATCCAACCATTTTGTCCTGTCCACAGTAATAGGTGCCAAGAAAGCCGTCCAGGCTTCTGCAAAATCAGGATCTTTAGGATAAATACCCTTCAGTTCTTTGAATCCTACCTCTTCCACTATCATTTCAATCAGTAGATTCTGCCTTCTACTTAAGGCATCTGCGGCTCTGTTTGATTTTTTGTTTATGTGCTTCAACACAAAGGTATAGCTTTGGAGGAACTCAACCCACTTCAAGTGCCTTTGATTCAGTTTTGTTTGGCTGTTAATGTACTGTAATGCCTGATGATCAGTAAATAGAACAAACTCTTTTGGCAACAAATAATGCCTCCACTTCTTTAGAGCCTAAACTATAGCATAAAATTCTTGGTCATAAACTGAATACTTTTTTCGAGCATCATTTAGCTTCTCACTAAAATAAGCAACAGGTCTGCCTTCCTGACTCAGTACAACCCCTATTGCACTGCCACTAGCATCACAGTCTACCTGAAATACTTTGTTAAAGTCTAGAAGTGCCAAAACAAGTTGTTCTGTGACCTTTTTCTTTAATGCATCAAAGCTCCTTTCAACCCCTAAGGTCCACTTGAATTCTTTCTTATCCCCTCTCATTGTTTCTATGAGGGGTGCACAAATGCTGTTGAAATTTTTAATGAATTTTTTGTAAAAGCTGGCTAGACCATGAAATGATCTTACCTCTATTGTGCTTCTCGGGGTAGGCCATTCCATGATAGCTCTCACCTTCTCTGGGTCCATTTTTAGACCTTCTACTGAGATTACAAATCCTAGGTATACTAACTCCTTTACAAAATTACACTTTTTCAGATTTATTAATAACTGCTCCTCCCGCAGCTTCTCAAAAACCCTTCTGATATGCATCAGGTGTTCCTCTAGGGTTCTGCTAAATATTAATATGTCATCTAAATAGACAATGACAAATTTTCCTAAAAACTCTTTTAGTACCTCATTCATCAACTACATGAAGGTACTTGGTGCATTGGATAGCCCAAATGGCATGACCAACCACTCATTCAAGCCCTCTCTGGTCTTGAAGGCTGTCTTCCACTCATCTCCATCCCTAATATGGATCTGATGGTAACCACTCTTCAGATCAATCTTGGTGAAGTACTTGGATCCACTTAAACAGTCCATTATGTCATCCATTCTTGGCAATGGAAATCTATATTTTATTGTGATCTTATTGATGGCTCGTGAATTCGTACACATTCTCCACTCTCCATATTTCTTTGGTGCCAGCACTACAGGTACTGCACATGGACTCAAACTTTCCCAAATTAGTCCCTTCTCCAGCAACTCCTGGACCTACCTGTTTAACTCCTCAATTTCTACAGGCGTCATTCTATGTGCAGCTTTATTTGGCAAGCTCGATCCTGGCACCAAATCTATATGGTGGCTGATTTTTCTTACTGGGGGTAAGCCCTCAGGCACATTAGCAGACATAATATCTGGAAATTACTCCAATAGATCTAGGACTTCTGCTGGGGTATCTTTGCATTCTTTCTCCCTAACTCTAGGAGTTATTGCATAACATAAATCTTCATGCTTCAAACCATCCAAAAATTTTCTCCCTTCAACTAAAAAAATTCTGGAGCTGTTACACACCTTTTCATCTGCCTCCTTCATGGGCTTCAGCTTATGGTGCACACCATTCTTCGTCAATGAGTAGGTGTTGGCACGATCGTCATGCATTGCACTCCGATTGAACTGCTAGGGCCTTCCCAGCAAAAAATGGCAAGCATCCATAGGTAGGATGTCGCACAGGACCTCGTCACAATAATTTCCAATATTAAATTTAACGGAACATTACCCACTGACCAAAGCCCTATGGTCCTTCTGTAACCACGCGACCCGATATGGATGCGAGTGCTTCTTCCTCTATAACTATAACTTGGTAACCATTTCTTCTAAAACCAGGTTATCCATGCTACCATTGTCAATAATAATATTGCAAATCTTACCCACGCATTTACACCTTGTGTGGAATAAGCTTCTCCTCTGATCTGTGTCCTTCTCCTCATTCAACAGGACTCTCCTTACAATCATTGCTTCCCCTCTCTCTGCTTCTTTAGAATGTTCAGATCTAGCATCTTCCTCTACCATAGCAGCTCTGGCTGGACCCTCAGGCCTCTTGTTCATCCTTTCTCGGTATTGTGGACACTCGAATGCTCGATGTCCTTCACCACAGTGGAAACAGGTCCCACAAAATACTCCTCTTCCAAACCCTCATCCAGATCCACCCCGTCCTCTTTGGTAGCTATTTTGATCACGGGGCTGATAAATATCCTCTTCCCTTTGATCTTGGTTACTACTGGCTTCACCAGTCTTCTTCAGATCTTTGTATTTTTCTCCACTGGTTCTCCCACCAGTTCTTCCACCATGGCCCCTTCCTCTTTGCTTGCCTTCAAACCACCTATTCAGCTTTTCTTCCACCTTTAGGGCAAACTGGTATGCATCCTCAATGGTGCTTACCCGAACTAGGCTTAGCTCTTCTTGGATACCGAGTCTCAACCCATTGATATAACATGCCACCTTCTCCTTTTTTTCCTCTAAATGTCCAGTTCTAATAGAGATCTTATAAAATTCCTTGGTGTATTCTTGGATAGTTTTGTTTGTCTGTCTCAAACTATGCATTTTCCTTAGCAGATCCAACTCGTAATCTGCTAGGATAAATTGTCTTTTCAGCTTTTCCACCATTCTATCCCATCTTGTTATTCTTTCCTTCCCTCTTCTATTCCTTTCCAGCTGTATTCCCTTCCACTAGATGCTGGCATGACCCTTCAACTTGGTCTTAGCAAATCTGACCCGATTAGGGTCTTTAACCTCCTCATATTTGAAATATTCTTCTAGGTCATTTATCCAGTCAATCACCTCTTCTGTATTTAGGTTTCTAGAATATGTAGAAACCTCCATTTTTTGTTGCTTTTCAATTTGAGAGATGGCTTTGTACAACCTGGCTTGTGCAGGATCCACAACCTTTTCTTCTTCCTCAAACTGGTCTTCTTCTTCATCAACTTCATCTTCACTTCCCTCATCCCTTCCGGGCTCGTGTCTTCTACGTAGCTCTTCTTGCAAGGCCTGAACTTGCCTCTGCAAAGCTTGAAAGTCTTCTACCGGCACCACATTTCTTACTCCACCACGGTTTCTTCGTGGAGGCATTTTATTTTTTTATTTTTTATTTTTTTTCCCTTACAAATTATTCCATAGATCCTGGTGTAACTAACTCTCTTCCGACGATCTGTTACATGCTCAGGAGCTCCTGCTCTGATACCACTTGATGGCAAGCCGAGATTCACACAACACAACTTGAAATTATTTCTCTGTAAATTGCTTAACACAGTCTTACAATACCGTCTATCGGCATAATTCTTCCCCCTCTCAATATCAAATTCACCATCCCTTCCCTTACAATTTTTTGAGTTTTTATCGAGGTCTCGACCCTCTAGGCAATTAATGCCCCCACCTAATCGAATTCATGAAATAAAATATGAAAGTTCGCTTCCTCTGCCAAGTTTTCAAATTTCCTTCCATCAATGGGCAACTGCCCCGATCCGCTATGGAAGCTTGCATTAAAGACCCCCCTTGCCCTGCAACCACCGTTTTGGTCAGACTATTCCTCTGAACCACCGTCTCATCCATAATGCCCATGGCCTGCAGCTGTCGCCTTGTTAAAAAATTTATCTGCACCTGCTGTCTCTTTTCCCATGCGCGTGGCTTGTCCACGTGTCCATTTTTTATTTGTCTTCAATTGGTCGTGATGTCGCGACATGTCACGAAATAGCGACATGTCATGATATCGTGACCATTTTGCCTATGAGCCCTTTGCCTCATTTTGTGTCACGATATCGCGACGTCGCGATATTGTGACCATTTTTGCCTTCGCTTTGGTCTTCCTTTCGCCTTCGCCTTTGCCAAAATAACTTCGTGATATCACGATGTCACGATATCACGACGTCACGATATCAGAGCCAAGTTCCCAATTTTGGCTAAATCAGTCAGGGTTGATCTTGGATTAGTACACAATGGCTAAGAAGAATAGATCCTCATCCAAAAAGGCATCCCAGTCAGTTTCGGTTCTTGTAGAAGAGAATTTTGAACCAGAAAAGGTAGAAGAAGTGAATCCTGAAGTTTGTGATGAAAATCTTGAGGCTGAAGTAGATTTTGAAGGAGAGTGGATATCTGCTCTTGAAGAGTGGAGAATAGAAAAGAAAAAGAACAAAATATCGTCCAAGAAATTAGAAGAATATGAGGATGAGATTGAAGATCTCTTCCTACAAGTTCAAAAGGCCAAGAAATCAGAAGAAGCCTTGAAGACACAGACTAGATAATAAGAATGATGTATACGACATAAGTGAAG
This sequence comes from Wollemia nobilis, assembly GCA_028583015.1. Classification (NCBI taxonomy): domain Eukaryota; kingdom Viridiplantae; phylum Streptophyta; class Pinopsida; order Araucariales; family Araucariaceae; genus Wollemia; species Wollemia nobilis. The sequence goes on from JAQPPZ010011961.1 coordinate 37,290, forward strand.
AGGAATATAAACAGGTTATTGTTGATCTAAAGTGCGCAAGTAGAAGCAGAACAAAAGGATTGAAGATATTCTTAGGTCTCGAGATCAATGAGAAAGAGACGCGTATGCTGCCAACAAGAAGAAGAGATTGTTTCATTGAAGAAACAACTAAAATAGGCCAATATAAATCTCAAATTTGAGAAGAGCACGGAGTTGCTAGATACAATGATAAATCAACAAAGAAGCTCCACAGCTAAGTTTGTTCTTGGATATGAAGCTGAACAACCTTCATCCTCCAAATATGCAGAGAAGAAGAAGTCCTCGGTTGAAGGATTGAAACAAGAAAAGTCTGAAGCTGAATCCTCAAAAGGAAGAAAATATTAAAGAAGATCTACAGCAAAGCAACCACAACAAAAGAGGTTCTCTCACTCTCACTCTTTTAATAATAATGCTTTTTATGGCTATTGTTCTAAATGCAACCACTTTGGTCACAAGGAAATTTATTGTGGACTGAACAATAGATCAAAGAGTTATGCTGATAAAAATACTTCTATTTTTTTGAGTGAACACCCTGTGCAATGTTTTAAATGTAATGGCCATGGACATATAGCAAGGTTTTTTTCAAGCACTTATGTATCCAATCTAAGGCAATACCATAGATTTCATCATACACATAGAATGCAATACAGAAAAGGAATAAAACATGTGCAATGTTTTAAATGCAATGGTCAAGGGCACATAGCAAGGTTCTGTCCAAGCACTTCTATATCTAATCTAAGGCAAAACCCTAGATTTCATCAAACACAAAGAGGACAACATCGACAAGGAACATATCATGTGCATAAAAGAAAATAAAATAATCATCCATCAAGAATGCACAAGAGACAACCCCACAAGAGAAATGTTCAAGTTCATGAACAGGAGCAAAATAGGGATGTTGTTGAAAAACCCAAGCCCAAGTTCAAGAAAGTCTGGAGAAAGACAGAAGAAAGGAAATTGTGTCTCCTTGGACTGAAGGAGGCTACTCGCCATTGCTCTAAGCAACTCCAAGTGGCACATCCTCGGGAGGAGCAATATTAAAGTTTTATTTTAATGCTCCTATGTATTTGTCTAGGTATCTGAGGATGAAAGGTAAGCAGTCAGGTTAATGTTGTATAGTTATTAAAGTGTGTTTTTCAGTTTATATATTGGTTTGTGGAAATGTCATGAAGTGTGGTGTTTAATTTGAGAGTTGTCACCATTGGTGGTTTTGAGATATGTCACTGTTGTACTGTTGATGATTCTTAATACCACTATTCAAAACTATGAATCATAATAGTCCAGATAATTTGCTCAACAAAAGAATGCTTGCCCTAGCTGTGTATTTGTGTTTCGAGCAGCATGTATTTGTTTTTACTCTTTGATGTGAAGATTGCTAGATCTTTCATGACACCTTGGTGAATATATTTAATTCACAGACAGTTTTGTTTTAACTATTGATTTAATGCCAGTCCAAGGATAAGAAGCTTGAGGATGAGTAAGGTGCACTACGGTTGGCCATAAAGTGTTTGACAAAATGTCTTCTTCCGACATGCATAGTTGAAAGTAAGAGTTGGCAGTAAAATTGCGAGTCTTGGACAAAAATTGGTACGAGATGTGAGTCACTTGTCAATTCTGTTGACAAAAGTGAAATCAGCATGTTGAATGGGAAGATTGAAGAAAAAGTTTTTAATGAGCAGCCAGATTATTTCTAGCCTGGTGATGAATAGTTGAGTTGCTTTCATAGTGGTTGTTTTGATCAAGTTAATGCTTTTCATGATACATGATTTGGGCTTACTCCATTGAGTTTGATTTGAGCAAGTTATTCTTTGCCTTGGTGATTTATGTTGGTGGTTGTCTTGTTCAAATACCTTTGGAAGGAAAAGGATGTCTACTAGTTTCCTTTTCATGTAGTGATTGGTTGAATGCTTCAAGGTTAATCTTGAGTTGAATGATGTTGGTTAAACCTTGTCTATAAGCATTGTTGCTAAAGCCCTAATTGGTTGAGAAAAGATGTTGGTTGTGCTATGGTATAGTGTTTGGTACTTGCACAGAGTTGAAAGTGGATTGAGGTAGCCTGCTGGATTCTCACTGCAGAGAGAGACAAATAGCTATCATTGGGTTCAAGCTTGTTGAGAATATATCCAAGATGCATGGTGAAGTTGTATGTAGATGTTGCTGGCATTGCAGAACAAAAATTTGATTATTGTATGCCTTCACTAACAGTGGACAAGTTTGAGTTTGCAAGGTAATAGAGGGTAGTTGCACAGAAGAGAGTGGTTCAGTCATGTTCTTACACATGTTATATTGGTGAAGTTGACGATGATGGTGTCATTCACTGGTTATTGCTGCTATTCACAATGTTGATTTTATTGATGCCTATTATGCTTATCATGATGTTGTCAATCAGTGAAATGAAGTGGTCTTGGACTCAGGGGGAGCACTTGAGTGTTTGAGGATGGACTCAGGGGGAGTCAAATTGTGCTTGAGAAGTGTGAGGATGGACTCAGGGGGAGTCAAACTGTGCCTGAGAAGATTGAGGATGGACACAAGGAGAGTCTGCAGCAACCCTTTGGTATTATTGACAAAGGGGGAGAAGAGTTACAAAAATGTATACAGGTGTTGCCAACAATTCCAAAGGGGGAGATTGTTGAGCAAGAAGGATTGTCATTGTTGTCAACACAGGCAGTCAGATCCAAGGATGCAGTGGATAACAGACTTGAAATGGGTTTTTCTTAAAACCCAAGTTGGCTCTTCGTTTTGTTGAAAAAGATGCCCCGGTGTTGAAGATATTTAATTTTAAATATTTAGTTTAAATTTTTATTTTATTAAAAATTTAAATTAGAATATTAAATTAAATTAAAAAGGGCCGACGTGTTACTATTTTGCGGCAATAAGCTACAGGAAGGTAACGAAGGTGGAGAAGAGTTTGAGGCCGACAAAGTTAAATCTGGGCTGACGGATTTTAGGGTTTGGCAGCTGACAAATTCTAGGGTTTCTCAGTCAACGTTCTTCTAGGGTTTGCCTCTAAAATTTCTTCTATAAAAGTAAGGGTTCTTCAAGTTTAAAATGTGCAGCGTGATGTGATATATGTGTATGAAGTTCGGGTGCAGCAGTGTGAGTGGTGCGAAGAGAAGATAAGAACGCGGTATGCAGAAGTCATGTTCTGAGTGTGAAATGACAGTGTCATTATGATTACAACACTTTCACCTTCACCTTTGCCAAAATAACGTCATGATATCGTGATGTCACGATATCACGACGTCGCGATATCATGACAAAAACTCCCTCCATGCCTTTGCTTTCAAAAACGTCGTGATATCGAGACGAAAACTCCCTCCGTGCCTTTTCTTTCAAAAATGTCACGATATCACGATGTCACGATATCGCGACGTCGCGATATCGTGACGAAAACTCCCTCCATGCCTTAGCTTTCAAAAACGTCGTGATATCACGACATCGCGATATCGCGACAAAACTTTAGACTTGCCTTAATTTCTTTTAGATGTCATGATTTCACGACAAAACCCTTGCCGAGGTAAAGAAAAGAAATAAAACATAATACAAAATACTTAGAAAATTTGGTTGATGCAAGATTGCCTTGCTGTCGTCGGATGCTCCTGCATCATATGTATAATGGAATGCTTAAAAGTAATTTAAACTCTGACCTGTATCTGATGTAGTTTCTAATTATTTATTACAGGTAAATTGTAGTTTCTAATTCTTTATTACAAGTAAATTGGTCAAAATCCAACAATATTAGTTGAAATCAGGCAAATATCGAGTGATCCAATTATGTATAAATTCAACCGATCAGAACAGGATGTTGCAGTTTGATAACTTTGATATAGAAAATAGCATATTTACATAATAGTATGCATCTATTGAAGTGAATAATGAACTTGAAATGATAATGATTAAATGACTGAATGTAGATCTATGCTAAATACATGATCATTCATGAAAAAGTGATGAAATATGAATATAGAAGCTAATATATCAATGAAAATGGATTTAAAATGAGCTAAAAGATATTAAATATGATTTTAAATAGAAGAACAAAGGATAGAAAATGCAAACACTGAGGTCTAGATACCCCCAAGTAAGCTAAACAACATGGATGTGTGATGCAAATAAAATTAGGCAATTTTTTGCGATATCGAGCAGTTTTCTACGATATCGGGCAGTTTTCTACAATATCGGGTAGTTTCCTATGATATCGAGCAATTTCCTACAATATCAGGTAGTTTTTTTGCGATATCGTGCAGTACGATCCTGCATGAATCCAGCTGATGCACAAATCCAACCTACAAAAAATATAACAAGGATGCAAAATACGAAGGCAAAAGTACATGAATTTTCCAAGAGGAATCCAAGGCGAGGAGCTTGGATTAAATAGAATCGAAAAGGCTAAGAGGTTGGGCTAAAAATAAAGAAGGTTACAACCTCCTCTATTCTTAATGAAATTGATCAAACCAAAACCACAACCACCATGTAGTTTCCTAAGTAGAGACAAAGAGGTTACAACCAAATTTTTTTCCCTAGCTAAGACAGGCATTTTTCGGTTTTGGCCAAAATTGGGTGACCCAATTTTGCAAGAGGTTAGACATGTACATATTTTTTTGCAATTTGAGGGGTCAAACAGTGTTGAAATTGGACATATAATATACCGTTGGAAAGCTCTTTTTGAGACCTATCTAAGGGTGTATGGTTTGAGAAATTTAGAGGGGATTTGTTTAGGTAAATTTAAGCTCAAATATGACCTTTCTTTTCTAGGAGTAAAACTAAGGAAAATGGGTCAATTTTTCATGTCTACAAATATCATTATCCATAAGAGGTACAAAATAATTGAAATTTCTATTGACATTGTTTCTTGCATGACCAATACAGTATATAGCTCTATGACCATATTTATTACAAGAAAAGCAGTGACCATGGAAGAAATTATGTAACCTGTTTGGATGCCCTTGAGATTGTGGTGGAGTTCTCCTCTTGTGATTAACTCTCATGGTTCTACTTTGATTTCTTCCTTTCTTATATCCTTTACTTGCTTATCCTTGTTTGAGGTTTCTACTTCTTGAAGACTTGATTCCCTTTTCAGTTTCTCATCCTCTACATCTTGTAGTACCTTGGTCCTTTCAACTTCATTCCTTAGATAAATAATTTTTGCTTCCAATATTTCACATTTTGTTTCTCTTGCTCTTAATAGATATGTCATATCTTGCTCAATTTTCTTTCCTTCTTCTACCTTTATCTTGAGTTCTGTGATATTTTGTAGAAGTTTTATCCTTGCTTCTTCATCCTCTTGAATTTTTTCTTTCAAACTTGAATTTTTTTCTCTAATTATTTCCAATTTTCTAAGAGTAGCAAAGAATTCCTCTTTTATATCAAACATGGTCTCTTCTTCATTTTTTGAATTCATGTGTGTTTTTTATGGATCCTCCTCCAAGTTGTTAGTCTTTTCATAGAGAGACCCACTTTGATACCAATTGAAAAACATGTGCTTATACTGATAGCGGGGTGAACAGTATAAGATAAAACTTATTGCTTTTTAATCCAAATGATAACATCAACAATATTAAAGTAGTAAACATCACATAAAGCATCACACACATGAGAGATATAATTTTACATGGTTCACCCAATGTGGGCTACTCCACAGAGAAAATATTTCATAAAAATATTTCTCAAATAAATTCTCTTGGGAATCCTTTCCCTACAATGTTTATGGACCTCTGTCCAAAGGAGACACCAATCCCCTAATCAATTTCATGGATCTCTATCCATAAGAGAACTCCTTTCCCCTCTACTCTAGCTAATGATCTTCTAGAAGAACAATTGCTCCCATTAATTTGGCTATTGGATCTCTATCCTCTAAAGACACTTGTCCTCACCACCCTGGCTAATGGATATCTATCCACTGGAGACTATCATCTTCTATACTCTATCACCTCTAAAGCTCTATCTCAAATCTGCACTAAACATAGTCCTTCGATCAAGTACAAATCTATCCTCAATATCTATCTCTAATTTTGCATAAACCTGTCCTCAAATTTGTACCAAGTTCTATCCTCAAATTTGTACCAAGTTGTATTCTCAAATTTTTCCTCAATATTTTTCCTCAAATATCTGTCCATAAATCTATCTTGTAAGCTTCCTAAAGCTTACCCAAATCTATCCACAAGTCTTCTCTAAGACTTGCCTCAAATCTGTTCAACAAGTCAACACTAGAACTTGTCCAATATCATAGAAACATAAAGATAATTGTTAGATATTCAATATGCTTCACACTAATCACAATTCTCAATCACTTTTAATCACTCTTTTGAAACATACAGAGAATTTTTAGAGATTCAATATGTTTCACACTCATCAATACTCAACCTCTTTCTCAAATCAATTTAGAATATAGAATAATTTTTTTCATGGAACTTGAGCTATCACTTCACACATTCACTTGCCTAGGATCAATTAACTCTACTCAACCAATCACTCAGTCTCATAAACCCTAGTTCAAGCATATGAACACTCACTCAAAATGTTTCCAATAATGTTTATCAACCAATCTCACATAACAATGATACACATGTTCTTTCCAAACCCTAGTTCAATTTCTTCACTCAACAACTCACTTCAACAAAAATTCTTATAAAATAAAGTGCATAGCATTCACTTCTCAATAGCTCAACAACTCAACAAGGAAACCTAACCAAGTCCTTTTCACTCCAAATCTTTGATGAGGTCAAGAAATGCCTCATTTTTGCACTATGGTTAACATATAAAAACTATCATATTATTAAATATACAAATTTAAATTACCAAATAGTTGATTAGAATATATTAATGATTTTATGTTAGAAACAGTATACCCATGTTTTGACTATTTTAAACATTTTACTTGTAAAAGGTAAAAAATTAATATCATGTTAATTCTGATATCATAATTTGGTAAAATTACATTCTGATGGTATGGATAGATTCCTCTCATCGATAACTACAACTTTTCTTTTTTAATAAATTCAATCTGAGTAGTAGATAAAAAATTATGAAGGTTACATCATTCTAGAGCTCATGCCTTAATTTTTTTTCTAGAGTTGTTAATAGGTGCAAATCTGCATTAAGGGACATATTGACGGATCTACTGGGAATTATACAGAGTAAGTTAAGGAATAAAATTCATACCAATTATATTTCATAGTGGATAGAACACATGACCCAAATTTTAAGGCATGTGGACAAATAATCTGGAAGATATGTGGCCCATAAAATGGCAGTTTCACACTTTTTGACTGTTGGAAATTTTGGTTAAAAACTATGTTAGAGGTCAACTTGATAGCAAATTTGGAGGATTTAAGAGCTGATAATTGAACCAAATGTAATTCACACATCCAAGAACATATGGGTAAAATTTGGTGTACAATGGAGTTACGAGGCAAAAGTTATAAGCACTCCAAAAGGGTAGCTGGGCATGTTTTGACTGTTGTAAAAAATAGGTGATAGTCCATACAAATTCCAGCTACCTGTCACTATGAAGGAAGGCATGGAATTTTTCAATTAAATATGTAGTAAATACTTAGAAATAGTTGAGGTAGGCTAGGAGTGACTCTTTCTCCGCTTGCCAACACTTCCACATGATCCAAATAGGAGCAGCCAATCAAACTTATTGAATTGCAGGAAATCTGGAAACAGTCATACAAATTCCATCCAGCTATCAATAAATAGCATGGCTTGGAATTTGTCAATTCCAGCATGTAAAATATATATAATTGGTCTTCTAAATACTTAAGAAGAATACCTAGCTGGTCAAACTCGCTTTTCTATGCATCTGGTGTATGAATAAGGGTCAAAATGGTTAAACTACCATATATTTCGGAGCAGCTCCAAAATGAGCAGAACAGGACCAATTTTGGTCAAAACTATAAACAGAATGGTCAAAAATGTGGAAAATGGTGAGATGAAGATGGATCTAGTTGTATGAGCAGTTTTCTCACCCCTTCCAACGCATTTCTCCCAATGGATGACACACAAGGAAAATGGATATGCTGCAGTATAACAGTTTGCTGCATTTTAGGAAGACTTCTTCAAAATAGTTGCTAAATCCCTAAAAGGCAGCAACATACCATATTGGCATATGTGATAGAATGTTATAAATAATAGGCTCCCATGTTTTTTGAGCTAGGTAGAGAGGTAGAGAATTAGAGAAGTAGAGAATAAGGATAGGACTTGTGGTAAGAAAGTAGATATGTGGCAAAGTACAGTTTTTAGCAGGTTTTCCTGCAAATATTGTAATGTTGCTTAAGACTAAATAAAGTGCATGATTTCTCATTCATATTTTGTCCCAATAAATGTTTGAGTGTTTAAGTAGTTAAGAGAGAGTTTTTCTACCTTATTTTGGAATAAGGGAGCAAAGGCCACTTCCAGGTTTAGAAGAAAGCTTATTGGTGACAAGTTTTTCTACAACTTTTGCTACAGTAGATTAAGCAAAGACTTGACATATTTTATTTTTTTTCATTAGCTAATAGTGCATAGATATTTGTGATTTGAACCTATGTTAATGAGTGTGAGTGTTAATTGGTTCATCAACTTGCAGCATTATTCAATTTCCTTTGTTTCTAGCAGATTATTTCTCGCTTTAATCCATTTTGTTAATCAGTTGTTAGCCTGTGTGTTTCATTTTTTGTTATTTCATCTTCTTGTTATTATTTTCATTTTGAAAGAGTAAAATAGGTGATATTTCTACAAATTTAGTTAGATTTCAGTTTCCTGCAACTACCTTTTCTTGGCATTTACATTCTACAATAGTAAATAGGTTTCATTCTACAAAAGTAATCAGGTTTTATTCTTGTAATTCTAATTCTGCAAGAGTAATTAGAATTTAACTTCATTTTATAAGATTAAAGTGACAGCAAAACCCCCAAGGTTCACTTGTCCCACCAATAAATAATATTTTTTGAATAAGCTAATTTTCAAGCTACCTATATCTCCTTTCGTATATAGCCTTGGACACCGCCCTAGATTGACAATTATAATGATTAAATGGTGTGATTGATGACACTCATAAATCTTGTTTTCAGAATAAACAACCAATCAACTCAACCATGGAAGAATGTGCCCATACCTTTTTGCTTGAAGAAGAAGGAACCTCAAAATATGTCTCAATCATAGATAATACTTTTCCAATATCAAGAAGGTTAGATAACAATACAAAGCATATAATAACTCACAAATACACCTTATTACTCCATTCTTAAAATAATATTCAACACCACAATATTTAGTTAATCAGTTCTTCAAAACCCTAACTCATCACAAGATCATCTCAATCATTCAGATTTAACATAACTCACTTCAAAAATCTATCTTCAAAGAATAAACCAATCTCTACTTATGACTCCCTACTCTAATATTACATTTATTAAATAACTGACTTGTAAAACAATGCAATAAAATAATTTTCCCTTTTTCTAAGATAAAAATATTTTTACCCTCAAATCTATCTTAGAAAAATAACCTTTCAAAAACTTAATAGTATTTCCCTTATGAAATTTTTCTAATCCTCCAAAATAAAACTATAACCTTATTTCTCCTAACAAAAACTTTAGCCCATGCAAAAATTAAATCATAAACCAAAATGTTACCACTTTAGCATGCGTAGGAGTCAAACTTGGCACTTCTCTCCAATGAGCACCTTGGTCGTGGCTTCCATGTTGTGTGAGCCATGTGCTCCTCTTGGAGCCACCAAGCACCTACCACACTTTGATCTCCTTAGTGCCCACAAGCCAAAAGGCTCCTTCACCCTTACTTTTTGGAAACCAAGCATTGCATGAACTATCACTGCAAAATATGTGCACGAGTCTTAGGCATTAACATTAACGAATGAGGATGGATGTTTTGGCCTTTGGAAAGGCTATGATTTAAATACCATACACCTTCTAATAATATCCTACGTCAGCAGAGGGAGTATGTCGTCTTCACATGTAAAAATTTTGGTGTCAAACTTAGACTTTGACCTTATAATTATTAAATATAATAATTTAATAATTAAATAAAATTTGGGCCTTTTAAACCAAACTAAAAGCCTCCTTGGTTTTTATTAAAACCTTATAACTTGCCCACATTTAGTTTTAAAGAAAAACCTTTTATTTTGTCCAACCATGGTTTTAGTAAAAAAACCTTTTATTTTGTCTAACCATGGTTTTAATAAAAACCTTTTATTTATGCTTTACATAATATTAAAAATAAATATTATGAAGCTCTTTTGCCATAAACCTTTTGCATTGCTCCTTTTGACCTTTTGACATCAACGATAGTTCATTCCTTGACATCAATGACAACTTCATGGACTCAAAATGTCCAACAAATACACCCCCTTATCCGAGTCATATGCCTCCCTTTTTTGAAGGTTGTATGATAAAAACAAGCTTGCTTTACCCAAAATTAGACCCGATGATCCTGCCAAACATAGTAAACACTATCGAGAACATTTATTTTACCCCTATCATAGGTAAAATTGGCATGATATTAACAATTTCCATACATTCAAAGACATCGTTCAAGACCTAATTGACTTGGGGATGATCAAGCTTGATAATCCCCTCACTCAACAAAACCAAAACCTTGGTATTTTTCAGACACCATTTTCTCATCATGAGGAGGTGCAACCCAATGTAGGAGGGGCTAACACCAAAACTCCTCCTAATTAATTCAATCATGTCCAAAAATACCAAGGGTTTGTAGGGGCCATCCATGTGGTCACCAGAGGTCAAAGAAACAATCAACAAACTGTAAGGCAACCACCTCAAGCAAGTGTGCCACAACCTCCTACATCACCACCCATTCAATTTTCCCTCAATCCTTCATCACCCATCCATATCCCTAGCCAATCAAATCCACCCATCAATCATCCATCATGACCAGTCATCTCATTGAGTAGTCAATTAACTACAATTCTAAAGATAACTTCTGCCAAATTATCAATTTATAATCTAATTCAATAACCTCTCCCACATCATGAGGCATTAATGGATATTCTTAAGTCCATTGAACTACAATATCAAGATCATAATACCTTCAAAAAATTTATAGGGAGAAACCAAACATGCATGGAGCCTTCCATCATGTTCTATGACTTTGAGATTAAGCTAATCTCATCAGAATTAGTAGATCCTCCATTGCATGTTATGGCTCTAATTGACAAGAAGCCCTTTAAAAGGGTGTTAATTGATATCGGTTCCTCTATCAATATCATCACCACATTTGTTCTTCATTAGTTGAACCTTCCTCCATCTCATATCACCAATTCATCGTTCGCCTTGAAAGCATTCAATGAAGCTTTGCGTTCCATAGTTGGAACTGTTGTTTTGCCCATTGAAATAGGGATCAAAATGTTACACACCATGTTTCACATCTTGAAAGGATCCATAGCGTATAATTTAGTCTTTGGAAGACCTTGTATGAGGAAAATGAGATGTGTTCCTTCCATTTTACATTAATTCTTAAAATAAATTCATGAGTGATAAGTACATTTCATACAGGTGGACATCGAACCATTTAAGTATTGCAATTTCATTTCAAATCCCTACGAGTCCATGCTTCCTTCCACCCACATTTTCCTTTCACCATTAGCCAATCCATCTACCACTTCACTAATTTTTCATCAAAGGATCCCATTCCTGAAGAGCTCCCTATCACCAATCCCCATCAAGCTTCTATAGTCCCATTATCTTCATCATTGACTACATGCACATGTGGTCACAGTCAATCCACATCATCAACATCATTACCATCCACATAATCATCATCCACTTAAAAACATTCCCAAACCAATCCATCACCATCACCTAGTCTTTCACAAGTCAAGTTGATAGATTGTGAGGCATTCCCATCTTTACCACTTCCCGAGCCATCATCCAACCATGGTCCTCCCATATCCTCCCAAGTCTTGATCCACCTCACTAATTTCGATATTGGTGAATACATGGTCCAAGACATCACCATCACACCCCTCACCATTCCTAATTCTAAGGATTTTGGTCATCCACGTGACCCACATTTGTCCATAGGAGTAGTATATAGCATGGGTTCAGCTCCAAATAGCATAAATTTATGTATGGGAGGATTGATTCTTCATCAATTCTAGCTCCTCGAGAGGAACCCAAAGAACCAATTCTTGCCAACATTCCAATCATAACAGGATTTCCATATCGCTATTTTCACATAGTCAATTGGCAAGGTCATGACCTAGGATTACATGAACAGGAAGTGCATCAACCTATTGATGTTCCATATCAAGAGGTGCACGACCATTCATGTCTAGGTTACCACCCACTTTCCACCACCTCTTCTCTTGAACAAGCCTTCCAAAGGCTTAATCTCAATTTAGGACAAGAAGCCCTCCATCCTGATAATTCTAATGATGAAATATATGAAGAATTAAAACTTATGTCTATAATTTTGGATATATCTGAAGAAGAATCGAAGCCCATCATTCCCCATATCGAATAATATAAGTTTTACCTCAACATGTTTTCCATCCATAAGCCCATATTTTGCTTGCTTCTTCTCCAAGAACGATTTGCCCCTACCAGTGAACCACCACCTCCATTCCATTAAGCCAAATTGTAACATATGTACATAACACAATAAAAATAGTTGTGTTCACCACTACCAAAAACAAAAAAATAAAAAAAATCAACAAAAACATTTTTCTTTACATTACATGTATGCATTTAGATAAATACATTTATTTGTGTTGCTTGTTGTTCAAGTTAACTAAGCTCTTTAGCACTAGTTCCTAGGTCCCATTCATTCCATATAACCTTAGACACGTTGCTCATAAGCCAATATGAATCTTGTTGATTTATTCACCCCTCTCTGTAATCCATATGATCTGGTTAGGCCAATTTCAATTGACATAAGCCTTATCGATATGGATCAAATTTCCTCGCCTCCATCCTTTTCCAAATTTTTCTTGTCCAAGGAATTGTTAAGGGCTTCCACCAACTACATTCCTCCATCCCCTCCACCTTCACCTTCACCTTCAACTTTGGATACCAAGGTTTTCTAGGTATAAATAAATGAAGATAAGCCAGATGAGTTATATGACATCATAGACTATCCTGAATGGCTCTCAATCCTGGTACCTGTTCGTAAGCTTAATGGAGCGATACGCATTTGTATTGATTTTTTAGACTGGTCTTAGCTCTTCCTTGTCCGGGGTATATATATATACAAATATATATATATATATATATATATATATATATATATATACATGGCTAATACACAAAAATATTTGTATACATTTCATTCATAACATTGCATTTCACTTGCATCTACATTTCAAAAACAATGCATTAACACACATTTCATACATTGCATTCACATCCACATTTCACATTTCATATTAGGGATCATTTATTAAGTTCAAGTTTTTTAATTGGTCCAATAAAGTCATGTTACCTTAATCAGGGGCACCTTCACAATATCATCCACACAATTTCATTAAGTCAAATTTCCATGCACACAAACCACATTTCCATAAAATTCCTAGGTATTTTTGGTCACTCAACCACTCCTAGTGTTTTAAGAAACCTCTAAAATACATGTCCAGTTCCTTTTAGGACCATTCCACTTATACACTAATAAAATCTTGAGTTTTGGGAATTGACTCCAAAACACTCTTGAACCAAACACAATTTCACATCTTAAAAACATCTTATGTCAAAGAGGGATAACACCATACTTGGTATAAACCTCAAAGTGAAAAAGGTCATCCTTGCTAACCTCATCATGCAACATAGTCCAAAAAAATAGTGATTCTCACCACTATCACAATTCCAAAAATAAAAGAAAGAGTAGGTAAAAATACCTAACAAAAAAAAACTCTAAATATTTTACATCACATACTACTAATCATTAGGTTGTAAGGATCTTACTACATTTCCAGTCAAACGGTTAGGTAGTCATCCCAAAACTTAAGATATCAAAAACAAAATATTTGTAATATGGAGTTAGCCTCCACCAGAGCTATAGACACTTGACTGGTAGTGGAGTACACTCATGAGTAGTGACACGTCTCTTTCAAGGATATCTTTGACCGCTCATACGAACAAGCTAGCTTCTTGGTTTCATCCATAACAGGTTTACCCAATTTACTCAAAATGAGTTAATAAAATCACTTGCACACACAATGGTTCTTGGTTACCTCGAGTCATTACCATGCTCTTGATTCAGTAAATGAATCCACTACACACACATTTGGTCCTAGAGGGATTAGGCAGTTTTAGTGAGTCTTTACAAAATAGGCAATTTCTATATGAACATCCATATCTTCTTCCATATCAACATCCATATCTTCTTCTATATCAACATTCATATCTTCTTCCATGTCAATGTCTATGTCACTTCATGAGCCATTCATCCCATGTGCCACCAAGTATGGTGCCCCTAATTAAACAACAATACTAGAAAATGGCCAAGCAAAGATCTAAGCTATAAATTATCATTAGCATATTTACATTCCCACCTTGCATTAATCATCCATACATAACACCTTGCATTAATCATTCATAACATATCATATGCATTCATCATCCATATAAACATGCATTCCACAAAAAGCATTCACACAAAACCACATATAACACAAAAGGTAAAAGCTATGTATATATATATATATATGTATAAATATCGCATGTACAATGAGTGCCAAAAGGCTACATACAATGGAGCACCAAGGCTCATATACAAAAATTACATCTAAGCACTAAGCTAAGTCCTCCAAGAGGATCCATGTGACCTAGGAGGAGCCCTAGACCAAGAGCTATGCCTAGAATCACTATGCCTAGTGTAGACATGAAATATTGACTCATTTTCCTTAGTTTTTCTCCTAGAAAAGTAAGGTCATCTTCAAAAGAATTTTTACCCTATCAAATCATCTCAATTTTTATCAAATTTCATAGCATTGGATAGGACTCAAAAAGAGCTTTCCAACGGTATATAATATGTCCAATTTTGACATTTGTTTCCTCATTTTTCATGCCAACAAACTAAAAATTATTGACCATTGGACAAAATCGCCCACCGATCAACAAAATCACCCATCGATCGACGAAATCTCTAGGCAATTTTTTTCCAAAATAGAATTTTTCCAAATTTGCTAAAATACAAAATCCATTTTAAAACATCTTACCTAGTTTAGCCATTGTTCGGATCAGGGAGGTTGGTGATTATATTGAAGGTGGTAAACATAGGAGGGATCAAAACCTCCTCCATGTTTATCCTAATCTCCCAACTCCCCCAAACCCCTCCTTGGCCTATTTAATCTAGGCCACTTTCCCTTTTTCCTCCTAGCCTACCTGGCTAGTTAGAATTTTGAACTCTCTTGCAGATACCTTGCATCCACTTGCTATGCAATCCCACCTACCATCATCCCTATTTTCATTTTTTTAATTATAGGTCTCAGTCATAATCACCCTAGATATCAGTATAATATCCTAGAGATCAAAAAAAATGGCAGGCGATTTCATCAGAGAGCAGGTGATTTTGTCAAAGAATAGGGAAAAATATATAACAAAAAAAAACTCTAAATATTTTACATCACAAACTACTGATCATTAGGTTGTAAGGATCGTACTACATTTCCAGTCAAACGGTTAGGTAGTCATCCCAAAACTTAAGATATCAAAAACAAAATTTTGGAATATGGAGTTAGCCTCCACCAGAACTAAAGAAAATTGACTGGTAGTGGAGTATGCTCATGCGTAGCGACACGTCTCTTTCAAAGAGATCTTTGACCGCTCATACGAACAAGCTAGCTTCTTGGTTTCATCCATAACAAGTTTACCCAATTTACTCAAGATGGGTTAATAAAATCACTTGCACACACAATGGTTCTTGATTACCTTGAGTCATTACCATGCTCTTGATTCAGTAAATGAATCCACTACACACACATTTGGTCCTAGAGGGATTAGGCGGTTTTAGTGAGTCTTTGCAAAACAGGTAGTTTCTATATCAACATCCATATCTTCTTCCATATCAACATCCATATCTTCTTCTATATCAACATTCATATCTTCTTCCATGTCAATGTCTATGTCACTTCATGAGCCATTCATCCCATGTGCCACCAAGTATGGTGCCCCTAATTAAACAACAATACTAGAAAATGGCCAAGCAAAGATCTAAGCTATAAATGATCATTAGCATATTTACATTCCCACCTTGCATTAATCATCCATACATGACACCTTGCATTAATCATCCATAACATATCATATGCATTCATCATCCATATAAACATGCATTCCACAAAAAGCATTCACACAAAATCACTTATAACACAAAAGGTAAAAGCTATGTATATATATATATATATATATATATATATTGCATGTACAATGAGTGCCAAGAGGCTACATACAATGGAGCACCAAGGATCGTATACAAAAATTACATCTAAGCACTAAGCTAAGTCCTCCAAGAGGATCCTCATGACCTAGGAGGAGCCCTAGACCTAGAGCTATGCCTAGTGTAGACATGAAAAATTGACTCATTTTCCTTAGTTTTTCTCCTAGAAAATTAAGTTCATATTCAAGAGAATTTTTACCCTATCAAAT
The DNA here is from genome assembly GCA_028583015.1 of Wollemia nobilis. Classification (NCBI taxonomy): domain Eukaryota; kingdom Viridiplantae; phylum Streptophyta; class Pinopsida; order Araucariales; family Araucariaceae; genus Wollemia; species Wollemia nobilis. Next base: position 53,909 of record JAQPPZ010011961.1, read on the forward strand.
CATCTCAATTCTTATCAAATTTTATACCATTGGATAGGAATCGAAAAGAGCTTTCCAATGGTATATAATATGTCCAATTTTGACATTTTTTCCTCATTTTTCATGCCAACAAACTAAAAATTCTTGACCGTTGGACAAAATTGCCCACCGATCAACAAAATCACCCGACGATCGACGAAATCGCCAGGAGATTTTTTTCCAAAATAGAATTTTTCCAAATTTTCTAAAAGATAAAATTTGATTTAAAACATCTTACCTGGTTTAGCCATCGTTTGGATCAGGGAGGCTGGTGAGTAGATTGAAGGTGGTAAACATAGGAGGGATCAAAACCTCCTCCATATTTAGCCTAACCTCCCAACTCCCTCAAACCCCTCCTTGGCCTATTTAATCTAGGCCCTTTTCCCTTTTTCCCCTTGGCCTACCTTGCTGGTTAGACTTTGAACTCTCTTGTGGATACCTTGCATCCATTTGCTATGCAATCCCACCTCCTAGCATCCCTATTTTCATTTTTTATATTGCAGGTCTCAGTCATAATCACCCCAGATATCAGCATAATCTCCTAGAGATCGAAAAAAATGATAGGCAATTTCGTCAGAGAGTAGGTGATTTTGTCAGAGAATAGGTGATCATTTCTTTAGATCAGTTGGGGGTAAGGATTCAAATTATTGTTTGCATCTCTTTCCTTGTTTTCCGTTTGTTTATGCATTGTACAATGTCCATTTAATTTATTGCTTAGATTTAGATATTGCATCTTGGTGTTCACCATCATTTCAATTAATTGCATCATAAAATCAAGATCATAATTGCACAAATACATGGCATAGTAGGATGAATTGATCTCATATTGTTCTCTTGTTGTTTTATATCCATTTTCATATAGAAATTAAAAGCTCATATCTGACTCAGATTATGTGAAACTATCATAATTTGCAAGAAACCCTATTTTATGCCCCTATTTTCTATCATTTTTCTTACTGCATGATTGCAACACAATCACCTACGATTGTGCCAAAATTAGAGGCAATTATGTTTGGAACAGAGGTGATTCTGTCTAAAATAG